>CCYA01000181.1:267712-477548 GCA_900000165.1 Ceraceosorus bombacis
CCGCGGGCCCATGCAGCGAGGGAGCAGCAGCGCCCTCTTCAGCCCTTTGCAGATGCAGATGCTGCTGCTGCTGCTGCTGCTGCTGTAGCTGCTGCGTCCGATCACTCCGCTCCGATCTTCCGGCTCTGCTGCCCTTACCGCGCCGTGTTACGCGCGCCGACGGATGCAACCACAGAAGTCCACGCTCGACATGCGCTAAGTGGTCAATTAGACCCTGAGAAGCGACCTCCTGTCCATTTAGAGACCGCAGCGCTATGGACGCCAATCATGACATGGCGATGCGTCATTACCTGCAACCCACTCACGACTCGCGAGTCTGAGTGAAGAAGCAAAGACGCCGCCTTACCAATTGGTTGCGGGTACGTACAGTCAAGCTGACAGGCGGGCGGCAGATCACGACGACCATCAAGTTTCCAAGCCATCCTCTCACGAATTTTCTCATGGTGTGTGCGGACCAACGCAAGATGCCAGAGGCTTTCTGCACGCTTGGCTGTGACCTTGCAAGCTGAATATCGCGCATTCAACTTTCCGCTTCGTGAAGCGCGATCACTCCGCTGGCTCAAGCATCTCGCACCCAGCGGCGGCGCCTGCTGAGTAAAAGGCTCAATGATCAGCGATAAGACTAGCTTCCCGCGTCACTGGGCCTTTGGCGGGGACGAGGTGCGACGGATGCAATCACAGAGGTTCAGAAACCATATCACCATATGCTCGATACTGCATCAAGATTGTAGATTCGCACTTCGGATAAGAAGGGCCAGTGAGCACACCAGGGGAAAAGGGGCGGAGTCCTTTTGAAGCGGAGCCTCGATTTTGAGGAAACGCCAGGTGCAATCGTGCGCTTGCTGACAACAGTGGCTTGCTTGCTAGGCCTCTACGCGTCCACCTGTCATTCCAGCTCTTTGTCAGGTCTTTAATCGCTGAAGCAGTGCTACAACACCACTACATCTGCTGACTTCCTCGATCACCATTGAAAGATGGCATTCACGGGTTTGAAACGCTTTCAAGCACATTTTCATGCGCAGCACGCTCAATAACTCAGCCTCACAGGCGTTCCTACACTTCCTACACCTCCAAATCCAGAAAGGTAAAGTTCGCTGCCCTTCATTCGGAGATCATTAGAGCCCCTTGCATGCTGTCTTTTCAATTTCAAGGTCTAGGCAATGATGAATGTGTCATCCAATTTCAAGGTCTAGACAACATGTCAGCATTGCGTATGCCGCAGCTCCGATGGGTTGCGAGGGGTGTGTTTGAGCGAACAAACATGTCGAGGTCAAAGCAAAAAGGAGACCGTGTACTACTGCCTCGACCTCCTGACACCCGCCATCTTCGAGTCCGACGAAGAGGAATGATGGCAAAAGGCTCTATGACGCAGACACGAGTGTTGATGAGCTTGCGACTGGCATGCCTAGCGCTCGCGTCTCTGACACATCTACGAGTCGCTTGGGGAAGCCCAGGAGAGAGCCACGCTCAACTTGACGGACGACTCTTGACTGACTCTGCTCGCGACGCGATGCGCGTTGCGCGGGCCTCAGAACCTTCCATGGGAGCCCGAAATCGAAATCCAAATCTGCCGAGCGTGGGAGCCCGCCCCTGTTCGGCAGCCAATTTTGATCCGCGCCTCTCGCATGTGCTCAGGCATGTGTCGTGTGGTTGCTGCCATCGTCATCGCTGCAGCGCGTTGGATCTGAGCTTGGAGTGCGCGTTACAAGAGTTATGCGGGGCAAACAGTATCACTCCGCCTGCCCTGCCTGCCCGCCTTCCTTGCTCTCATTCGTCCCACGCAGCATTCGCGATTGTGTTTGAAATTTTAGTCGTGATGACAATATACAGATTACTAGACCGCAATAGCAAGTGGAGAGTACAATGATACTCGAGTCGAATCGCCGCTGTAAAAGATGTTGCTCTTGCTCATCAAGTACGGCGAAAGCAGCGTTTCGCTGAAGCTGAAGCGAGCATCCTGGCGCATCGATGAGCAGCGCTGAAGATCGAGGATCGTCTACAAGCAAGAAGCCATCAGTGAGACCCTTGTCAGCGTGCAGCTTGATGGGAGGAGTCATTGGCAAGCAATCCAGTCAGCAAGTCGTATCTCTGCAAGGCTGATGCCAGGTGAGCCCGTGGTGTGCCCTCTGGTCTCTTAGCCCAAGTCTCACGGCTGGAATGCTCGGCGGACTCTGAGCGGCTGCTCAATGCTAAATTGGCGCTGGGCAGCCAAGCTTGCGGAGTTTTGACTAATCGGTTCAGACCGCAGCACGAGAGCACAGACGACCAAATCGCTCGCACGAGCTCCGCGCGAAAGGCGCGGCGACCAGCATCAGCATTCCATCGAGAGCAGATGCCGCAGAGAGAAAGGGTGAGTCCGTGCGCTATCGCGGAATGGAGCGGCTTGGACATAGGAGCGGATGTGGCATGGCATTGGACAACAAAAGCCTTCGGCTCCGAGCGCTCTTCGCCACTCTTTGCCCCTTGCTTGATCTAGCCTTTCGTCAAGCTCTTTCGACAAGCCCAACCGGCGGATGAATTGCTACTACTCTCTGTAAGTAATTGCCACTCAAAATGCAGTCGTCAAGACTGCATGCGAAGGTGCGCGATGACTTTCCTGCACCGTGGCTTGTCGTGCAGGCGCTGTGAAGCGGGCGAACCTTGTGGGCGGTGAGAACTATAGAGGTTTCTCCTTCGGCCACGCGGGTCTTCTTTTGGACAGAAGAGTCCCTCAGTCGACGAAGGTAAGATCATGCATCAGCGACCCTCGAGCATATATGTAGGCAGAACGCTCATCGTGAATGGCGCGGTCTGGTGCGCGACGCACCGCAAGAGTTGAACGAAAGAGGATGCGAAGACGCGTCGGCATCAAGATGTCCATCATCGTGATTCTTTCGCTCCGAATGCCGATGCCATGTGCTGTGAGCAAGGTGGCGGACCGGTAATGATTGATACAAAAGCTGGCTGGGCACTCTGATGCAGAGCACAGACATGATGTTTGTCTCGAAGAGACGACGTGTATCGCAGCGGTCATCAGACAGAGTGCCGATGCGCTCGACAGGCTCGCGCGTGTATCGAGAAATCGCAAATGGAGATGCCAGACTTACGTAGAAGTTGGCTTCTGCACGTTCAGCTACTTCTCGCAATCTTGAACGATACGCTCAATCGAAGGTGATGCGATGCGTTTTCGATACGAAGTACCTGTTTCCGCAACGCACAGATGCCGCGAGATTGCCGACGTGCTTTTGCACGAGCAGCAAGGGTTCACCTGGGCGCAACTTCAGGACGTGGGGCAAGGCGCCGCGGGATGGATATCTGAGGTCGGCACGCGCGGTCTCAATTAGGGCAGCATCATCATCATCATCATCTCAGCGCAGCAGCCTCTCGCAAGCACAAGCACCAAGCTCCATAATGATGCGGTGTGGTGCGAGATCGACGTCGGCTTCTCCATGAGCCGGCATCCGACTTGCTGCAGCGTACGCCTATAGCTGCACACAGCAGCAGCAGCAGCAGCAGCAGCACCAGAGTCGTGAGTGTTGTGCTCACGACTCGTCGCAGTCACACTGTCCCGTGCGGCTCGCTTCGCTCGCTGCACCCACGATTGGAAGTACGTACGGTACCTACTTTTGACTAAGGTGCTGGTACCGTACCGTACCGTACCGTACCGTACCACATGCCATGCAGCAGCATGCAAAAGGGGTGCAATGAAGGAGCGCCACGCGCCGAGACGCATGCTCTGCGCAGAAGGAAGAAGACGTGTGGCTTCGTCCGCATGCGTGCGTACCAGCAACGCGACTTGTAACGGCTCCGCTCCTCATTCACGTTCACGAACGGACACATGACTGTCGGTGGCCCAGGAGCTTAATAACAAATATGCGATTTGCTCAAAGGCACCACTCAAGACCGATCCCATCAACGGCAGTTCCTTTTCGTGCAGACACGGCGCACCCAAGATGGTGTGCACGATCTGCAGACAGGCCAGCCACGAAACCTCGCGTGCTGATCGCCAACCTTGTAGCAAAGAGCGTGGGAGACTTTCCCGCTTCCTGTTCTGACTGGCCGTTCAAAAGGCTGTTCCGAAGCACTCGAGCAGCAATAGGTGTGCCTATAGCTTCACTGTTACCGCAATGACTCTGCACAGCTCGGAGCAAATCGATGTGCCTGGTGTCGGAGCTTGTCTGCGATCTCCACTACTTCCCAATGAGCATCGGCGTCCGGAGCAGGGTCATGAGAAAAGAGCAACAAAGATGATGTGGTCAGTTACGAGTAGCGCCGAGCAGGGTGTGTCCAAGCCACGTCCCTTTTCTCAAGCCTCTTCTGAGACAAAAGAAACGCCTTTTATTACATGCGGACCCTCTCCTCGCATGAGCTATGCTTCGCCGCCACCGTCACCACCACCACCACCGCAACAGTCTACTCGTTCGAAGCCAAACAAAAATCCAACCATATGAAAAAGAGTTTGTTCGAAACTTCTTCATGCACTCTTTGCCACCACCACCAATTGACACCAGCGCTCGTTTCGTGGCCGTGGCGCTTCCTGGGAAAAAGTTTAGGGTGCTGACAGGGCGAGGCTTGCAGCTCGAGGTCTTGGTAAAGTGAGCGAGTGAGGGACGACTCGGCAGTGCAGAGCTCGTTTGCGTTCGTCTCGGTCGAGCTGGCAAAACGTCGAAATGCGCCAAGAGTGTTCAGAAGCAGCATGATTGGGCGCACAAAAGCTCATTGCGGATGCCGACTCCGTCGCTGCGGGCTCGCACTCGTGAGAACCGCTGTTCAGCGATCACCTCCATGACGCGCGGTCTATACAGGACGCGGCTTCCTGAAGCGAGCTCGCACCCCAGCACATCATACGATGAAAGCATAGATTGGATGCGACTCAATGGTGTCGAGGCTCGACACGTGACTATAGCTCGATGTTGCGCAACGCTTCCAAATTCTTGTCCATGATCTCTTGTTGCTTCTTGAGCTCGGCCTGTTTGGTGAGCTTGGAGATTTGGAATTGCTTCATACGTTTAGCCAGGCTCCTCGGCGGGCTCAGCTCTCTCTCCATTAAAAGCTCGATGGGCCAAGCGTCGATCTCATCCTTTCCAGCGATGCCCAATCTAATCCCGTCTTCGTTCCTGTCGCCAGCTTGGAAAGGCGTCTTGGGGGGTATCCATCTCCATTGCGGTCCATTGGCCACGGGCCCGTCCAACGGTGCTACGTTGTGGTAGTCTGACGACGCGAAGCTTCTGCCTTCAGACATGTCCGGGTGTTCCATGGCCCATTTTCGCTGCGCTGCTTTGCGGAGCGTGACAGCTTCCGCTGGGGTAGGAGCCTGTGCCACAGGTGGAGGGCCTTGCCTAACAGGCAAATAGGGTGCATAGCCGGGTTTTCGCAAAATCCGCGGCTGCGCCTCTCGAATTGCTTTCTGGGCGCGCAACATTGCTTCGGACTGAGGTGACGTTCGCCATGTATGCCGCGAGATATGAATTGGGTTAGTGGGATACCAAGGAATCCAAGATTCCGACTTCACTGCATCATTCGGAGTGGTGAGATCTTGCAAGACTGGCGTAGAGGATGACATTTCACGTTAGGCCAGGTTGCGCTACGGCGCTGGGCTTGCAAGCGTCTCATGCACGCATGACACCTACTAATACGGGGAGCAGTCTTATTAGGAGGCCAAGGAACCTCCAATTTGACGTTTGTGCCGTCTTTGGCCTTGACGATCGCGAACCTTTTCCACGTGTACTGATGCAGCTGTTTGTTCCACTTAGCGCCAGTGCCTTGCACGCGGGTGGCGACGCGGCTGCAAGAAGGCGGCCGTCCAATTTGACTTTCAGTCTACCAGCAAGGTCAATAGCGCTTCATATCCAATGCCGACTCACCCTTCTTTCAGCTCGTCCATCGTGATTCCGCATCCCGCTGGAAGGACCATCTCTTGCGGGAGGAGGAGCTGGAGATTGCTGATATGCACTGGCCTGTTGATCTGAAACGTATTGTTGGACCATGCAACTTGCCCGTCCTCTCCCATCTGGCGAGGCACGATGCGCTTCTCACTTGTCGCTGGATTATCCCCCGGGTTGTCCTGGTGTTAGGGTTCGCATCAGACGAGGGATTTAGCCGTTGATAGCTCAAAACATAGCACATATGGTACGCAACACGAAAACACCACACATGCAGCAGCAGCTCGCTCGAGAAGCTGATACCGAGCCGTTCGAGCGCAATGCCGATACCCACAACATTCGCGAGCCAAGCCAAGTTCCTCGTCCTGTCAATTTGCTTCACAGTGGCCTGACCTTTCCACAATTCCGCGCTTCCCTCTTTGGCAAGCTTGACACCGGTCCTGTATCTGACCACATCTCCAGGAACAATGTTCCACAACCTGATCCTGTCCTTTGGCTGCACGTAGTTGTTGTTGCGCCTCGCTCTAGCTGGGAGCATCTTGTCCGCAAATTTTCCTTTCCATCCCTTCTGACCAGGTAGCATGTGATCCAGATTGCGCAGCGCGACAATAGCCGTCTTCGTGCCGCGCTTGAAGCGCTGGTCCAGCTCCTTGGCGGTGAGTCTGGGCACTGCCATCTTGCGGTAAAGTCAGTGGGGGAATGTTCAAGGTGCAGTCTAAGGGCTTTGGAAAGCGATCTTTGCTGTCCAGCGTTGAGAAGAGTTCTGGAAGGACGGCAAAGTACGGGCAGTCGGTGCGCCGCCAGCGAGAGGAAGACTGACCGAACGCTGAGAGCGCGCTTGCTTAGGCTAGGCGAACCAATAGCGGTCAAGGGCTCGGCGGCTGCCGTGAGTGGTGATTGAATATGAAGATATGATGTGAGGAGGCAAGCAGAGACCACGAGCTAAGAATAATCAAGAATTTGGATGTGAATCTGAATGAATTGTCGGGCGCGCAAAACGGTCTTCTCGCACACATGCGCGCGCGCGAGAGACGCAGATCACGTGAGGTCACGTGATTTGCCGTACTGGCGTGCTGCACCATCAATCATCAATCAAGAATTCAAGATTTTTGAATCAAGAATCTCGAGCTTTGCGTTGAGATTTTTGATTCATCAAGATTTTGATTTTTTTGGCCAAGAGGACACGGAGACTCGTGACTCAGGACTGACCGAGACTCGTTTTGACTCGTACCCACGCAAAAGTCGCAACTCGCGGCTCGATCAATTCAAAGAGTCAAGAGTCAGATTTAGGGATGATCATCATCAGTAATTCCAGCTTACCGAGATTGACTTGAAGACAAACGCCGACGACGGCCTGACAGCTCCTGCTTTCATTCTCATCATCGGCGAGCGCGTCCCACGTTCAATCAGACGTCTGGTTGCCCATTGGATGCTGAGTCAAGACTCTAGCCATAGTGCCTACAAGTTCCTGCCATATTCGACTCCTGACTGAACAGTATGAGCGACCAGGAGCAAGACTGGCCCAGCTTGCCAGGCGCAGGTGCTTCTCGCTCAAGCATCGCAAACGAGCATGCCTCATCTGGCCCGAGCAGACCAACCCCAACAACGCAGGCCCAGCCGTCGACTTCAGAAACACATTCGATTGATCAAAAACCAACTCTGCGCGCCACGCCTACAGCGATGGCTACCGCGGCAGTGAACCATCGCAGCATCGAGATATTGGTGCTGGACACTTCGGCGTTGCTCAGCACACCCGCATCTCAACTTGCCAATCTTGCCTCCCGCATGGTCATACCCCGCGTCGTGCTAGCCGAATTGGGCGAAGCTCGCTCTAGGGCCGATTTGGAGATCCTCACCTTGAGGGGCGTCGAAGTGGACATTACCGAGCCAGATGCCAAGGATCTGGTAGCTGTGAGGAACTTTGCGAAACAGACCGGAGATTTGTCTTCTCTCAGTCAGGCAGATCTGAGCGTGCTCGCGGTGCTGTACGGAACGGAGACAGCTCGACACGGACAATGGAGACTGCGCGACAAAGTGGGAGGACTAACGGGCCAGCAGGCTCACGATGCAAGCAGACTGGCTCAGGCGAGAGCGCAGCAGGCCAAGCCAGTGGATGTGCCCGCCTCATCGGCCAAGGACGCAGCTGCAGCAGAGCCTGCTGCACCTGCAGCGGCTTCCACATCAGCTGCCCCGCTTGCTCCCAGGTCCATCGTCGAGCCACATAGCAATGAGAAGGCGGAGGAGTCCAAGCCTTCAGATCCTATTGCAGAGTCATCTTCACCCGATCGCCAGGCACAGGCTGCCTCTCTGGATCTTCAAGGTTCTCGCGAGGACGCAGAAGGTGCATGGATCACCCCGCGTCCTCTTCGGGAAGTGCAGGAGGAAGAAGCATCGGATGAAGAGGAAGCAGACCTTGGAGGCTCTGATGGCGAGGGAGAGTGGATCACACCCATCAACGTAAAGGCGCATAGAGCCAAGGCCTTGGGATTCGCGGCTGATGCGGATCTGATCACTCGAGATGAGGCGGAGGCCAATGATGCAACAGAAGGTGACACAGTGGCAGAGGAAGGCGAGGATGACGCAGGCTTCGAAGAGCCCAGAAAACGTCGCAACCGCAGGAAAAAACCTGAAGCTGGCGGGTCAATGGGGACAGCAACGACGGCCAGTGGCAAGAAGTCAAAGAAGGCAGCGGGCAAAATGACGGTTGCCGGCATGACGGGCGATTACGCGATGCAAAATGTGATGCTGCAAATGGGCTTGGCGCTTGCCAGCTACGAAGGTCACAGGATGAAGAGCGTGAAGAGCTGGGCTTTGAGATGCCATGCATGCACCAAGTGAGTCTGCGGAATACAGCACCACGACTGCTCAACATCAGTGACTGCTAGGCTGACGCATCACGACCATCTGGTCCTATCCATGAACATGCAGAATATGCAAGAACACGGAAGAGAAGTTTTGCCCGTCTTGTGGGAATGCGACGCTGCTGAGAGTTTCGGTGCGCACGAATGCACCGGAGAAAGGAGGAGGAGAAGTGATCGAGATCAACACTTCTCGTCAGTTGCGTCTACGAGGATCGCGATACTCGCTTCCCATGCCCAAACCTTCACGGGCTGGAGGACCACGAGGAGCCAATGCGCCAAGCAGCGGAGGTGCGCCAATCCTTCGAGCCGATCAGCAAGAATGGATCAAGGCGCTGTCGAAGGAGAAGGGAAGGCAGGAAAAGGAAGTGAGGAAACTGAATAGAGCGGCTGAAAAGGGCAAGGATGGCTGGAGTCAGCGATACCAGAATCCCGAAGACGTGAGCGCTTTCTTGCAAGGGGGCAAAGCAGACTTTGAACCTTCGAGATTGGTGGGCGGTCTGCCACCCCTGGGTATTGGGCGCAAGAATCCCAACGAGCGTAGACGTAGGAAAGTTTGATCCGATGTCTCTGCAGCACTCTACGTGCTCTCATCTCTGTAGGCATTGATGCCGTACGTAGGAAGTCCGCCTCGTGAGCATGTCAGCTGTGTCTTGTCTGCAAATTCAAGGCATTGTCGTGCGTGCCCTGGACCGCTGATTGCGGTAAGTCATGACATTATGCCAGGGGCAGGGGAAGTAACGTATTCCAGGCCACACGTTGTGTTAGTGAGACATGCCTGCACTGCGCCAGGCTTCAGTGAAGCGAAGCTTAGGCCCTTTTGTTTAGTCCAGACCAGCTAGATTATCGCTCGCCTTCTGGATCTTCTTCACATTGCCGCCTTTGCCATCGGTGCTCTTGGACTGCTGTGCTGGAGCAGAATCGCCTGCAGCTTGAGCAGCTGACAGTTGCGGTTTGGCCGGGCCGGAATCTTGTCCCGGCAGGTTCTGCGCGAGCGAGTTCAATGCGCAGTGGTCAACAGTCTTCTCTTGGCCGATCACCATCCTGCCGCCAGTCGCGCGCGGCGATGGCCGCCAACCTGGCAGAGTTGATGGCCTCTTTCGACAGCATGCAAGTACTCACAGCGACAGCTTGTTGCTTGGACCCTGCTCCCTTTCCGCCCTCGACTTTGTTTCGAATTGCTTCCCCATCTGAAGCTTCGATCGCGGGCGCGCGCTTCTTTTTGCCGACCTTCTTTGGGGCAGGAGGCAGATCCCATGCCCACAGAGGAATGAAGGAGTCCACCTGAGATATGGTGCAGGGAGCGCGTGAGCTGACCATTCCATCGGAAGCTGGCAGTTTTCCCGCGGAGTCTTGCGTCTGAGCCATCAAGTCGCCCACCTATGACCGGCTCGGATCGCTTGCCTTTACCCGCAGCACCCCACTCACAAAGCCGACATCCTCGAACAAATTGGGAAACAGCCATATACCTGGACTGAGCACGACCTTGGAGATGCCCCAAAGGATGAGTCTGACGATGGCCAGTCCAAAGAAAGCTCCGATGAGCCCCAGAACTCCGATGGACAGGTACCATACCCCTACTCGAAGACTGGCGGGCCAAAGGGGGAACATGACACCAGCCAGCATCAGTAGGATCATTCCGAAACCTGCCAGTTGCATCAAGAGCTGCGAGCCATCGTATAGCCAGACGTAGTACTGCGCAAAGACGCGTTGAGAGGGGCGTCAGCAAATAACTTCCTGCGCCTGTGAAATGGGGTTTGGCGCCATACCAGTCTCCGCTGCAAGAGCGACCGAGTGGGAAGGCTGACAGACAAGAAGCTGCAGAATTGCTAGATCCAGCTTCAGACCTCGACGTACTTACCAGATCGCTTTTGAACATTTGCATCTGATTGATCTGGATCGGACGTTCCTTTCCACCTTCCGTGGCCCTGTCCACCCTCAAGAAGAAAGCGTACGGAATAACATTGTGCAAAGCTTCAGCCGCTTGGTCCTCATTCTCGATCTTTGGCAACACGCTGCCTTTCTTTGCTTGGGCCTTGACGTAGGCGGGAGATAAGAGGGATTTAATGGCTCCGCTACCTTTGAAATGATCTTTACGCTGTCCGTTCAGAAGACCGACTTTGGTCTTCGGCCCCGTCGAGCTGCTGCGCAAGAACTCGACAAGGGACCGCACCCAAGGTGGAGCTGAGGATTGTTGCTCCTGCATGTGCGTATCAACCAGAACTGTCAGACAGCGTATACACACCGGAGCGCAGCAGAGCGCGTCGGTACCGATCAATCAGTGTGACTCACCATGTCGGGCTGGATGGACTAAGCCGCTGCGTGGATGTCTTCCTTGTCTTTGCTGCAGATGCCTTGGAGTGTGTTCGCCAACCCGAGTTGTTCCGTCAGTCTACAAATACCGTCGGCGCTTGAGAGGTGGCTGACTGAGCAAACGGGGCTAAACGGGCTGCTCGAATCCCAGCAATGGTTGTAGTGTCATCGAGTGATCAGTCACAGTGGTGATGTTAATGGACAACGATCGAGAGGCTCGTGACTTGACTTGTTGGCCAAGGAGAGGGCGTGTCTGTGATGCTTCCTTCTGCATGACACGTCAGTCACGAGTCCAGAGTCGGCGTTACGCCATTCGCGCTGCACGTGATCCATACCCCGACTTCGATGTGAGCCCCCAGCAAGACACCTGTCGTCGGCGCATTCGCCTGCGTACCTTGAGTACGGAAAGAATGACGCCAAAACAAAGCTGGGCGCACACACGCTTCGCCACACGGCCACAGCGTACGTCGATGACTGCAAATCACAATCAGTGCGCAGACAACTGCGGGCGGCCCCTCTCCGAGGCCGCACGTGCGCCGAAGTCTGTGCATGCTCGGGCACACCACCTTCATCCATCGTGAATGGACTCTCGATAACGAGACTGATGAGTTTTGCAGTCACAAGTCATCACCCTTTCCGCTTTGACAGGTCATGCTACAGACTGCCCGTCGAAAGGCTGCAAAAAGCAATACGCATGGCATTGCAAGCAAGGGAAGAATGTCTCGCGAGCGGTGATGCTTACCATCTGAGCGGCGTTAGGAAAACCCGACCAGGTCGTCGACTATCTGTGCAAAGCGTTCTGGCTCAAAGGGCGGGAAGAGCTTCGAAGGCGGCGTATTTGAGTCAAGCAGCTTTCGAAGGTCTTCATGGAGGGTGCTGAAAGTCGCGTGCGCAGGTGCACGGTCAGCTATCAGAACAAAACAGACGTGGGCTAGCTTGTCACCTGCTTGAATTGCTCACCGGACGCTGCCCGCTTTGCAGTAGTCCAGCCGTGCCAGCTCGTCTGCAAGTTCACTTTGGTGATTGTCCATCAACGTTGTGTTGGGAACAACCAGCACTTTGGGCGGATCGCGCGCACTAGTGCTCCTCAATGATTCTAAGATGGTGCCAGCGCCTGGAAGAGGAAGTGCACGCAGCTATGTATGAGACCTGACTTTGCTGCTCGAGCTCCCGGTCGCACTACTCACCTGCGTGACAGATGACAACATCTGCGCGACTGATCTCCTCTGAGAGATCATGAACGTAGTCGATCAAGGTCAAATGAACGCCATGTGAAGTCTCCAGCTGCAGGCGATGGGCTTGGAGTCCTCCAGGGGCATCAGGCTCCGCTGTCCACGGCTGCGTACCATGCCCCGTCGGGAGCGGGCCGGAGGGTCTAGCATCCATGTTCCAATCCTCGAGATCCGAACTTGAGCTGCTCGAGCTATTCGTGTCGTCCTGCTCGTCCATTTCCGATATTTGATGCTGGCGGTGCGACTTGCTCTGGCTAGCTTTGCGCTCCCTCAGCGCCGAAGACACTGCCTCGTCCAGCTCGACGTCGGCCCCAGCTTTGCGTGCATCGGTGCGCCTTCTCACCCTACTTTTGACATCGCGAATGGCGCTGTCTATCGCGGCATCTTTCTCGTCAGCATCGTCTCTCGAGTCTGCCTTTGCCTTGGAGTGCGTAGGTCCCTTGGAGCTGCTTGCCAGCTTCACATTCAGCAAGCCTTCTTCTCCCGGGTCCAATTCGGTCCTCACAGCTCCGGTGTAGCCCCACTTGGTACCGACCTTTCTTAAACCTGCTTCCGGGACCTTTCTGGAGGAGGGGTCCACAGGTTTGGCCAGGAAGGTCTGCAAGATAGACGCAAGGGGCGTGGCTCCGTGCTGCAGTAGGAGCGTCGGCTGTGTTGAGGCTGAATGCTTCCTGAGAGACTGCGAGCCCGTGGCGAGCTGTCTTAGCACATCATCCGACAGCGCAGCAGTGAGCAATGCAGGAAATGAGGTGGAGCCCACAGTGACGAGCACACGCAGCGGTTCTCCGCTTGTCGGACTGGCCATAATGCGCTAGAGGATGAGCGTCGATGTGCCGGGCAAGGATGTCAGGAGATTGATAATCAGGAGTCTTGGGTCTTGAGTCTCATCTCAGGATGGCGGAGAGCTTGACATTCTTGATTCCTACAGGCAAGTCGCTCGAGTTGAAAGGCAGCCTTGGAACGCGCCTTTCACGAGAGCAACGAGCAACCAACACCTCGGCCTGTTGCTGTATCACGTGTGCCCCTTTCGCCTGCGCGCGTGAGCACACGCAGCACGAGTGGCGCACCGCGACGCGTAAAGAGGCGCGCGCGCTTTCTGAAATGTGTAGTTATGAGTACATGGGCACGCGGTAGCATGCAGTTGAGGTCATCGCGACGTGCTAGGTCTCACTCCACACCTCCTACCCTCAACAACGATCCAGCTAGCCTCGCCCAGGCAAATCAAGCGCATCTATACTGGGGATTGTGATCGCGTCCAATCGTATCGTCAATTGTATCGCGGCTTGTTGGGCCCTGCTCGCTGCCCACTTGATAGGCAACCTCACATTTCGAATTCTTCAGCGAGCACCGATATCCGTGGACGACCTCTGCTTCCACCTTCGCCATGTCTGGGCACATGTATGGAGGAGGCGGATATGGAGCTGGCAGCGGAGCAGGCGCTGGACCATCAGGCTCCAACGAGAAGCCAGAGCTAGGTCTAGGTCAGTACCTCAAAGATGTGCCTACAACTGGCAGTGAGCTGACAGGGCTCACTCCTTCCATACGCACATGTAGACCAGGCCGCAGAGACGAGCTTCGTCGCATTTTTCAGGAGCATGACGCCGGCATCGGAGGGCACGGTTCGACTGTTCGATCGCGGCGTGAGTGCATACACTGGGCGGAGCGCAATCCCTAGTCTCTCGAAGAGCGTGCTAATTTCCGCTTCCCAAATCACCCGTTGCAGGACTTTTACTCCGCACATGGTGACGCAGCAATGCTGGTCGCTTCGACAGTGTTCAAGACACACAGCGTTTTAAAGCAGCTCGGCAAGAGCTCCAAAGGCGGCGAGCTGTCGTCGGTGACACTGAGCAGAGCGGCAGCTCGGGACTTTTTGAGGGATGCCCTGACAGTCAAGCAGCTCAGAGTCGAGATCTGGGCCGGTGGAGGGAAGCGCAGCAATGTGTGGACATTGGCAAAGCAGGTAAGCCTGTGCGAACGTCTGCACTCGAAAGCAAAGGAGCAAACCTAAGTGCACTCTCTCGGCTTTTGCGCGACAGGCATCGCCAGGCAATTTGCAAACGGTCGAAGACTTGCTGTTCACTCATGCCGATCTCGTCACATCTCCGATCATTCTTGCGCTGAGGCTCGCGAACGTAGACGGGGTACGAACAGTAGGAGCAGCCTTTGCCGACGCAAGTTCGCGCCAGCTCGGATTGGCGCAATTCGCGGACAACGATCTTTTCTCGAATGTAGAGGTAAGTCGATCTGAACGCATTGGAACTTCGTGCAGTGCACGAGCTCACAGTCACGGCCGCCTGTATCAAAAGAGCTTGGTGATCCAGCTCGGCGTCAAGGAATGCCTCATTCCCGCAGACGAGAAGGACACCGATTATGACCTGTCAAGATTGCGCACTGTGCTTGATCGCTGCAATTGCGTCCTGACAGAAAGGAGAAAGGGTGGGTGCCGAGGTGCTCCAGTTCCGAGTGCGACTCATCAGCTGACGCTGGCCTCTGTGGGGACAGGCGACTTCCAGCCCAAAGATGTAGAGCAGGATCTGTTACGTCTGTTAGCAGACACATCAGCAGGCACAGCACAGCGTGAGTGCGTTTGAAGCGCATCATGTCTGGACTTCGGCTCAATGCATATTTGTGCCGCTGCCTTTGGATCAGATGAATTCGGACTCAAGGTGTCACTGGGAGCCTGCGCTGCGCTAATTTCTTACTTGGATCTGATGACGGAGCAGCTCAATTTCGGGCAGTACACCATTCGCGAGCACGACCTGGGCCAGTACCTCCGCCTCGATGCGAGTGCTTTGCGTGCTCTAAGCGTCTTTCCCGAGCCGGGTGCTACAGGAGGTAACAAGAGCATGAGCATTTACGGCCTGTTGAACAAGTGCAAAACGGCCCAAGGACAACGTATGCTGGCTCAGTGGCTCAAGCAGCCGCTCGTGAACGTCTTGGAAATCCGTGAGTGAGGGCGCGCCATCCCGTCCTATGCAGCTCCATCACGCTTACTTTGCTCGGGCCTTCAGGCAAGCGGCATACGCTCGTCGATGCTTTTGTTGAGCACAGCGACGTTCGCACAGCACTGCAAGTGAGCGTCATGACGCGCAATAGCACAGGACTCATCGTATGACTTACACGATATTCATCCACACACTTCAGATGGATCAGTTACGCATGATGCCAGACTTGCACCGCATCAGCAAGCGCTTCCAGATGGGTGTTGCTACACTCGAGGACGTGGTTCGCGTCTACCAAGCAGCGCTTCGCCTGCCCCAGATGGCTGACTTGCTGTCCGAAGCGCGCTCCATGGACGAGTCTTCTCATCCTCTGGACGAATCTTTCATTGCGCCCTTCAAGGTGAGTCTGTCCTTTCGCGGGGCCATCGCGTGAGCTAGCTGACATCCGCTGGCTGTTCAGACGCTACAAGAGCAGCTTTCCAGATTCCTGGAGATGGTCGAAGAGACATTGGATCTAGATGAGCTCGAGCATCACAATTTTGTCATCAAGGCCGGCTTCGACGATCGACTCCAGAGCATCAAAGCGAGCCTGGACACCGTGCGAGACAATTTGGACAATGAGCATCGACGAGTCGGAAAGGATCTGAACATGGAACTCGACAAGAAGCTTCACATGGAAAATCACAGCACGTACGGGTACTGTTTAAGGTTGACGCGTGCAGTGAGTCAAGTGTATTTGCTTTGGCGCCACCCGCATTGATCAGTGATTCTCCTCCTGCTCACCAGGATGCCAAAGTTTTGTCGGGCAAGAAAAAGGGATACGTTGAGCTCGCTACAATCAAGGTAAGAAGCTCTGG
Source organism: Ceraceosorus bombacis (assembly GCA_900000165.1). NCBI lineage: Eukaryota > Fungi > Basidiomycota > Exobasidiomycetes > Ceraceosorales > Ceraceosoraceae > Ceraceosorus > Ceraceosorus bombacis. Next base: position 283,776 of record CCYA01000181.1, read on the forward strand.
CCTTCCACCTGTCCTCGCTTCGCTCGATGCTCATACGCTACACGTCCCCTTTTCAGAATGGTGTTCATTTCACCACACCAGTGCTGCGAGAGCTCAGCGACGACTTTCGCAGCTTATCCGAGCAGTACACCTCGCAACAGGCAGGTCTCGTCAAGGATGTCATCGGCATCGCCGCTTCCTACTGTCCTCCGCTGGAACGTCTGAACGTGCTGCTTGCCACCTTGGACGTGTTGCTCAGCTTTGCACATGTCAGCGCGTGCGCACCGGTTCCCTACACAAGACCACAGATTGTCGAGAAAGGATTAGAAGCGCCTCTGCGCGTCGAAGAGGCGCGCCACCCGTGCATTGAAGTGCAGGACGACATTTCGTTCATTGCAAACGATGTCGACATGTCACCAGGAGAGTCCGAATTCTTGATCATCACTGGACCCAACATGGGAGGCAAGAGCACCTTCATACGACAAGTTGGCATCCTTGCTCTGCTGTCCCAAGTCGGATGTTTCGTCCCTGCTGCCGAGGGAGCTCGAATTCCTGTCTTCGACTGCATCTTGGCTCGTGTCGGTGCAGGCGACAGTCAGCTGAAAGGCGTCAGCACCTTTATGAGCGAAATGCTAGAGACTGCCACCATCCTCAAAACCGCAACCAAAGACTCTCTCATCATCATCGATGAGCTAGGACGCGGTACTTCGACCTACGATGGTTTCGGCTTGGCCTGGGCCATCTCGGAATGGATAGCTACTGAAATCAGATGCAAAACGCTCTTTGCGTCGCACTTTGCGGAAATCACTAATCTGGCGGTACAGCAGCCACACGTCAAGAATCTGAAGGTATTGGCGCACGTCTCCGAGAAGAGCAAAGAAGGCGCAGCAAATGCCACAGCTCATTCAGAACAAGACATCACACTGCTGTACCGCGTAGAGCCTGGCGTTGGGGATAAGAGCTATGGCTTGCACGTCGCAGCGTTGGCAGGCTTCCCAGACAGCATTTTGCGGCTTGCAAAGAGGAAGGCCGAGGAGCTTGAAGACCTCGAAGGTGCGTGTTTGGTCGGTCTCGGTACGACCGAGTCATCCAAGCTGATTGTGCCTCAGCTTCACCCTCTGCTTTCGTAGACGAGGATACGGACTCTCCCCTAAAGTTGCCAAAGGACGTGACAGACAGAGGGACCGCATTAGTGGAAGAGTTCCTACTCACCTGGGCCAAGCGCTCCGCGGCTCTTGAAGGAGCAGATGACGAAAACGTTGGGATGACAAACGGGTCGGATCCGTCAAGTAAGCGCAGACGTACTGTCGATCCAAAAGCTGAGCTGGCTGAACTTAGAAGGACGGTTGAAGAGTTTAGGCCAAGGTGCGAAGCTGATCCATGGGTCAAGGCTGTACTGGAAAGCTTCTAGAAATGCACAATGCGCACGAGATCTGCGCGGTTGCAGCGATGCGTTGTCAGCCGTTCGCTTCTATGCTCATTGCAATGTCACTGAATCACTCACACTTGATCGAGAAAGGCCTTGGGAGCCCCTCGCGAAAGCAATTGTGGATGGTCGCCACGTTACAACCAAGACCTGCTGTGTGAACGCGAGTCGATCTCTCCCATTGCGCGCACGCGACCTCCCCACTTTTGCGACGTCGCGCGGCCGTCATGCACCTCTCGGCGGAAATGGACAGCCGCGCGCGCTTGGACCATCATCAACCACAGCACGCGCATACAGGTGATCATCCACGATTGTACCCCACTCGATGATCGCCCTTCTGACATCCTCGCACTCACCGCTCACCTCACTTGCTGGTTTCACCGGATCAGCTTCGCACAGGCTGACCGAACATACCTTTGCCGCCGACCTGCGAGAGTCGTCACGAGACTCTGACAATCTGCTTTTGCCAACAGGGCGGCACATCATTGCTCACAGGCTGTCATCTTGGCGTCGCTGCTTCACTCTTGTTGCAGTCGGTGAGGCTCAGCCAAGAATCTGAGTCAAGATGATCTCTGCATACTTCATCTTCAACCAAAAGGGAGAAGTGCTCATCTCTCGCCTGTTCAGGTCAGATCTCAAGAGGAGCATTGCAGATATTTTCAGGATTCAGGTGGTGTCGAATCCGGATGTGAGGTCTCCTATCATTACACTCGGCAGTACCAGCTTCTTTCATGTTCGGCATGAGAACATCTATGTCGTTGCTGTCACAAAGTGAGTTGTCCGAGGCTTTTGAGCCGAGCGCGAGGCCTCTACGGCGCAGATTGCGAGCTGATACTTGTTCTCTTTGTATCATTCTGCTGCTCAGATGCAATGCAAATGCAGCCCTCGTCTTCGAATTCCTCTACAGGTCCATCCAGATCGGTAGATCCTACTTTGGAAAGTTCGATGAGGAAGGCATCAAGAACAACTTTGTGCTGTTCTACGAGCTGTTGGATGGTGAGCACAGCGTACTCCTCGCTCTTCTCGGAGCCGTTTGTGGCAAAGGGCTGGTCATTGTGAAAGCGTCGTCGCTCGAGCTGACACCGCTGCGCTCAATGACACTGAGCGCAAGGGCGAGCGTTGCACATGCGAGCGGATGTGACGGAGGCGTGCGCCAACTCACGCCGCCAGCTTTGTCGCAGCATTGAGGCCCCTACTGAACCATTCGTAACCTTCGTCTCCTCGTGCAGAAATTCTGGACTTTGGATATCCGCAGAACAGCGAGACGGACACTTTGAAGATGTACATCACCACAGAAGGGGTCAAATCCGAACAGGCTGTGCGAGAGGACTCTGCAAAGATCACCATTCAAGCTACGGGTGCTACGAGCTGGAGGAGGGCAGATGTCAAGTACCGGAAAAATGAGGCTTTTGTGGATGTAGTCGAGAATGTCAATCTGTTGTTGAGCTCGAAGGGTGAGTGGTCGCCATCCTATCGGTCCACTCAAAGGACTCAAGAACTTGGCTGACTGGTCATACACTTGCCGGACTGCTCTCTGGTAGGCACCGTGCTGAGGGCAGATGTGGATGGCAGAATATTGGTCCGAGCATACCTTTCTGGTACGCCGGAATGCAAATTTGGTCTCAACGACAAGCTCGTGCTGGACAAAGCTGACAAGAGGAGAGGGGCCAGCGGTGGCGCAGCGAGCAGCAGCTTGGGAAGCGAAGCGTCAGAGGTGGAGCTGGACAGCTGTCAATTTCATCAATGCGTCAAGCTGAACAGGTTCGACACTGATCGGAGCATCAGCTTCACTCCGCCGGACGGAGAATTTGAGCTCATGCGGTAAGCCGATCTCGATTCATGATGAGCGAGCAAGTCACTTTCTGACACTCAGCGCATCTGTTTGGCCTTTGCGGCCTTCAGGTACCGATCGACCACAAACGTCAACTTGCCATTCAAAGTGCATCCTATCGTCGAGGAGGTCTCGAAGAGCAGGGTGGAGTACAACATTAATGTTAAGGCAAACTTTGACTCAAAGCTTAGCGGGACCAACATCGTCTTGAGAATACCCTGCCCGCACAATACCACCAACGTCAAATGCGAGGCTCTACTGGGAAAGGCCAAATACGTGCCCAGCGACGGAATGATTGTCTGGAAGTGAGTAGAAGCGCTCTTGAGTTTTGGTGCAGCCGAAGCTGGCACTCGCGTGGCTGACTTGATGTGTCCTCACTGGCCATGTAGAATCCCCAAGATGCAAGGGATGACAGAGACGTCTCTTCAAGCGGATTTGGAGAGGAGCGCCACCACAACTCAGAAGACTTGGTCAAGAGCTCCCATAGAGGTTGACTTTCAGGTCCTCATGTTCACCGCGTCTGGACTGCTGGTCAGGTTTCTCAAGGTGTTTGAGAAGGGCAACTGTGAGTTTTGACTTGGCGAGCTGACATCACGATCGATCCTGCAAAGCTCACGCTTCTCTCCTATGTGCGAACGGACTCGATGTATAGATCAAAGTGTCAAATGGGTTCGCTATCTTACAAAAGCGCAGGGCACTTATTCTATTCGATTTTAGGCCTGTCGGCTCTAGCCCCGAATCCCCATGCCTTTTGGTGCCCCTCGCGCCACCGTTCCATCTTTCCTTGCACGTCTTTGTCCCTCGATGCAATTCTTCATGCTTGTATAATGTTCTGGAGGGGTGCAACAAGAAGCTTCGCGTCGCAGCGTGTCGACCAATTTGACAGAAGTAGCCACTGTCCTGCAGCGCGGGCAGTACGTTGTGCGCGGCCGCTTCATCGAGCGACAAATGGCCGGAAGCTGGGTGACCATGCTATTTGAGCAAAGTCAGAGGCTTGCTCCGGCAATGCGCCACATCTCTCTGCTCTGTAAGACATGGCTTCGTTCAACTGCGGCACCAACAGCAATGACGACGAGGTTCACGCGTCAGCAGCAGCAGCATCGTCTGAGAATCATGGGCGCTAGGCTTAGAAGAGACTGACCCAGCTGTGCAGGGCTTGCATACGCTTCTCAGACAGCGGGTGCGTGCTGAGGATGCTCTCTGCGGCTTTGAAGAGGCCGGATGACTCCTGTTGCCCCTTTACTTCACCAGATTGCCTTTGCTCAATCTGAGCAAAGCGCTCCCTATTCATTCACAAAGCAAAGGTGAGACGGTTATTGAAAACGACCGAAAGAATGCTGCCAACGTCAGGCCTTTTGGGGCTCACCAGAACTTTGGCGCTTGTCGAGGATCGTAGCAAGCTGCAGTCATGAGTCGCAGACCTGAGGTTTTGCATTGCCACTCTCGGCGTCAGGGTTCGACTTGGAGAGCGCATTTGCAGTCGCGCGCTTGCTGTACGCACCGAGTCGATCAGCCTCAGTCTCCTGCGTGCGGCTGTTGGGCAACTGGTACAGTAGCTTTGTCAAGAGGATAGACAAGCCAAAACCGAAGCCGAACAGAGCTTCTAAACCTTGTGCCAAGAAGTAGAGCACCTTCGTGCCGCTCTGTCCTTCTGCATGATGTCGCAGAATCTGATGCGCTATTTCTGCACACGACGCCCAAGTTGTGATACGAATACCGGACTCTTGTCTGCGTAAGCAGAAGCATGCAAGAGGTGAAGGGGAGTGAAAGCAGCAAATCTACTTACCGTGACTCAGAACCGTCGCCAATGCATCGTCAGTCTGGCACAATCGAAGCATGCCTCCATAGATAAAGATCTTGCCTCCAGGCAACACAAAGGCGTTGAGCTTCTGATCAGCGAGGACATGGATGACCCATTGCGTGTGCGACTTTTGCAGTGTATTATCCGAGCTTGGCGAGACGTCCGAGATTGCCTGCACCAATCTCGACGCTACGCGCTGCGCCCTCCTCGTTTCGGGATGGTAAGCGGGCAATATTGCAGCTCCGTTCTGTGCTATGAAAGCTTTGTACGTCGCCATGGATAGGGACTCTTCTTGTGCCGGTGTGACATCCATGAAACGAGTTCGATTCATTCCCGGCACGGCCTCCAAGTGAAAGACGTAGTAGGTAAGGCCGCCACCAAAGAAGACGAGGAGAATGACCACCGCGAGCCTGTTTGAAGAGTTGTCTTTCCAATTGTTGTTTGAGGATGAGCCGCCTTGATTTTGTCTACCACCGAGGCGACGTGCAAGCTCAAGGATGGGCTCCCTTGATGATCCTGCTCTGTGCTGCTGTATCCTTCGTGTCTCATCTCCACTTGCTTGTCCAAACCGCCTGTAGTTGACATTGCCAATTCCTGAGGTCTTGAAACCTCGGGTCTGTAAGGCGAGCAGCGGTTTCGTGGAGCCGCTAGCGCCGCTCGCTATCGGTCCAGGGAGGTGCTGCCCCTCGAGCACATGAACGATGCCGTTTGGCCAAGAGACCCGTCCCCTGGCAATAGCAGTCTGAAAGCGCTCCCAAGCAATGCGATGCATGATGGTCGCAAGCTTGAGCCAAGGGTGATCGAGATGATCTCTTTCAGAAACTTCTCCCTTCTCTTTGGACCTTGGCACTCCTCAAAGCCCCTGTTTGTTCGCAAAATCGCATTCCTCGAGCCTTCGAGCCTCTTGCACTCAGTGTTTCTCGTGTCCACTGATTCGATCGAATTGGTAATCACACACGCCAATCAGGCGTGACGAACGACGTCAAGGCGCGACAGAGTGCCTTCGAGAGGCGAGGGGTTCGTCGAGTGAACCTGACCATCATGAATGTTCCGATGCACTGCGTCGAATGTTCGAGAATGATGCTTGTCCGGCACAACCGCGTCGGACCTGCCTCGCCTAGCTGCACCTCGTCACCACCTAAGCGCACGCCGCACGCGACCTCCACGAATTGGTGGAGCAGAGGAAGAAGGAAAGGAGAATCAAAATGAGAAAGAAGCATACTCTCCTCGACTGTATGGGCTTTGCTGCTCGCCAGCAGCAGCGATGGCCAAAGCCGATGAATCAAGAATGGTCCAGGAAGCGTGAATCAAGAATCGTGAATCTGTAGAAGCTATTCTTGAATCAATCAAGTGCCCTAAGCCCGACGGAGGTATTTTGGCCGATGCACTTTTGCGCCCTCGCCGAAACAAGGTTCAATCGTGAATTTGGATGGTTGAGTGCGACCCCCCCTCTCTGACTCGGACCCTATTACCGACGTCGATGCACGCGCCCACCGCGTCTAACCAGCTTTTTGGCCAAGTAGTAGTGCTGATCTGCGCTGCTGTGTGCAGATCGAGGAAGAAGCAAGCGAAGGTAAGGGTCACGAGTCATGCGATGGTGAAAAGGTGACCGTCAATTTCGATGCGTCGAAGCTCAAGTGGCATTCGTCGCTATACCGGGCCCATGCAGAGCTTGAACGCCGGCTCACCCAGGAACATGCAAGAGCAGTCAAGTCACAATTTGATGAGTCAGCAGCGACGCAGCTGGAGAATTCACATTCACGTGATTGAGTCGTGTAGGCCCAACAATCGACGCAAACACCAGATGGACCCATCTATGAAACATGTTTCAAATTTGATGTAATTTCAATTAAACGCCGACGAGAAACATGCTACATAGCAGCAGCCAAACACGTCCTCAATCACTGCTGTGACTCCAGAGCATCAGCCCATCGGAAAAGGCGTGGAGCTTTATTGTGATGTTGTCTCGATCGTCAGCCCAACAGCAGCAGCAGCGTCTTTTGACAGACGTAGATGATGCACCTGGTGCATATAGCTGTCGCGGAAAAGTCGCCAAAACGCCACAGCTGGCCGAGCTGTTTGCCGATCAAGATGAACTGCACGTTGTTTCTGCTGAACGGCCAACTCGACTCAAAACTGCTCTCGTGCCTCATCCGCTATATTTTAGAAGGGCATGCTGAGTTCTTGCAGGCAGGCTGTCATCAGCACAGAGCAACATGCAGCAGCACGCAACATCCTGATCGTAATTAAGCAGCATCGCGCTGCGTGGAGGAGATGCAAGCTGAGCAGAGGGTCTTCAGCAGGGTGCGCGGCGATGCGTCGGTCCTATGTGCTTCTATATAATTCAGCGGTCCAAGTGCGCGTACGTAAAGTGTGAGCAGCAAGTCAAAGGCATCAGCGGGACAATAGCGGACTCTGTACGTGCGGGACCGATGTAGGAGGTCAGCCTGTCCGACTCTTCCAGACCCTACGAAGAGCGAACATTGATTGGCTCATTTGGCTCAGCTCTCGAACGTCGCTTGAAAGTTGTTGAGCGAGCATTTGACATTGCTTCTTCCTGCCGCTGAACATCGATCGCCATGGCGTTGATGCACGAAGCACAATGAGAATTCAGAAGAATAAATGGTGAGAAGTGAATGTGTATATGTACATAGCCGAGCTGCAAGAAGGCGCTTTTCCCCCGGCTACACTTGGCAAAGCTGCTTCGTAAATTGGCGCTACAAGTCACAGTGCATGTATTCATTCCCACCTGCACCAATCTTGTCCAACTTTCTCATCCATGCGAGACTTTCCCACACCCACATGCGCGACGCTACACCAAGCGTGGCACGTTCCCTCCATCCGAATTGCGCAGCTTCAACCCAGCAAGCAACTACCCTCGCGCCCGCTTCGTCAACCGCAGAGAGAGGGCCAGCGCCTTTCTTCGCTTTCGACCAATCTTCGGCTGAACCAGCCTTTTCGCTGCAGTTGTATAGCTGTCACGCAACGGTACAAGCTAGCTCTGCTCCGCTGTGCCGCCGGCTGAGCTCAGCTCGACTTTGGTCGGACTCGGTGACATCTCACGCGACAGGCGTCTGCTTCCAGAGACCGCTGGCTGAGCATCTCTTTTTGCCGACGACTGCCACTCTATGCAAAGAGTTGCGCCCTGCTGTAGACTTGGCGCAAGTCCTTGGTTACTGGGAAGAGACAAAGTCGGCTCACTCTCTGATCCCTTGCGCTTTGGCGAGCCAAAGCGGAGAGAAGAGGGTCATTCGCTCGCCTGTGCAAGACATAAACAAGCCGACCCAAAATACGACCTGATGACCACAGATTTGTCACGCAACTCTGCAAACAATCTCGCAACCCTGTTCACCGCGCGCGCTGCGATCCGCAAAGATGAAGTTTGGCAAGTCATACATGGAAACACTAGCCAGCCCCTCATTCCCTCAGGAATGGAGGGAAGGTGCCATCGAGTACAAGCATGTGAGTCGTTAGCCGTAATTGGCGACCTCACCGTCCGCCAGCGTTAACCTCTTGTCGCTCCTCGTCACTTTGTGCAGCTCAAGAAGCTGATCAACGGTGTCGTGGCCGAGCTTGAATCTCTTGGGCTCGGTGCGGACGTGCTCAGAGAGCTCATAGCTCCAGGCGCGCAATCCGGCGATGCGCACGAAGAAGAGGATGAAGACATCCGAATGTCTCAGCTAGCGGCTGCTGCTGCTGCCAAGTCTTCGCTTCATCCGAGCGACCACAGCGTACCGGCGCGGCGCTCATCGCAGAGCAGCGAGTCCAGGGCACGTTCGCGATCGCTGACCAGCAGTGGTACCGAGGACTCGAGCGCAGATGAGGCTGCTACAACTGGGCCCGGAAAGTACGGCAGGCTGCTGGTCGATTCTAGAGCTGCTAGATTGGCCGGCTCTGAGAGTGGCAACCCGCTAAGCCCACTCATAGAGGAGACTGGCCTTTCCTCTTCCCGGACAAGCCCACGCACGATTGGACGACCTAGCGCGGAGGAGCAAGCGCCAGCTATAAGTCTGGGTGTTGCGGCCCTATCGCCGAGCGCTACCCTCGAGGCACAGAAGGCGCAAAGAGCAGCGCATGGAAGTCCCTTGGAAGTGCCGAGCGAGGACTGCGAAGAATGCGTCGCTGATGCTAATGCGAAGGAAGCAGCGCGCAAATCCTTGGGTGAAGGCTCTCAGTCGAACGGTATCTCCGCCAGCGTAAGCCCTTCTAAGGCATCCTCGCATGAGTCTCCTGCAGCGGAGTGGCTGGAAAAGATAGCCCACTCTCAACCCCATCAGCGGCGTCGCAGCGCTCGCAAAAGCTCGGGAGGCTCCCAGACAGCGGGCGGATGGGCAAGCTCGGATGGCAGTCCGTCGAGCTCGAGACAGCACTCTGTGGACGTCTCGGATACGGACGGTGCTGCACGTCGGCGCCAACACCATCATCAGCATCATCATGAGCAGCACCAGCACCAGAACCACGAAGAGGGCCCCGAAGCACTGCGACCCGATCCTCGACTGCTTTTGAAGCCCCACGAGCGTCCCTCGGCTTTCAGGAAGCGGTCTTCAGCCGATGGGTCTTCGGGCGTAGGTAGCCCGGATGCAGTCACAGACGATGAGACCAATCAATGGTATGGCATGGGCAAGAAGGAGCTCGAGGAATTCAGGAGAAGGAAGAGCGAAGTCTTTGGTGATGGTCCGCAGAAGGAGGATGACGTGAGGAGGGCTTCAATGCCCGCACACGATCTTGAGGCCGGCAAACGGGCACAAGGCGCGAGTGCAGCAAACAACCACGGCAGGCATGACTGGGGTGGACATGCTTGGAGGGAGAGACCCGGTGACGCTTGGAAGATGGAGAATGACACAGCCAAGCCTTCTGGCTCGCTCCGCGATAGACCCAATTTGGCCGCCAGACGATCGAGTTCTGGTGGCGCGGCGGGCAAACAACCCGAGGACGGTCATGCTCGCAAGAGCAGGTGGGTCAAAGGAAAGGATGGACGACGTGCCCGAGCAGAGTACGAGCTTGGCGGTGAGTAGCTAGTGGCCTTCTCTCGCCTAAGACTCGGAAGCTGACCCCTCCTCTGCGGCGGCCTTTTGTAGGCACCAAAGAGCATCCGGTTCCTCGAATTCGCCTGTTCGTCGAATCGCCTGTCAACTCTGGAGACGAAGGGAGCGCCGAAGAGTCCGCGTCTGAGGACGACAGCACATCCGACGCTGGCGCAGAGGATGCGGGGCCGCGCATCACGGAGCTGCCGCCGACGCCCAAAACGCTTAAGGGCTCACCTGGTCGCGAGCCGGCGGTGCTCGCTCTACCGAACGCTTCGCTTCCAGATAGCACGTCAACGCAGCGCGCGGATGCAGATGCCGGGTTGGCGCCAGCTCTGTCCCCAGAGCAATTCGGGACGTCTGCAGCAAGAAGTCACGAGGGACGCCGCATGCGTCACCGAGAAATCGTCATTCCACTGACAGCGGACACGGAGTTCCTCGATACGCTGACCGGCGCTCTGCAAAACCTCTCCAACCTGCAAAGTGCGCAGAGGGATGCATTTCAGCAACAGACCGAGTCGCTTTGCAGTGCAGTGGCCCGTGTCGCGTCTCCATACGCAACGAAGAGCGACCTTTACGTCTGGAGAGAGATATTCGCATTGTACGTCGAGATGCAGATCTTCGAGTCCGAGCGGGAAAAGGATCGAGGAGAAGTCAGTGTGGATGAGAGCGAAGCGCGATTGAAAAGGTTCGCCGAGGAACTCGCTAAGCGAGGCTGGACCACGTCCAATGAGTCAGGAGAAGATGCGCAAGGTGGCATGTCCGGCCACAAGCATCGCGGTGGATTGGCGGCTCGTCTCAGCAGACGGAAGAGCAGCGCTGCTGGCGCTTCAGCAGGCGGCTCGCTGCAGCCCATGAAAGATCAGAGATCCGTCAATGCGCTTCAAGATTTCCTCCGGCTCAACTTGGCCTTGTTGGACGTCAAGAAATTCCAACGGGTGAACATCGAAGCGGCGAGGAAGATTTTGAAAAAGCACGACAAGCGCACTGCGCTCACGGCTAGCGATGACCTGAGAGCTTTCATAGCCCAGCAGGATGCAACTAGGCTGGGGGCTGCTACTGTGGCGGGCATGGGCCTGTCGGGGCTCGTGCAGATCCCGCCTGAAGCCTTTGGGGTCGGTTCGGATGGCGCCAGTCATCGATCAGGAGCTCTGGTTCCTACTGGCGGAGGGACACATCCTTCCCTGGCGGCCCTCTTGCCAAGCAGCACGACGGGCATTCTTGCGGAGAGCTTGCCCCACATTCTCCTCTCGCTCCTAACCACCACGCTTCTGCCCATTCTGCCGAGCATCGACGACTACGCCTGCGCCATCTGCACAGGTGTGGCGTGGAGACCCATCCGACTGGACTGCGCGCACCTCTTCTGCATCCGATGCCTCGTGAAGCTGCAAAAGAAGGGCAAGGCTGACTGTCCACTGTGCAGAGCTAAAGGTGTCGTGGGTAACGCTGATGGGAGAAATTTGGACGAAGCGGCTACAAAGTTTATGAAGACTTGGTTCCCTCACGAAGTTGCAGAGAAGGATTCCGAGAATGAGACGGAGAGGAGAAAGGAAGAGATGGCTGAGTTGGGACTTCAAGTGGATGCTGATAAGTGCACCGTCTGCTGAGAGGATGCCGCAAGTACCGTCACACCCTTTTGTATCATCTGTATCATCAGAAGTTGGCCTGCATGTGCCTTGTGCGCGCAAAAGCTCGCGGCTGTTTGCGTCACGTCTGTCCATCATCATCAGGAAATGCACACACTTCTTCTTCGCTCTCTCGCTCTCTCTGTACTGTACCCCATATGGAGAATCGCTTCGGACTACGTGTGCCCTTGACTTGCGCCTGATCAGCGTACATCCGATCAGTGCCATTGCGGGCATAGCTGGGATTTGCGCCTAATGCGGCGATGCTGGCGAAGGAGGTAAGTTCAAGTCGAAGGGTAGGGGTCTCTTTCGTCTTGGAACGCTAGACGGAGTGGCAGGTCCCGCTTCAGGAATCGCAATGCTCTCCGGCCTCCGAGTCGTGATCATTCTTGCTGGCGGCGCAGGTGGTGCCGCATCTCGACTCAACGGTGTCGGCCGAGTCCAATTTCCCCGACCAACTCCTAGCTCAGGTCCAGCAACAGTAGGATCCCTCCGCTTACCAGCCCCACGACTCTTCTGACCGGCAGACTTTCGACCTTGACCTTCCTTCTTGGGAATGCGCTCGAACACTTGCGCGTCGGAAAGACCCTCTGCGCGCAGCTTGTTGCGGCCATGCGTACGTCGAGCAGCTTGAGTTTCGGGAGTGCCGACGGGCCAAAGGTGCTGATGCTCTGGACCTGCCCTAGACAATTCCTCCAACAACTTTTGCCTCACGCGCGTTCCAGCAGATCTCGGATCGCCCGGATATCTGGTCCAAATTTCGATCTCCGTCTTCTTTTGCACCCTCATCTTCTGGCGTGCCTTGGATATTTGGCCTCCTGACATGCCTTGATTGTGAGTTGCTGCCTGCTTGCTCAACCTCGGATCACCTATCAATTTCTCCACCTCATCCTCCCGCCCTTGCTTGATGAGCTCCTTCTTTTGCCGGTAAAGGGTGGAACTGGAGCCTTCGCCCCACCTGTACTTTACAGGCCTAAAAACAGCCGGTAGATTGTTAGCTGGAGTATTGGGAAAGGCTTGCGGAGCAGAAGAGCTGCTCGCTAGCGATGAGCCTTGCCAGGGGTAGTGAGGAGCACCCGAAGGAGTGGATGCGATGACTCCTTGTCGTCCAAGCTTGGCGCGCTCCTTCTGTCGCGCTAGCGTTCGGGCTGAACCGACGCCGTCAGGCAGACGGCCAAACGGTCCCTTGTGCTTCCTCTCGAGCTGCTTGCCAATATCATCATTGGTGATTGGTGGATGCTCGGAAGCCTCCACCACGGCCTTATCGATTACCTCTTTGCCACTTTTAGACGCTTGCTCCAATGGTAGCAGCGGGGCTCTGCGATGCAGTCGAGCTCGTCGCGCTCTGCCATTCAAGCTGGTCTCTTCTGGCGTGTTGCCGCCTTTGCTAGCGATGTTGGGCAGTGACGGGGTGCGGCGCTTTAGCAGCGCGTCAGCCCGTGAGCGCGGCAAAGCGAGTTCCTGAAATGGAGGATAGAGCGTTTCGCTTAGAGACAGGTCCAATGCGTCTACCAAGCACCACGCTGTACCTGATCTTACCTGCGATGCAAGAGTTGGAACGGAGAAAAGCTTTAGAGCGTAGCCATTGTCGCTGTTCAAGTCTGAAGGGCGGCCTGCGCAGGTGAGACTGTAGCAAAGTGTGAGCAAGCAAGAGGAGAGTAGATGAGCGAGGCGGTACGTCGATCGTTTGTCTGTGCCCTTCTTCGCGCTGGTGCGCACATCTTTGGAGCGTTGCTTCATTGCAAGCATCCAACTTCGCAGTTTTGAGTAATCACTGAGTGACTTGAGCTGTAAGGAACAAGTGCGGCGCGAGTGAATATGCGTGGTGATCGTCTGAGGCATAGCGTTCGCGCATGTGAGAGGGGCACAGGTTGCGCCATGAAGGTGAAGATGAGGAGAATCACGAATAGCGACCAAGGCTTTGCATGGCTGAGCAATTTAGCTGTCGCACTCCTGCTGAGTGGCGTAGAGTGAGTGGCCTCATCGCTACAGAATCGCAAAAGAATCACGCAATGCTAGCAAGTCGTGAGTGGCAAACGATATTCATCTATGCTAGCCCGCTCGCCACTGGGACTGGGACTGGGACTGGGACTGGGACTGGGACTGGGACTGGGACTGGGACTGGGACTGGGACTGGCGATCAGCCACACTGCTACGCGTCAAGAATCGCGCAAAGTCACGTCGCGAGTGCTAGTGCGAGTGCGAGTGCGGTGGGAGTGCGAGTGGGAGCTAGGAGTGGCAAGTGCGGGCGGGCCGAGAAGGAGAGCGAGAGCGAGAGCGCGTTGACTTGTACGCTCCTTGCTTCCCGATTCGTCGTTCATGGACTTTGCTTGAGTAGCGTAGCGGAGACCATGGCTTGGTCCTGGTCCTGCATAGCTGGCGAGATGTCTGGATGTTGCGATGAGGTTGCTTGATCTGAGGGCCGCCACGGTGCTCTGCTTACATTGAAAGGCACGAGATGATATCCAGCCATGCAATGCAATGCCCTGCCCTGCCCTGCCCTGAACAGATCTCACAGCGCACTCAAACTTCTATTGCCTCGCTCTTGGCCGGCTCGGCTCGGCTCACGTTTGCCGTTTGATCTGTGCAAGAGATATCGTGTGGCAAACAGCGCAAATGAGCTTCAGTTGAGTAGGGTACGGGTATGAATTTGCTGTGCACCCGCTGCTGGTCCCGCATTAACAAGACGAGAAGAGTCAAGAGTACAAGTCAGGAGCGTGAGTGTGAGTCAGTCACGACGCGCTCCCGCGTCGCCGCCGCCGCCGCCGCCGCCGCCGCCGCCGCACTGCGCTGCTGATGAATGTGAGTGAAGACGGCGCGCATCACGCCACGCCACGCGACGCGACGCGACGCGACGCGATGATGAGGCTCGTCGAGCATGCATGCAGACGATGATGTGTGGCACGTGCAGAGGTTCGTGACTCGTGACTGCTCGGGTACGCAGCGACTGCCTCCTTGCGCGCATGCATGGTCAGATTCATCTTGGGGAGTCAGTCACTCACCATGCAATCACATGTGATGGTTGGTAGACAGCAGCGCTGGCATCTCCTATCCAGAATCGCGAATCGCTAGATAGTTGGGTAGCGCGCATTCACGATTAACAACCAACTCTTTGCACATCCTCCCCCCACAGCAAGAGAGCCAAAACTTGTGAGGGCGGTACATGACTCAACCTTGTCAGAGCTCTCACTCGTGCGTCGACTCGATCTCCATCTCCATCCACTTTGATCGCAATCAGTATCAACATCACCTTTCCCATTCTCACCAGGCATCGGCATCGGCATCGGCATCGGCATCGGCATCACAATCAGCAGCCAGCATGCCTCTTCACAGCTCCAACTCGCCTCTCTACCTCATCTTTTTCGCTTCGGGTTCCCCATCCTGGTGTCCAGACTGTCGATCCAGTCTGCCCCTTCTCCAATCCATCTTTTCCTCCTCTTCCTCTTCCTCCTCTCCTCAAGCTTTCCTGCTGACTGTGGATAGACAAGAGTGGAAGGATGAGGAAAATCTGCACGTATTCAGGTCAAGGTGGAATGTGCAGTGCGTACCTTGCATTTTGAGATTGGAGAATGTGAGTTTTGACGATGAGTGCGCTTGAAAGGGCAATCTGCTCAAGGGTGGGGCATGGGGGGTAGACAGAACGCAGGATGAAGCGCTGCTTCATATTGAGCATGTTCCAGTGACAAGGGCACAAGATCTCAAACGCAGTACTGAGTGGGGTACGCTTGATGCTCACCAATGTCCAAAATGGCCCTGTTCTCAGGGCAAAGAGGTGGCCAGACTGGATGATGAGGGATGCAATTCAGAGGAGAAGCTGCGCAAGTTTGTCGCATGAGGTCCTTGCACCGTAGGCTTCTTGGCGTATCAGCGGCAAAATCGAGCAAAGCGATGCGCATCCACCCCAGACTAATCGTTGCCGAGTAGATCCGACCGGCTCAAAGTGATCAAAGCGCCCGAATGAGGTAGGCATCACGGCATCATAAGGGGCTGAAGATCGCACCGGGCAAAAGGCATAGGGGCATGTATTTGTGGGAAAACGCCACGTAAGACACTCAGCGGATCGAAAAAGACCTTTTGAATCTTTCTGTGGAGCAAGGCGTTGAGGAGGGGAACGCTCGCAGGGCGTGTAACATAGGATTTGTGGGGAGCAGCTTGAGTGCGCGCTGCACGAGCAAAGCTGGAGCTGGATTTGCGCCCAACGAGACAGACTTGTGAGAGAGGTAGATGGGAGAGGATGGGCAGAGCGTGAGGCGTGGGAGAGCACCGCGAATAGGCGAGCAGCAGGCACGGAGAAGGCGGTCCACCCGCAAATTGACTCGATCGTTGGACTCGGATTCAAGCCTTGCGCGCTGCCGGTCGACACCGCCGAGCACATGTGTCGAATCACCGCAGTTCTTTTGCACTCGCAAGATTGAAGCAGCCGGCCACGTGTGTGTCGAGTTGGAAAAAGGGAGAGATTCAAGATGAGGACAAGCAAGCAGGCCGAGCTGATTTGAGGAGCTAATTTGCGCTCATCAGCAAGGCGAAACTTGCGCTGAGGTTGTGAGATTGTGGAATCGAGCGCGGCTAGCCAACGAGATTCGAGCGGTCGCCACGTAGATGTAACCGGTGACCATGACAGAGGCCGAGACGAGAAGAGGAAAGAGTCCGCATGCGTGACAAAATGGGACCAAGGGCCTGCTGCGCTGTTGTGCTGAGCTCGAATTTGCGCGTGACTGATGTTGCATATTTGAGAGATAGGTCGGCGAGCCTGGTCTGCAGGGCAAGGTGCCTATAGAAATACGATGAGTTGGATTCAAGAGTCGTGACAAATTAGAGAGTCGGTGTCGACGCTTGTAGCACTAGAAGGTAGGTGTAAATCAAGCGAGCAGTCGCGCAGAGGTGTGATGAGACTCAAATGCCCGCTGAGCGTGGAGGCGCCATCATGCGAGCGAGCAGGCTCTCGATGGTAGCGCTCCGATCGGCAGCGGCACCAGAAGCACGACTTGTCGAAGGCGGCGCCAGACTCGATGTGTGTTTGGTCTTCTCTTTTTCCGGGGAGGGTGATTCTTGCCTCGGCATGGCACCATTGATTTTCGCACCAGATTCGTCCTCGCTACTCTCCGTCTCCCCACCAGAAGCGGACGATGAGCCCTTGAGACCTTCAGAGGCGAGGGCACTGCTTCTCAGCTTCGAATTGAACTTGGGCGCGGGCAGACTGTTGGGTGAGGGAGAGTTGTGAAAGTTGGGCCCGGCGTAGGCAACAGCAACAGCTGCCGTCGAAGACGATATGGGCGACGAAGCAGAGGCTCTGCCATTGACAGGGGATTGGTGCGCAGCCAACAGTGTGCCCTTGTTCTTGTGGGTATTTGGGGTGCGCGGCGCTGTTGAAGGCGCTGCGGCCGCGCTCACACTCACGCCTTTTCGCGCAGAGCGAGCCGGCGAACGCGAGTTGTCGAAGACATCATCAACAAGCAGGTTGTCGGTGGCAGCGAGAGCAGATGGTCGCTTGGCGCCCTTGGCGTTTGTGCCTTTAGACCGCGATGAGGCCCCAAGACTGTCCGCACGACGTCTGCGCCCAGGTACAGCAGATACGGCGCGCTCGTCTCCGGAGCCAAAAGTCGCTGCGTCCCGATCATCTGCAAAGAAATCGTAGTGAGGACCAGATGACCTTGGCTGATTGAACAAAGCCTGTTGCCAAGTCAGGTCCTTGGCTCCAGCAGATTTCACCTTCTCGTTCGCTGAAGTGGCAGGAAGACCCAGGCGCATGTGTCAGCTGGAAAAGTGTAGGAATGAGAGACCGCAAAGCATACGTACCAGCAGGGGCAGCAGCCGGCCGCTTTACGCTGTTATTCTTCTTGACGCTGCGCAAAGATACCGTCTCCGGATTGCGTGCTTTGCCTCCACTCAGTAGCTCTTGCTGCCAAGTCAGACCTCCATTCCCGGCTTCTGCAAGAGCGTTCTTTTCGGAGACAGAGGCGGACGCAAGCGGTGTTGCAGCAGACGGCGCTGACTGCGACAAGATGGATCCGGTGACACCTACAAGCGCAGCGTCTTTCCCGTGGCTGTCAAGGAGACGGGGAGGAGGCGCCTTCTTGCTCTTGCGTTTGGAGCTTTTGGTCGATGCGCCACCGG
Source organism: Ceraceosorus bombacis (assembly GCA_900000165.1). Taxonomy (NCBI): domain Eukaryota; kingdom Fungi; phylum Basidiomycota; class Exobasidiomycetes; order Ceraceosorales; family Ceraceosoraceae; genus Ceraceosorus; species Ceraceosorus bombacis. The sequence goes on from CCYA01000181.1 coordinate 301,576, forward strand.
TGATGTCTTTCTCGTCTGTCAGAGCAACATTGATATGAACGTCGACTTTGGACCCACTTGCTGTAGCTGCATCAGGTCTGCTGGCAGCTTTGCCTTTGCGCTTGCTTGAACTTTCAGCAGAGTTGGCAGCAATGGGCTGGCTGAGTGTGAGGAGACCCGGCTGCTGTTGCTTCATAGGCTTCGACTGTGTGGAGCCGGTGTCATCAGCCTCTGCACGTTGGCTCGATGACTTCTTGTGGGTGTTCCGCTGTTTCGGGCGCGAGGTGACCGAACCGCTGGAGTGCTGACTGCCAGTCCTCGAGTTCGGCCTTGATTGGTGATTGTGCGCGAAATGAGACTGTGGGATGTGAGAGGATTGTATGCTTGTGTTGTGCATCGCGAGCATGTTGTGTAGGCTGCGTTGGAGCTTCGTGGTTAGTACCAATACCTCGAAGAATGAGTTCCAATGGTGAATGGTGGAAGGGATCCAAGTGCGGGAGGGCATTCATCCACCGAGCGTGAGACAGGCGGGCTGTAGACTCATCGATGCGCCTCGCCTGCGCGATGCAGCTCGATGGGTTGGTTGAATTTCACGGCCCACGCACGCAGCTGCAGCTGGCGTGCCTGCCTTATCCGGCCAGCCGGCCTCGACTCATGCATCGCAATGACCAATTTGCCACCGCGCATGACTCACTCGCGCTGCGCCCCATCACTCACACTCATCACTTCCATAAGTCGTGCAAGTGAGGGTAATGTAGCGTCTGCGCACCACGCACGTTGCCTGCACGTGACCACTCATTCCACTTCGAAATTTCGAATGCCACACCAGCAGCTCGAATGCACTCAAGCCGTTACTCCTAACGGCTGCCGTTGACTGCTGATCACGGCGTCCCATACGCTCATCTTCTGTTCTGAAGCGAGTCATTCGCTTCGCTCCTGATGCTCATGCTAGAATCATTTACTCAGCATGCGGCGTATATGTAGCCACGTATGCCACCCTTCCTGTATCCTCGAGATCACCAGTGATCCACTTCATAAGCATGTGTGCGCTAGTGGTGGCACACTCTCAAAATTTGACTCAACAGGAGCTGGTTCAACCCCAGCGAGAGGCGTCGCTGCGCCTACAAAGAGGTCTAGGACGGTCCTTGCGGGGTGACTGGGGTGCAAGACCCTTTCGCATTGATCTTCAGGAGCGGTCTCGCAACAGGAGAGTGGAGGACGGGACATTGGTCTTACCATCCTTCCATCCATCCATCCATCCATCCCTTTCTTGGCCATCGAAACACAAGTCCTTACATGCATGACACGACTCAAGAGGTTTTCGCATCTCTCGAAGCGTTCTGGCTACGGCTCAAATTAGAGCTGGAGCCGGTCTCCCGGCCTCACCAAATCCTGCATCTCATTCACGACGGGCGGTGTGTGGACGTGTCACGCCAACGCCAGACGCTGGATCGTGAATATTCAAAATGCTATTTCAGATGACTTTGCTTCGCCGCTTTAAGCCATCCTGCTCGCAGCATCATGGTCTGCGGGTCTATCGGAAAGATTGTCTTGCTGTATAGGCTGATACCCATTCGCACTGCCAGAGGCTCCGATTCCCGCAGCGCTGCCCAAATTGAGGTTCAAATTTCTCCACATGTTCCATCTCCTCCTGCCAGCACTGACGCTTCTTCCCAAAGCACCGCTTTCGGAAGCCTCGTTGTCCTCATCGTCTGAGCCTGATTCAATTTCTTGTCCGTCTATTGTATGCACTCTTCGCCTTCTCCGCCGCCTTGCGGAAGATTGGAAGCCACCCACCGGAATCTCGTACAGAGTTGCGTAATCGACTCCGAGTTCCCTGCCGGTGGTCCAAAAGTCTGTGCCAGGGCAAGCTCGGGCGTCAATCATGGGATTGACCTTTTTCGTGGCATAGAAGAGACATTGAAGCTCACCTCGACAATTACCGACCAGTCCCAAATCAAAAGGGTTTCCAGCTGCGGAGGCTTTCTTCAATCCTTCTCCAGCTTTGCCCCGAGTATAGAGGTCCAGGCCCACGATTGACAGCAGCCAGTTGCCAGCGCCCTTCAAGGCAGCTACAGGACCGTGGGAATGGCCATGCCTTGCACCAATATTAGGGCTGCCGGGACCTATTGAACCAGGCCTGGTGCCGTCAAAGTCATCGTCTGCGGTAGTGTCGGATTGGTCGGTCGAGATGCCTTGTGCTGCAAGCCTTGCGGCCCTCGCTTCCATAAAGCTGGTCTGAGAGGTCATTGAGCTCTGTTGGTATGCACGTCGAAGCTAAAAAGTCAGGCCAAGCTACGATGCAAAATGGAAACAGACGCAATCAAGATCTACTCACACCGCCTTTACCTCCCATCCAGCCATACCGGCCGAGATTTGACACTTCAAGGGTGGTCATCTGTCTTGCAATCTGCCATGTCTGGGCGACGAGAAGGATAATGGTCCAAGTGAGCTGCAAAGTAGCCCATAGAGTGACGCTAAAGAGGAAAGAGTCGTAGTCTGTTGCGCTGCACAGGTCATTCGTGAGAAGACATGAGGCAGTGATCAAAGGCACGTAAGGGTACGTCGCATTGAGAGCATAGTCTAAGCGCGGGAGACGGCAAGCGTAAGTGATACTTGAAAAGCCTTGCGGGAGCTCGCAGCACTGCTTGTACCCACAGTGATAGACTAGATAGATGAAGAGCAGGATACCGATGACGAGAGAGCCAACAAAGACGATAAATTGACGATGATTGTTCATGCCAACGCACTGCCATTGCCGGAGGAGAACGATCAGCACAAAGCGCCAAATATCGACGGCAGTCATAGCACTCACTGAAGCCACCCAAGGACACTGAGGCACAGACAGGCGAAGAAGAGGTCGCCTTGATGTTAGGGACATCAAGATGGTCACTCCCCTCTGCTTACTTACGTGATGATCGTGTCGCGCTACGCAGCGCTTACACAAGCGGCAATGTTTCGACCGCATTGGCCTCCTCGTCTGCGGAATCGGGCAGCGATGGTGTAAGCACGTTGCCTGAAATCGTTGTTACATGTCAATACCTGACAGCCAGACTCACAAGACAAGTGATGCAGTATGTCGTTCCGTTCAGTTTTCCCTCGTCTACCAGCTGCAGGATGACGTCTCTGCGTTCCGCCTCGGTCTGTGGCAGCGGCGCAAAACCTGCTTCCAACGTGGCTGCTCTGAAGAGGTTCCATGAACAGCTCAGGAAGGCGATCGCAAACAGTAAATTGGCGAGTGCGTGGCCAGGAGTAGCTGAAGAGGACGTTATGAGTGCGTGAGCCAAATTTAGGATACAGTGGGGAAGCAAAGGGGCAGAGACACGGCATTCGTGACACTCACCATGAACCACTTTACGCGCCCACTCCCATCCGACCCATGCAACACTTCCCGCCACAATGCCCAAGAAGTAGGTGCTGCGCTGCAAACTGTCTACTTCCAGCGGATCGAGCAAGACGCGCGTAATGACGTGGTGCATACCGAAGAATTCGGCAGCTACGAATGGCATTCCCACGAACCAGGGGAGGGCTCCTAATGTTGTGAACATCAAGCCCAAGAAGAAGAATGGCAACAAAACAATTGCTATCCGTGCGGAACGCTGAGGAGCGACAAGGAGGCAAGCGTCAGATCGGAAGAGCAGCTCTTCGCTAGCATGGCAGCGCTCGATTAGGGCAGGCACGATGGTCCCTTCGGACAAGAGACCCCCGCCATTTGCGCCCAGCTTGGCCATTCGCATTCCTTGATTCACTCACCTCTCCCGCTACTCTACTCTTCCTTCTCCCATCCTCGTACAAACCGACATCGGCAAGTGCTTTCCTGTATGCAGCTTCGCTCTTTAGCTCCACCGCCATTTCTCTTGGAGTCTTTCCACCTTCTTCCTTCGCCCAAAGGTCGCTTCCAGTTCCAGCCAACTTTCTGATGCAAAGTCTGTTGCCCTTCACTACTGCCCAGTGCATGGGCGTGAGACCTGTAGCGTCCTTGGCGTGCACATTCGCACCATGAGCCAGTAGGAGGTCAACGGATAATGCATCCCCTTGGTAAGCTGCCCACATCAAGGGTGTGTGCCCTTGAGAGTCGGAGATATCCAGTGCCGAAGGCGCGGCGAATGCATTGTGCTGTAGTAGCAATAGAAGAGGCATCACCGCACTGCTGTGCGTCACCAAATGTAACGCGTTGAAGCCCTGCGCATCTGCAATCGTCGGATCGGCTCCCGATTTGAGCAGCAGATGAATGACGTTCAGGTGTCCATTTCTGGGTGTACGCGAGCGCTGAACATCAGCGACTCTCCTGCGTGCAGGCAATTCGAGGTGATGAGGATACAGATGCTCACCTTGCTGCCCATTGCAAAGGACTGGCGACCAGGTCACCGCCCAACGCGTCCACCTCTGCGCCCTTCTCTATCAGAAGCGCACAACAAGGTACATGCGCATTGATAGCAGCCCAATGCAAAGGTGTGATGCCTTCTTGATCTCGATCGTTTGCGCTTGCTCTGCCAGTCTGTATCAAATGCTTAATCAGTCCCACATCTCCCCGTTGAGCTGCGCTATGAATGGTGGCCGGAGTGCCTGGACGAGATATCCCTGAGCCGGCTGTCGTGGCCGAAAGCCCCGTAAGCGGTGTTGCGGGAGGTGTAGAGCCCGACATGCTCTCGGATCCTCGAAGCGTGGCGTGCTGTAGGGTTGAACGATGGACACTTGCCGTTCATGGACAGCTGATCGTGTTGCCGTGTGAGGAAGACGCCAGGCAAGGGGAAACCTCGCGAGCCGAAGGCTTGTCGCGTGCGCTCGCCTTGGCTTGGCCAGATCAGGGCAGTGCCAAGCTGATGATCGATGTAAGTTTTGCTGAGGGCTGATCATCCACTCAATGCGAACGTAAACGCCCTTCGCGTTGAGAAGCGGGAGCACGCTACATGTAGTTCGTGAGCTCGAAACATCCAGCCAGGAGGAACCAGCAGCGGCCCCTTGGATCGGAATGACATGCATGCGGGAGCCGGCGGCTGTGGCGCCCCGCGCACAATCTCTCGCACGAGAGCTGTCAGGCTGGGCAAATTTTGTTTGACGCAGGCACAGCACGCCTCCAGAGCGGTCATACAGCATAGCAACTAGACGACAATTCACTCAAGACTCAGACTGCAGATACATTTGGTGATTCAGATGAGTCGCAATGAGCCCCTTTGGTCATCAATCATCCTCTTCTAGCAGACGACGTCTCCCAAGTCGTTCAGTGTCGACGGGAGGCTCTGTCGCGATTCGCCCGCGTTCAAGGCCACACTCCTACACGCTTACCCATCTAGGCAACTACACCTCACCGTCCCCAACGGAATCTGGTGACTGGCTTGGCTCTGACCGCAAAACCCAAAGCCATCATCTCGGCTGCGGTACACTACCTGATCCCCTTGCTCTGAGTTGACTGCTAGTCCACGAGAGCAAGTCAATTGTTGCCACCTGTCAAGCTCCCTCTGCTACCGCCTGATCTTGTGCTGGAAATTTCACAAGGACTGAACCTCCTCTCGCAAAGCAACACCACGCCAGGATGGGTAAGAAGCACGAAAAGAAGACGGCCAAGGGGTAAGTAGTGCGGCTCAAGAGCTGACAGCAAGCAGCCGAAGTGATTCACTTCTGCAAGGTGACTAACGCCGCCTGCCCGATTTGTAGTCGTCTGGACAAGTTCTATTGGCTTGCCAAAGAGCAAGGTTTCCGATCTCGAGCTGCGTTCAAGCTGGTACAACTGAACAAGAAGTTCAACTTTTTGGAGGGAGCCCGATGCTGCATCGATCTTTGTGCTGCACCTGGTGGTTGGCTGCAAGTGGCGAGCAAGTATATGCCACCCAACAGCTTGATCGTCGGTGTGGACTTGGTACCGATCAAGCCAATTCCTAGATGCGTCACTTTTGCCGAGGATATCAACAGCTTCAGATGCCGGGATCAGCTGCGGAACGAGCTGAAGGACTGGAAAGCTGATATGTAAGTCTCAGATGCATCAGCACACGTAGAAAGCTGTCTTTGGAGGACAACGCTGACGCTCATCCCACGTTTCGATAGCGTTTTGCATGATGGTGCTCCAAATGTTGGTACAGCTTGGGTGCAAGATGCATATCAGCAAGCCGAGCTCGTGCTTGCCTCATTGCGTCTTGCAGTCGAATTCCTCGCTCCTGGTGGATCGTTCGTGACCAAGGTCTTCCGATCCAAAGATTACAACAATCTTCTCTGGGTCTTCAATCAGCTGTTTGGCTCAGTGGAAGCAACCAAGCCGCCCTCTAGTCGAAACGTATCTGCTGAAATTTTCGTGGTATGCACGGAGTACAAGGCTCCCAAGAGGGTCGATCCCCGCTTCCTGGATCCGAAACATGTCTTCAAAGATTTGGATCCGGCCGCTTTGAGGGATGTCGACGCTGTAGCAGCTGCTCAAGACGGACAAGCCGAAGGTTCCACACCCTTCCTGCCGCTCAAAGGGGAAAAGGGTGCCAGCGCGCAGATCAACGTGCTTCAGCCCGAGAAACAGAGGAGGAAGAGGGAAGGATATGAGGACGGCGTGCATATTCTGTACTCCGCTCTCCCGGCCCGGAAGTGGGTGGAAGGACCTCACGCAATTGATGGGCTTGGCGCAAACAATGAGATCACCTTTAAGGACGCCGCAGATAAGGAGTAAGTCGCCCCGCTGTCCATGATGCAATCGACGCAAATTTCTCTTGCTGATTCAATGCATCTGCAATAATATCAGACTGTTGGCACACGAGAAGACCACAGAGGACATCAAAGCATGCTGTGCAGATCTCAAGGTGCTCGGCAAAGGCGACTTTAGGAATCTGCTCAGGTGGCGCATCGCCATGCGTGAGCATTTGGGTCTGGAAGCACCCGTCAAGAAACCCGGAGAAAGCACAGTCGAGGTGGTTGAAGGGGAGTCGAAGGAGTCTGTGGACTCAGATCAAGAGATCGGGGAAGAATTAGAGAGGCTCAATGAAGAGCGCAACAAAGCTTTGAGGAAGGAGAGAAGGAAGCGGAATGAAGCTAGAGCGAGAAAAGTCCTCAAGATGCAGCTTCACATGAACACTCCTATGGACATTGGTCAGGAGATCACTGATGAGACCTTGCAGGGAGGCACAGAGGATGTCTTTGACCTGACTCACAGAAGGCAATCCCTCGCTTCTGACGACAGCTCTGAAGGGGAATCCCAGTCGGAAGAGGATGACGAGTCCGAAAATGAGCTGGAAAGACTGGACAGGCTGCAGGGAGGACTGGATGCCGCGTATGATGCGTACAAGGAGAGGGTGGCGGAACGGGACGCGAAGTGGAGAGCACGCGAAGCGCGGAAAGCCAATCAAAATAGAGAGGAGTGGAGTGGGTTCAGCGAGCCTGCGCAGGAAGGGCAAGCCGATGACAGCGAAGAAGAAGAGAGCGAGGGCGGCTATGACTTGGTCACGAGGCGCAAATTGAAGGAAGAAACTTACAACACCGACGATGAGGAGTCTGATCTTGAAGATTTGGAGCACCGCAAGGCAGTGCTTGCAGCCTCAAATGGAAGTCGAGAGCCCAACAATGCTTTGAAAAGGAAAGCCAAGGCGCAGGAGCAAGACTCGGATGATGAGGAAATTGAGACTGGCAACCTAATTACAACCTTGGAAAAAGGGACGGACCGACAGGCAAGGCAAAGCAGACAGGCCGCCATATGGTTCGACAATCCTCTGTTCAAAGGAGTCAATGGTCTGGACTTTGGAGCCGGCGATGACAATAATGATGACGAGGATGAAGAGGAGGAGGAGGGCAGCACGCAAGAAGGAGATGATAGCAGCGAAGAAGAAGACGAGGGTGGTGATGGAGATGAAGAGATGGATTCTGATGTCGAAGTAGTGCCTCGCAACGTGGCCGACGAAGACATGGACGACTTCGAAGGAGAATGGCGTCATGGCGATGAGGATCAAGATGAAGTGAAGCGAAAGCTGATCGAACGTGAGTGCAAGGCAGCGGGTTGGTCAGAGAGACAGAGGCAGGTAGCAGAGCCGACAGCTGACTGGACGCGTTTGATTGCACACACAGGGAAAGGCCTGACCACCGCCGAGGCCATGACGCTGGCTCAGCAGTTGGTGAATCGTGAAAAGACCAAGTCGGATTTGATAGACATGGGCTTCTCCAAGCACAATTTTGCCGAGAAGACTGCAGATCTGCCAGCGTGGTTCTTGGAGGATGAAGGAAAGCACTACAAGGCCAACGTGCCAATCACCAAGGAAGCCATGGCCGCTCTGCGGGCTCGTCAACGAGCGCTAGATGCCCGACCAATCAAGAAGATTGCGGAAGCGAAAGCGCGCAAAAAGTTCAAGGCTGCCCAAAGGCTGGAGAAGGCGAGGAAGAAGGCCGACAACTTGAACGATACCGTCGACGTTTCTGAACGAGAGAAGGCCAAGGACATTGAAAAGGTGCTCAGCAAGGCTAATAAACCTACAAAGAAAAGACAAATCACCACCGTCGTTGCCAGAGGTCCGAATAGGGGTCTCAAAGGCCGACCCAAAGGCGTCAAGGGCCGTTACAGATTGGTCGATAGGAGGCAAAAGAAAGAAATGCGAGCGCAGAGTGAGTTCAAAGAGTGCCATCTTGCCCGATGCGTTGTTTGTGGCAATACGGTGCATCGCATCCTCGACTGAACATCGCGCCTTGTCTTCATATCACAGAACGCCGAGACAAGAAAGCTGGCAAGAAGACGGTCAGCTCCACTTCGCAGAAGAAACGCGTGCCCAACGGTTATGGGGGGCGTTGATGCGACTGGCGATCAGACCACTTCCTTCAGCATCCTCATACGCTTTGCATACTTGTCTGGTCACGCATCCATGATTTACTTGTTACCCATGCTGTCGACACAATTCGATGAGTCAACATCACGTTTGAAAAGACACAAAAATTCAGCTAGCTGGCTTTGTGGTTATATAAGAGGTCGTCTTGCAAATTTCGTCATGAGATGTTGACGTACGCTCGCCTGCATAGCCGACTCATCAGGCGCATCGAACGGATTCTAATCCCATGTCTCATTGCCGACCGGCATCGACCGCGTCGCGATCGTGAGGCTGGACAGTGGCTAATGTTGAGGGTGCAGCTGCTCCGCTCATGCCCAAATGATCATCTGATAGCTCCACATCTTCTGATTTGATGGCAGCATGTGGCTGCCCAAACGTGCCCTTCATAGAGGTTGACCAAGGCACTGCGCTCGGTAGCGCGGGCGAGCCCTGCTTGATCGGAACGTTACCATGCGTTGTGCTGACGAGCGATCCCTGCTGCGCCTGCATACTGCTCCCCAAAGGTGCTGTCGAAGCTGGCGCTTTGCTACTCGCGCCATTCGTGCCTACTGAGCCAGCCTTGGGCAAGTCCGGCCTCGCTTCCTCGTGCACCGGGCGCAAATTAGCGTCCGACGATCTAGAAAGACCAGGAGCAGGACTTGTGGATGAGGCGGCTTGCACGGAAGGCAAAGGTCGACTCGCTGATGCTTTTCCAGAGCCCCACCGCAGATTCTTCCGCATCGGCTGTCCAGGCTGCAATGGTCGACCTGGGCCAAGCTTCGGATGCGGGCCTGCCAAAGGAGAAGTTTGAGGCGCTCGCCCAATCAACGTTGGAGGTAGAGGAGTTGTGACACCCGCTGTTGCAGTTCTGGGGGCGCTGCCAGTAGCATGCGAAGCTGAGGGCCAACCCACGCTGCTAGACGGACCTGCACTGCGCGAGCCCATGCTGCTGTTCGCCGGAGAAAGGTCTTCCAACCCATTGGGCGGAGCGCCTCTGTGGTGTGAGCTTGCGCGACTCCCAGGCTGCGAAACCTGTCCCCCGTGGCCCAAATTGCCATCCCCATAAGAAGGGCGAGCACTGGGCAACCGGACAGAAGTGTTGCTCACTCTCGAGACCCTGTTATCGGGCGTAGCGCTGCGACCCTCAGACTCGCTGGAAGTGGGTGAGCCATTCTTTCCTCTCGAGCCAGTCAAACTTGCGGAACTCCTGGTCTTCTTGATTGCGCGCTCTTGAGGAGGCGTCAAAGCTGCAGGTTCCTTCTGCGTCCTCCGACGAAGCCTGCTCCCACCCTCCTCTACTCCAGCCGACCAAAAGAGGGCAAGGTTCTTGATCGATGTGCGCGCAGTGCCAGATGTGGCAAGACCTACCCTCATCCCGTTAGAGTCCAGCGACTCAGTACTCGCCTCTGATGAAGCGACTCCGGCGACATGCTCGCTCCCCGTAGAGGTCCCAATCGGCTCCTCCACATCGCTCTCGCGGCGCTGGGGCAGTTCGGCTTGCTCCGACGTCCGCGCCGACGTCGGTGCAGTCAGTTGAGGGTCCTCCTCAGCAGAGGCCGATGAAGCTATGCGCATCTTCCGTCCACTGCGCTTAGACTGCACGTCTTCATCGTCCTTGTCAGGCGATGGGTGGTGCGGAGATTCGAGAGATCGGCGAGTCTGCACTGAGGTACCACTACCGCTCCGCTTGTGACCCCGGCCTGAAAGAGAAGAGACACTGGGAACTTTGTCCCTACTCGTGCTCCCGCTATTCCGTCGCACGGACGCGGCAAGATTCTCGGGCCCTTTCGGTGCTGGCTTGCGAGCGCGTCGACCACCTGGCTCTGCTCCCCAAAACATCGCAAGCGCCTCTGTCCGAGCCTGAGGACCCAACATCTTAGGCGCTGAAGGTAAGTCGCTGTCCGAATCGGACACCTCGAGCTCGCGCTTGCGATGCGACTTTCCGTGTGGTGCGCTCTGCGAACCTTGGCGCTGCCGCGCATCCTCGTCAACTCCATGACCGGTTGAGGGGTCCGACAGCTCTGAATCAGAATCACCCACAGGCTTGATCGCTGGCCGGTCTCGCGGGATCGACGTCTGCGTCGTCAGCGCGCGGTCGATTGCATCCTCGTCAGTTTGCGTCCCTTCATCTGCAATGTCTGTCTTTACCCCAATGGCTCGCGCCTTTTTCCTCTTAATGTGATCTGAGCTCGAAGAGGCGGCAGGCGGTGATGACAGATTTGAAGAGGCCGGGACTGGATCTCTGAGAGGGCTGAGCTTGACCGGAGTGGACGTCGAAGAGGTGTCTTCTGCGGGAGAATTTGTGGCGACAGCTCGCCGTTTCGCAGGTCGGCCTTGCTGAGTGAGGACTCGAGGTTCGCGTCGAAACGACGCTGGACTGATGGCGGGCTCGTCAAAATCTGGGTCGCCCTCCGCAGCGCCTCTCTTTTGACGACCCTTCATGGAGGGCCGACCAGGGTACGCGCGCAACTCGGCCAGCCCTCCAAAGTTTGGTTCCCTCGGCTTGCGAGAAGGCCAGTCCGCTTTGAAAATTCGGTAATGCCTCTCACAGCGCCGACACTCGTCAGGCTTCCACCATGTCTCTGGGGCCCAGAATTGAGCACCACAGGTGAGGCAGGTCAAGTGCTCTCCTAGCGCGGGCTTTGCATCTAACAGCCTTGAATCCTCCCGATCCGAGGGATGATAGTTGCGTGCTCGAGCCGAGTCGAGCGAGGAAGACGACGAATTGTCGCTGGCCTGAATTGGCGCGGGTGTAGGAGAAGGCGAGTGTTCGTCTGGAGTGAAAGGCTTGCGAATGGAGATGCGCCTTCGTGACCGACGGGCGTTCGGCGTCGCGTCCTCTTCTGGTGGTGAACGCTCCTTGGTCAAGGCTGATGGATTTGCGCTGGCAAGATCGACATCCGCTGAAGTCCGATCAACACCATTTACAGCTCCCACGCCAGCTGCTTGGGGATCAGGTGCAAACGCTCCCTTGCCCTGCTCCTCGCAAGTCGCACACATGCACTCCGCGTTGCCCCATTCGAAGTAGTTGTCGCCGTAGTACGTGGTCACCTCCTCGTTCACTGCGATAGCTCTCAGTGCTTTGAAAGCTATTTGGGTTTGACCTAAGCGGTAAAATTCGGTGTTCGCGTTGCAGTCGTGCTGCGGGGTGACGCGAGGCGAAATGGGCAGCATAAGCGGCCTGAATTGCCGAAGCCATCGAGGACAGCGCCGCGCGCCTATCTGCACTCACATTGACGAATCTTGCCGGCCCCAGCAAAAGCTGACTGCAGCCTTTTCGAGCGCTCCTGATGATGGAAAAATCTCGACCAGGACCAAGGACTCCATTGTAGGCCTTGGAGGTGCTTCTCGATTCCCGACTAGCAGCCGCCTCTTCGCGCAGTGCTACATCCTCGTCCTTGGTAAGGTCTTTCAACCCGCCTTTGCACAGGACGATGTCACCTGCTCTGTAAGGGCGTACCGCAACCACGCACAGGTCAGCCCGCGGGTGCCCAGGCGGTTGCACGCCATTCATCTCGCCATTTGCTGGTGGCCGACCGCGAGCTTTGCGGCCGTTGCTCGACCCATCGGCGCCGGAAACTGCGTCGGGGCTGAACACTGATGGTCCAGCTTTGCTGGTTGAAGCAATGCTGGAGCGTCTGGGATGCTGGCGCCTGTACCTGGCGGTTAGGGCAAACTCATAGCCAGTGTCCGGTAGGTACGCCTCCAAGTATCGTCTCGCGTGCCTGGAGTGGGTTGAGCGCATGAGCGCCGCGAGCAGAGACATCGGCTGAATCAGCAGATAGCACTTACGCATAGAACGCTTGAGCCTGACGCTCAGTCTTCTTTGCTAGATGCCGCTGAATGGTGGGCAGCCTGTCGGGGGCATACGGACGCCAGTGTTATCAGCCTCTGGTTGCGCCCAAAACTATGTGTCAAGACCTTTGACCGGCGGACCTGAGGATACCGAGCGTCTCCTTTAAAGTGCGTTTACGTACCTGCTGAGCTCCTCCAAGGCCGCATTGATGTCGGCCTCGAGGATCACGCGCTGCTTGAGCAGCGCGAGTATGTAGCTTGTCTCGTAACGAGGGGACCTGTAGGTCTGATTCATCTTGTGCGTCGAGATAGGTGGCGCAAATTCGAGGCCACTGTCGGGTTGTAGTGAGGGTACGTTCATCAGCATTGACTTGCGTCGCCATCTGAGGGGATCAGGCAAGTAGACTCACTCAAGCAAGATGTCGGACAGCAGGTCATCGTCGGTAGCTATGTCCTCCATGGCGGCTATGCAACGGACAAAAAGAAGTGGGCAGATTAGGTGCACTGCGTTGACGAACAATCACGCGTGTGAAGGCGCGAAAGTTGAGGCGATGCGAGACTGACCAATCCTTGAGAAGGGCTAGGAGTCGCTCGGATCGCCGGTCGCTAGCCTTGAGGAAGGGACTGATGAGCCCGAGCTCAAACAGATTTGTGTGGCATTCGAGCGAATTAGCACAGAAGCGCTCGAATCTCAGCGGCTGAGCTCCGATGAGGAGAATGGCGGAAGAAAGAGATGTGTAGAGAGGACCAGAGCGCGCGCGCGCTACGTCTCGGCTGCTGTTTACAGCTCACGTCCTTCTATGTAGCACGACCACCCTCTTGGGGCGTGATCTGGAGGGAGGTCGGCGACGGTGCCGATGCGAATGCTTGGTGTTGACGGGACGCAGTATTACCAAGTGACGAGGATTTGAAATATTGCCTTGCCTAGTCGCTTGTGACAAGTCCGAGCGTCATCGAAGCCATCTGACCCGAGCGACTGCCCAGAGGCGCTAGAGGAGATGGTGGTGATCAGGAAGAAAGCCGATGCTGGCTGCGGGGTGCAGCCTATGTCAAAAGGAGCCAGTCACACAGTCACGAACCAATTCAGCGTGCGCCTGCGTGCGTGCCTAGAACTTCCTCACAGGCACGCCGCGAGCGAAAGCCCATCATTGGCATCAGCAGCGCGCGCACGCACGATGTGCTACAGTCACAGCAGTCACAGTCTTGAGTCCCCACCGCGCAGATGCTGCGCGGCACGCGGTGCTCGTGATGAGTCTGAGTGCCAGACGCACGTCGCCGCGCCTATCGCTTAGCGACTGCTGGTGTCCGGTGCATCTGCTGTGAGCGTGGCCAACAGCTATAGAGCCGGCAGCAAGCTTCAGATCGCCACCATATTCAACTCGTGACTCAACTGCGACTCGCGACTGGCTTCGCCGCCCCACATCCACGTTCAATTGTCCACACAGCAGAGAGCACGCTCAGTTCGTGCAACGTGCGTGCGAGCCACTCAAATAAGACCGCACGGTCGCGAATTGAATGAAGAATCACGAATGTACAAGGTTCGAGCGAAGTGATTTGCTGTACGGTGCATGAAAATCAGAGAATGCTTGACATGCAAGTCAAGTGGCAGCCAAAGCAATCTTGAATCAGCATATACATATGCATGCATGCAGAGCCTTTCTACCCATCGCGAAGCCAATTCAAATTGCGGTCGCCTGCGAACTTGTATTCTCGACCCACAACCTTGAATTGTGAGTTCTATTGCCACAACGCTTCTAAAATTCAGGGTTCGACGAATGCGGATCCAGGCGAGTCGTGATCATTCACAGTCTTGAGTTCAAAATTTTGGTTCATAAATTTGACTTCGGGTCCACTTATGTATAATTTGAATTCAAGATTCAAGATTGCGGCGCACGCTCTCTGCACCGCAAACGGCAGGCACGTTTTGCCGGTGTATGCATGGGAACCGCTACGATCCTGCGTTCACCGATCATTCTCGAACTTTGCCAAAACCTCAAATTGATCTCGTGACTTGGCATGATGCGCGCGAGAAGGCAAACCTTTATTCAACATTCAACATTCAAGATTCAAAAATCGTGAATGGCGCATGGCAGTCTTTCGAGTCTTGAGTCACAGTTTGAGTCTTGAGTCATGAGTCACAGTTGAGTCACGAGTCACGAGTCACGAGTCACGAGTTGGTTGTCGCGAAAACTTGATCGAGCTTCTTTCTCATCGAGTTCTGTAGGACCTCGAACTTTCTCTTCGATGCAAAGCCTCCGTCGAGTCACTCACGAACAGCTAGTACTGGGATCTCACCACCGACACTCGAGACGGATTGACAGCCACGTATAAGCTGCTCCTGAAGCGCTCGCCAGAGAATTCTGAGCTCTGCGCCTACCGCACATCCGATCGAGTCAGCACTGCCCAGGCACAATCTTGATTGTCCCACCATCCTGACCCTCGCAACTCAGCGTAGAGCCAAGGTCCATTCGTAGCGACGAGCTCCACTGCCACGCATACATTCGCGCCATGGCCACGGCGGATAACTTTCCACCTCACGACGCTGCGGCGCCTTTCAAATTTCCAGAACAAGAGAAGCAGGTTCTGACTCACTGGAGATCCATCGATGCTTTCAAGACTTCGCTGAGGCAATCTGAAGGCAAGCCTCTCTTCACCTTCTTTGATGGTCCACCATTCGCCACCGGTCTGCCTCACTATGGACACTTGCTAGCAGGTACCATCAAGGATATTGTCACACGGCACGCTCATTCCACGGGACACCATGTGGAGCGACGATTCGGGTGGGATTGCCATGGTCTGCCGGTAGAGCACGAGATTGACAAGAAGCTTGGCATCACAGGCAAGGAAGATGTCATGAAGATGGGCATCGACAAGTACAATGCCGAATGCAGAGCCATCGTCATGCGTTACCAAGCAGAGTGGAAGACGACAGTGGAGAGGATGGGAAGGTGGATCGACTTTGATGGAGGTTACAAGACCCTGGACAAGACCTTCATGGAATCGGTTTGGTGGGTCTTTGGTCAGCTCTACCAAAAGGGTCTGGTTTACAGGGGATTGAAGGTCATGCCGTATTCCATGGGCTGCACCACCCCTTTGTCCAACTTTGAGGCGGGCTTGGACTACCGCGATGTCCAAGATCCTGCCGTCACCATCAGCTTTCCCCTTGTTGACGATCCCACCACCGCTCTCTTGGCCTGGACAACCACACCTTGGACCTTGCCTTCGAACTTGGGCTTGTGCGTACATCCCGATCTTGAGTACATCAAAATCTACGACGAAGAGAGAAAGATGAACTTTTGGATCTTGGAAAAGCTCCTGACCACGCTGTACAAGGATCCCAAGAAGGCCAAGTTCTCAAAAGTCGCCAAGGCAAAAGGTTCGGAAATGGTGGGATGGAAGTTTGAGCCCGTGTTTCCATACTTCTACGAGAAGGTGAGCTGGCTCGTACCCCGCCTCAAGTACATCACATCCGTGCTTACGCCATGTTGCGATCGGCATGCTCGCCCGTTCAGTATAAAGAAACAGCTTTCCGCGTGGTTTCGGACACTTACGTCACTGCCGATGCCGGCACCGGTATCGTTCAGCAAGCTCCCGCCTTTGGTGATGACGATTACCGCATTGCGATAGCAAACGGCATTGTCACGAGGGAGGTGCCTCCACCTTGCCCGTTGGACGAGAGTGGTCGCTTTACCGCCGAGGTAGCTGATTACAAAGGCATCAACGTCAAAGAAGCCGACAAGCAGATTCAAAAAGATCTCAAAGCATCCGGAAGGATGATTGTGCAGAGCACCCTCAGACACTCTTATCCGTACTGCTGGAGATCAAAATCTCCCCTCATTTACCGCGCTATTCCCGCTTGGTTCATCAGAGTCGAAGAAATTCAGGATCGACTGCAAAGGCACAATGCCGGAACTCACTGGTAAGTTGCGTGCTGGCCGTGCTGCAGGATCACGTGGGCGCGAAAGCTGACTTGCTTCCCTCCTTCGATGCTTGCTGCTCAGGGTGCCAACGTGGGTCAAGGAGAGTCGTTTCGATCACTGGCTCGCCAACGCGCGGGACTGGAACGTTTCGCGTAACCGATACTGGGGCACGCCCATTCCACTATGGGCGAGCGATGACATGGAAGAGATCGTTTGCGTCAAGTCGGTCGAAGAGCTGGAGAAGCTTTCTGGTCGAAGCGATATCCAAGATTTGCACAGAGAAAGCATTGATGGCATCACTATCCCTTCTAAACAGGGCAAAGGAGATCTGAAGCGCGTGGAAGAAGTCTTTGACTGCTGGTTCGAGTCTGGAAGCATGCCGTACGCACAGGGTCACTACCCCTTCGAGAACAAGGACACCTTCGAGACGGGTTTCCCCGGCGACTTTATCTGTGAAGGTCTGGACCAAACGCGAGGATGGTTCTACACCCTGCTGATTCTGGGCACGCATTTATTCGACAAGTCTCCCTGGAAGAACCTCATTGTCACTGGTCTTGTCCTCGCAGGTGATGGCAAGAAAATGAGCAAGAGTGCCAGGAACTACCCTGACCCAACACTCATGTTCGACAAGTATGGAGCCGACGCGGTCAGGCTGTATTTGGTCAACTCACCCGTGGTTCGTGGCGAGAACTTGAAGTTCCGAGAAGAGGGAGTCAAGGACGTTCTCGCAATGGCTTTCCTTCCTTGGCTCAACAGCTTCAGATTCTTCCTCGGCCAAGTTGCCCTCCTCAAAAAGTTGACTGGCAAGGACTTCAAATACGATGTCAACGCACCCAAGAGCGAGAACGTGTTTGACAGGTGGATTTTGGCTAGGTGCCAGAGTCTCATTCAATGGGTCAGAGATGAGATGGATGGTGAGCACGGCTGTGTGCCGTACCTGTTGCCCTTGACACCGCTTCCAAACCAAGTCCTGACGCCGTCCCCTTCTGATGCGCTGGTTCGCAGGGTACCGACTCTATACTGTCATGCCCCGATTGCTTAATCTGATCGACGAGTTGACGAATTGGTACATCCGTTTCAATCGACAGAGGTTGAAGGGTGTGAATGGAGTGGACGACACCTACGCTGCTCTCAACTCCCTCTTCGAGACGCTGTATACTCTGTGTCGCACCATGGTGAGTTCTGCTGTTGCATTTTGAGTGTGACTGGCTCATGAGCTGACGTGCCGAATGCGTCGCGCCCTAGTCTTCCTTTACGCCTTTCTTGACAGAGACCATCTACCAAGGCCTGCGTCCTTTCCTGCCTGCGGCCCCTGCCTCTGACAAACAAGACTATCGCTCTGTGCACTTTCTGCCCTTTCCCGAAGTCAATTCCCTCTACTTGGACCCCATCATTCAGAGGAGATTCGCTGCGCTGCAAACCGTCATCGAGCTGACGCGCACAGTCAGAGAACGCAATACTATACCGCTCCGGTCGCCCTTGCAAGAATTGGTCGTCTTCCACGCCGATGCCGGCTTCTTGAAGGATGCGGAAAGTCTCTCCTCTTACATATCCGAGGAGCTCAACGTCAGAGACCTGACATTCACGAGCGACGAGACCGCTTGTGGGGTCAGGTACAAGCTGGTAGCAGACTGGCCAGTCCTCGGTCGCAAATTGAGAAAGGACATGGGCAAAGTAAAGAAGGGGCTGGAAGAAGTCACATCCGATCAAGCAAAAGAGTACTTGGAAAAGAAGACGCTGAGCGTGGCTGGTGTGGATCTTGTTGAAGGCGACCTCAAGGTATTGCGCTATGTCGATCTGGAAGGCAGGAGTGGCAAATGGGACCACAATGGAGACGGAGAAGCTGTCGTCTTGCTCGACATCGAAGCCCGCCCCGCCCTAGTCTCCGAATTCAACGCTAGAGAACTCGTCAACCGCATCCAACGACTCCGGAAAAAAGCTGGACTGCAGCCGACGGATGAGATCGACGCCTTTTACAGCTTTACCGAGGGCGTGGGAGCCGCTCTGAAAGAAGCCTTCGAGGAGCAAAAAGAAATGTTCCAAAAGGTCATTCGAAGAGTGCCCATGGGTGTCGAACAGCGAGCTCCGAACGCGGAGCTCATCACGGAGGAGGAACAAGAGATTGGTGACGACAAATTTACCCTGAGCTTGGTCAGAGCTTGAAAATGTAGATGCACGAAATGCGATGCGATGGTTACCATGTTTTGCGCGCGCGCGCACGCCCGCGCTCTTGCACTGCTCCTGCACTAGGAGGCCGCGCACCGCTTCATGTTGCAGAACAATTTTGCACAGGACATGGCCAGAGAAAGTACTTGTACAAGCTGAGACGCTTGGCTCGTCAGGGCGATCGTATTACGATTACGTTGCAAGGACGTGCTCGTCGTCTTCAGCAGTGTAGAGGTAGCCGTCCAGGACGAGGGTGTCGACTGCCTCGCTGAAATTAGATCGTTGGGTGGGGCACAGACCACAGTCAGAATTGGCGTGAGAGACCAAACGTCTATCGTCCCCACGTTGACTCACCGCACCTGCTCCTCGCTGTAAGCCTTGATACGCCTAGCTACTGTAGTGATAGCTACACCACTGCCCTCTTCCAAAGTGGACAATTCTCGAACGTGGGCAAAGATTTTCCTCTGCAAGGGATCTCCAATGTGCGTGTAT
Organism: Ceraceosorus bombacis; assembly: GCA_900000165.1. Classification (NCBI taxonomy): domain Eukaryota; kingdom Fungi; phylum Basidiomycota; class Exobasidiomycetes; order Ceraceosorales; family Ceraceosoraceae; genus Ceraceosorus; species Ceraceosorus bombacis. The sequence goes on from CCYA01000181.1 coordinate 320,690, forward strand.
TTGTCCTCATTGACGCCACTTGCCTCCGTATTTCCAGCTCCGTTCGACTTTATAGCGCCTCCAGCACCCGTGCTGCGCACGGATTGAAGATGTACATAGATGGCTTCCAATTTGTGAAACAGCACCTCGTTGAAGTTCGTGATCGGTCGGATGTGCCCTGCGCTGATGCTTCTCTTGTTCTGGAACGTCTTGATCGTACCCAACACCCTCACGTAAACGTTTTCTCGAATATCATTTGATTTGTTTTCCGATTCGTCACTCCCTTCGAGCCATTGACGCACTTCGATAGCGCCCGTGCCATCTTCGATGTCGTAAGAGACATTGGTCGGAAAGGCGGCCACTTTACGAATCACGCCGACAAATGTGAGCTGTTTAGGATGGCAAATGCAGACGATACGATGTCGATCAGCAAGCATGTCCACCGAGTTTTGAGAGAAGTTCATGTATAACGAGAGCAGCCTTTACGATGCTCACCTGACCAACTTCCACTCCATCAACGAGAAAGTCTGCATCCATGTGAGACTGCTCAGCATTGAGCACTTGTCGAATAGTCACTGGGCGCAGACTGTTGGCACCACTTTTCTGTCGGTGCACAAGGGGCACACGTAGAGCTTCAGCATCGTATCGACGCGCGATGCGGGTGCGAAAACTCAACACACCTTTGTGCTCGGACTGTCACCTTGACTGCCAGCCATGAAGCCGCCTCCTCCGCCACCACCGCCCGTCTGATAATTTGCCCCGTACGGGTTCCCGCCGCCAAAGCCTGAGAGGGATCAGGGACGGGCTGTGTCAGGTTGCATTCGTGATGCGTAAAAGAGAAGTATGCGGATCCGATTCGCAAGACGCACCGCTCATTCTGTTCGCTTCTGAGCCAGATGGTGCGTGTCGAAGTGAACCTGTTGCCTGCAACGCCTCTGCTCAGCTACACTCGTCAGCTGAATGTTTCTCCGCTCGAAACAGAATCTTGAGTCGCGATGAGTGTGAAGAATGGCTTGTCGACCTTTTGCCGTATATGTGGTGGAGAGCAGGCCAAGAACGCTCAGCTCGGAAATTGTCGCGAACAGGTCTCGAGGCTGATCGCCAGCCGTCGAAAAGCATCAGATGCACTCGATCTGACTGACTGAATGCTCAATCGTGAGTTCAACATCGCAGCGACGCGTCGCGCCTCTCGCCTCTCGCGATCACTTAAACATCATCAGACGGCAAGACGCGCGCACACGCGCGTGTTGGGCATCATGATTTCCAGAATCGTCTCGAACATCTCTACCATGCTACGCGCGGTGCGCCCGGCCCAATCCGCCTCTCCTGTCGCGCCTAGCGCTCGCTCCTGCCCGACCGGCCAACGAGCTCGTGCGCATTTTTGTTTGTGAGAAGCAAAGCCGAAGCGAGCGCACGCACGCACGCACAAGCGCTGACGGGCAGCAGGGCTCCATATGGATTCGAAAGAAAGCCCGTGATGCGCCTGAGCACTCAGACTGACTGTGTCCATTGAGCGTGGTCCAAGATCTCAAGCGTAGAGCTCGATTTTGATTATAAGGAATCAAAAAATGCCTCATAACCCCGCGCTGGCGCTTAAAGCCCGTTCGAACTTTTATTAGTTGAGGGCATAGACCAGCATTTGAAATAGTGAATGTTGAATGAATGGACTCGCGATTTCGGTGCAGGGAGACTGGACCAGAAGGTTTGAGCAGCGGGCGCGATTCAAGGCTGATGATGCGAGGGCTTGCACGCGTTACCTCCATCACCATCATCACCTTGATCACTTCGCAGCACATTCTTCCGCAACTCATCGAGCAGTCAATCGAAGTTGCCCAACATTACAACTTACACTTCGACAATCACTTGACATTCCAACAACCGCGCGGAATTGTTGCCCAGCATGGCTAGCAAGGCGAGATCTCTCTTCATGAAGAACTGGTGCGTTTACTCTTCCATACCTTTGTCGGGCGCCCAAGCTCGATGCCCATGGGATGGTGCTGCGAGCTGAGATGGTGTCAAGGAGAAGGAGATAGACGCAGAGCTTTGCGCAAAAGTTAGGGAAAGGGAGTGACGATGGGGGATGGTGTTGCAAGTGTGCCTGCACCGGCTTCGCGTCGAGGCCCCACACGCACTGCGAGTCGTCCCTCTCGGTGGCTAGACCTTGGTCATGGGGAGCGCATTCGATACAGGCTTTGTCTCCAAGCCTCCTCTGCTGCAGCAACGCGGGATCGCACCTGAGCTTGACATAAGCAGGCCAGCCGGGTCTGCGTAGGTCAATCAAGCTGTTGCCACACCTATGCGAAACGCTCGCGCAAGGCGTCCGACGCTCCTCAGCGCATCTCCTCTCCCTTGCTGACAATCCTCCTTGTCCATTCTTGATCTTTTGTTCGACTAACAGGTACTCTCCAGAGGTGCTCCCAGTCGTCTTCGTCACTGCAGTCGCTGCTGGAGGCGCTGCTTGGTACGTCACCAGGCTGGCACGTGGTCCGGATGTCATTTGGGACCGCAAGGTGAGTCTTTGGGGACTGACCTCCATGATGTCTCTCGCATGTGGGCTGTGATCATCACCATGGTGTGCTGGAGCGTGACTAGGGTCTGCCAATGCTGTCACGTCTCTCAGGCCGTGGGACAGTGTGGCGCCACGCGTTGGCAAGGGCCGGCGCGGATAGACAGGAGCGATGGAACCACATCAGGAGACCACTAGTCGAGTCAAACTGCTTCTCCTCAATGACCTTTACTGACCCTGCTTGCGCTTCGTCGCGCTCAGAACAACCCCACCCCTTGGAACGTGAGTCGATACTGTATCGAGTCTGCCCTCTTGATCTTTCAACGCTGACCCAACGCTTCGGCTCTGTCCTCCTCGTAGAATGTTCAGCCCGGCACTCAGACCAAGATGATGACGGTCAACCAAGAATTCGAGCGCAAATACAAGCGCGACAGACTCTAATCTGTTCGTCCCGACCGACGTGCAAAGAGAGGCAGCAAAGGCTTCTGAGGTCGAAGCCACAGGGCATTGGCCGCAAGCCCTGTCCCCAGATGCGTCTTGCTCGACTTTGTCCATTGTATGCTCTCTCGCGGTGCTCTCCAATACATTTCTGACCTCCTTTCATCGGAGTGAGGCAGGGTCGCAAGCGACGCCTGAAGTAGCTTGCCAGTGCCCGGGTGCCTTTCACGAGAATCGGACAGACGGGGTCTTAGCTTCCTTTGGTCCGCGCAGATGATTGAGCCCAACAGGATAGTGACGGCCATCACGACTCAAAACACAATGAACAGCTTCCATCTACTTCCATAGTCAACGATAAGATTCACGCGATTACGCGAACGCGACGAGCACGCAAAAGCAACACAATCACGCATGGCACAGCTTTGGAGGCGCGATTTAACGGTTTTGATTCCCACGCGTTCATCACATCAGCACTCCTGCGTCAATCATAGGAGTTTGTGTGCCGCGCATAGCCCCAGCTGTGATCGAGTGAGCTCATGGCGAAGGCCCTTCGGCACAACGCACTTGAACCTTCGATGATGGTCGAATAAGTCTAGAAAATGTCGAGTGCGAGAGAGTTTTCTATACACCGTCGTCCATCCCCACTTGAGTCGCGATGCCTCCCAGGATGACAGTCTTTCGAACAAGACGGCTTCCTGAGGAGGAGTGCTGTGCACAAAGGCAAGCAAGTGCCCAATGATGGCGGAGAGAAGGGAGTGATATTCTTGATAAAAGTATAGTCAATGCGCGTGCCAAACAATTCACATCGACAGCGCCTCCTACTTGGCTTCCTCAGCTTGTGCGTAGAAAGTCTTGGCGTGCCTGGGCCTGGCTTACATCTTGGCTAGAATGCAAGCCTGCGCCGGACTGGAGCTGGTGAGAAGAATGGAAGCCCATCTGACCGATGCGGTCGAAAGCGCCAGTGCCTTTGGCCGATGCAGGCGGGGATCCGATAGGGCCGTGCCTGGTGCCACGACTGGCCTCGTGAGAGGGTGCCATGTGAGAGGGCACTGAAGCGAAAGAATGACCCGTGGTCTGAGTCGAGAAAGCGTTGGACCAATGTTGAGGAGATGGGGCGGAGGGTGGAGTGGAGTTTTGCGACGGACCTAAGCCTTGATGAGGAGGAACGCTAACAAGACCACCGTACTGGCCTCCAAATGCGCTGGCGAGATGAGATGGAATCTGCGCCACTCCAGATGCGTTCGTCGTCGAGCCAATTGGACCAAAGGTGGGAGTGGCTGCGCCGCCTCCGCCACTTGGGATTCTTTCGCGTCCGCCACTGTGTTGGGCAGCGTCCCAGGCATTGCGGGCTGCACTGGGGCCAGAAGCGTGCGAGAAAGCGCCAGAGCGCGGCAGACCACCACTTGACCAGATGCTGGCTTGTCCAGCTTGCGGATCGCCAATGCCACCGAAGAGCGTTTGGGGTTGTTGTGAATCAGATGGCAAGGGAGTACGAGCTCCGCTTGGAGAATCAAATGGAGATTGCGAAGGTTGCTGACCGAAGCCGGCGGAATGCGGGGTAGGCGGCTGACGCAAAGGAGAAGCGCCTGTGGGTGTGGCGGGACTGCGCCCGGTCAGAACTTGCAGCAGCAAGTGTTGAGCTGTGACATTTTGAGGTGTTTGGTGACTTTCTTGAGCGGCGGCAGGAACCGGTCTCACCACTGTATCGCGCCTCGACTGCGGCTTGGAAGTGAAGGAACCATCGTCGAAGCCCAGGGCAGCCGGCGAAGGGCTTACAGCAACGGCAGGGAATGCCTGCGCCAGCTCGGCAAAGCGACGCTGAGCGGATGGAATCAAGATGACATCTCCATCGTCGTCTTCATTGTCATTGTCGTCCACTAAGCTAACGTCCGAGGAACCTTGGCGACCTGCACCCGCGCGCATGGCCATGTCCACGACATCCTCTGTAGCCTCCGAGGAATTTGCCTCGGACCGCTCATCGAAGCGGATTCGTCGACTTGCACTCGCACTGAGATCCGAAGACGATCTCGTGGGCGTCTCTGTTCCTGTTTGCGGATTGCGCTCGTCCTTTGCATCGGCAGACTGGCTCACCAAATGGGTTTGCTTCTGTACTTCAGGGCCGCCTACCATTCCTGGGCCAGACTCGTTGACGTAGAATACGCGACGCGTGTCGTCGAAGGCAAGGGGGCATGCATCCGACTCGGCCATGACTTTGGCATCAATCAGAAGATCGGCAATGCGCATGAGCTGCTCATCGTTTGGATGTACCTGACTAGGACGCGCAGTGCGTGGACTAGAATGCGGTGATGCGTGGTTGCCATCGTGCGCAGCAATGGCCGAGCCGGGCGTATCTCCGTTGACGTACATGGTAGCCTTTCGAAGTGGAGCAAATCCGCGCAGATCGCTGTCTTCTTCGAGTGCGAGAGGCGCGGCACCGCCTGAGCCCATCACGCTCAACTTTGGGAGAATGTCGAATGGAAAGGCGAAGCGGATGAGATTTGCAAAGTCGGCATAGGTACGCCAGAGCGCAGGCGTGGTTCGAACCAGTGCCGCCTCCGCACTAGCCTTCGCATCGGCTTCTGCGCGCTCCTCTTGAGACTGCGACGCGGTCCTGGTGGAGCCGCTGTCTTGAGAAGAAGTTGCAGCTGCTTGTTCGGAGCACCTTGAAATGTATTCTAAATGGCTCTTGGTCCATTTGGAACAAACGCGAAGAGCGGGCAATGTCCTTCTGAACGCTGCAGTGATATTGCGAGCGGCCGACGCGGAATCTTGAGGAGGGTTCGAAGTGCCACCTACGGCACTAGCCTGAGAGCGCAAAGCTTCCCGCGTCTGAGCTGTGCCAAACTTGACGAGCGCATCGAACAAGCCAAGGACGTGGCTCAAGATGAAGTGTTCCGCGTAGACTCCGTCGACTGGCGATGCAATGACTCCACTAGTATTTGGGAGACTGTTTTTTGGCTTTTCCTTCTTTTGGGTGCCGCCGCCACTAGTGCGCCACAGTCTCGTCGTCCACGACGTTGACAAAGCTGTCACGACCAGACGCACTATGACGTCGGTGCCAAGCACACGATCTGCCAAAGTTGAGTCAAGATCGACAAGAAATTGTTTCGAGAGCCGCTGGGCAGCGAGGAAGCTGGTTGGAACAGCGATGAAAGGTGAGATAGTGAGCTCCCAAGGAGCATGACGGTGCTGAAAGATTTCATCATCACTCACTGCGTGCGGGAGTAGAAAAAGTGGTGAAGGGCGACCGCATTCCAGGATGCGTGCGAGAATCTCTCATTGATCGGGCCTGTCTCGTCCACCGACACAGCATGCAAGTCACCAGCCTCCAGCCGCTCGAGCAAGCCGCTCTTATTCCAGATATCGAACGCCTTCCTCAAAGTGACCTTGAGATTTTGGCGAGCTGTTTCGAAGGGGTGGCGCACGCAAAGCGCACGATAGTAATGATGCACAGCAGCAAACGTATCCCCAGAATATGTGGCCATGACAGCCAGCTGGTTGGACGGGTTTCCCTTGTCCGGTACCAATAGTCGAGCTTGCTCATAGCAAGTGATAGCCCGAGAGAAGTCGCGGTGGCTCGATACCTCTTTGTGCGAGCGTGCAGCAGCAGTCGCAACAGCAATCGCGGCTTTCCCTCCACGAGGCACGCCCTTGCTTCTGCCGCCGCCCATCTTGCCAAGCGCTGCGTCGGCGCTGCCAGGAGCAGCAGTGGGAGCATCAGCTCTTCCGCGTCGGTCCTCCCTGTAGAGCTCGCGGTAGCGAGCTAAATCGCCACAGTAGATCAGCGCCTTGTGCACCATCTCTACGAGGCGCTTCCTATTCTCCGGCAGTTGCGAGGCTCGTAACAAGGCAGGCTGGGCTTGCTGGGTGCCAGAAATGCGTTCCATTCCGGTCGAAGCGGTGGAAGAATCTCCTGACGCGCTAATGGACCACTCCGCTTCATCAGAAGGGATGCCTAGTGCCTTCATGTGCGGTCGCGCTTCTTCCAGTCTGAAGACGCGTACTACTCGACCGGCAAGCTCCCTCCAGAAATTCTCCTCACTGGCTAGGAAGTCTCGAAAGGAAGCGGCAAGACGAAGGTAGTCTGCTGCCTTTTGAGCTTGACCTGGGCCATTGTCGCTTTTTGACTTGACATTGCCATCATCGCGGCTGCGACTGGGCCTGAATTTGCGAGTGAGGGAAGAGGTCTCCGATGTGGGCGCAGCATCCTCGGCAGAGGCGGCAGCAGCCTTTTTGAAGTCCTTTTCGAACGCGCTAAGGCGACTTCGGTAAAGGTGGACGAGCGGGTGGGTCGTCTCTGTCCATAAGGCAACATCGGCACCCTGAGCTCTGCTGCTGAAAGTGCAAGCGAAGAGCAGTCGGAGGATCGAATTGCGCGCTTCTTTCCTAGCAAAGTCGATGGCCGGTGCAGTGGGTGAAGCGGACTGGTGCTCGAGCAGACCTTTAAGCGTCAAGCGATGAGTCTTGGACTCTCTACCCAGACGCACAGCTTGCTCATCGTCTGCTTGGTGAGCTGCGATGGCAGCCATCTCGCCTTGAGGTGTGGTCTCGACACGGAAGCCTGGGGGCTGAGGTCGAGAGGGTGCGCACCGTGTATGCGGGTGCGTGGCGCACGTTTGAAGTGCGACTGGTCCGTCGTTTCTGCCCCGCGAATTGCGAAAGCGGTGACCTCGGTCCTGTTGCTAACGCCGAAGCTGGAATGATGCTGAAGACATGGCAGCTGCGCGCTGTCAAGGCCGAAAAACAACGTCGAGCTGTATGTGTTGATGGTCGATCGCCTGGGTGCGGCAAGCGTGAGTGTGAGAAGCAGAGCTAGTCGCGTGCCGTGATACGTTGGTGCAGACAGCAAGGCGGAATTCCTTCGAAGACCGAGGTCGAGGAGATGGGATATCCGGTCAACTCAAACTCTGCCGCGCAGTCAGTCATCCGAGCTAGAACGGCGTACTCAGAACCAGGTGCGAGAGTAGGGTCTTGGCTTGTTTGGCGAGTCACTCTGCCTCGCTCACGAGTCGTGAATTCTACACATACGCGAGGTGTCATAGTGTAGCTGTAGGCGGCGCTCTCTTCGTACACACCGGGCGGGCGCTTCTGCCGCTCGTCGCATCTGACCTCATCGCGAGATCAGCGCGCGTCTGATGCTTGCAAGCCTGCAGCGCATGCAGCAGCGATCGAATGAGCGCCGCGGCTGCCTGCTGCAGAGCTCCCGGTATGCATCATCGCCGGCGAGATTTGGCTCACAGGCCTCTGAAGCTGCTGCGCACGTGACGTTTGCATCCAGGGGCCTCGCTCAGATCACCTCTCACAGCCAAGTCAATTTGAATGTCCACGCATGGCTCTGAAAGCGCATGCGCATGAACTTGGGCACCCGCAACACCTCTTCCACCTTCATCCTCCACTGACCCCGATCTCCGGCTTGGAGCTGCGACCATTGCGAGCTGCACCACACCGACTGCGCCACTCCTGCCTAGCGCTGCACGTAGCACCAATTGAGCACGTCAGAGTGCTTTTGGTTGCAAACCTCGCCAACCAGAACTCACGTCAAGGCACTCCACGTCGAGCACGAATTCCTTGCGCCTATCCAAAGTTGGATATCGCACGCGCACGCATACGCTCGCTCACTATTGCACACGGTGCTCGTCTTACAATGTCCGTCGCTGCACAAGCCGCGGAGCGACAATTGTTGGCTCTCATTGTCGATGAGGATACAGCCACCGGACTTCTCCTCGCAGGAGTAGGAGACGTAGCACCCGACGGGTCCAAGAATTTTACCATCGTCACGCCATCCACGCCAGTATCAGAGATCGAAGCTAGTTTCAACACCTTCACCAATGAGAGGAAAGATATTGGCATCTTGCTCATTAATCAGCATTTGGCGCAGAAAATCAGACCGATCGTGGACAAGTACCAACAGGCTTTCCCTGCGTTGCTCGAGATTCCCAGCAAGGATCATCCCTATGGTGAGTGTCTCGGATTCCGATCCGTCAGCAGGCCCTAGGACGCGAGGAGAGTCAGCAGACGCGTTGCATGTATTCTCATCGGGTAATGCAATCCAGTGTCGAGCTGAAAGCCGCAGCCTTACGACGGATGTGAAGCGAGCCAATCGTTGTGCGCGATGGCCGAGCCCTATCGTAAACGCCGCTCAACTCGAATCACTGCTTTTTGCCTCTTCAGATCCCTCAAAGGACTCAATTCTCAAGCGTGTCCAGAAGGTGCGTACTAGCGAAGGGCATAGACGCCCGCTTTGGTTGCTCTCATTGCGCACTGGCTGACCCACTCCCGGCCTTCCTCCACTTGCAGTTATTTGGAGAATGAGGCCTGCCACTGCTTTTCAAGCTATCCGATCTCGGAGTATCGCTTCCTCTCCTGCGAGGTGCACGACCTCTCTTCTCGCACGCACATAACTTCACTGCCTCTCCACGCATCACGAACGGCTTAATTGATGGGTCTGTCACTGTCAAACGCGCCGTCGGCGTACCGCGTGATGTGCTTCGATTTGACTTGCCCACAGGTAGTGCAGGGCTCAGTGGAACGACACATGGCTTCGTACTACTTTAAGTTCCATTGGAGCGCCCAGACATCACGCAGGGCTCTTGGCGCCGCCATGAGGAAGCGCTCCATACAAGCCTGGCCATCTGGCTTCTCCCAGCACATATGTTCCGACCTTGGCCAAGGTAGCCAGGGCAAGTAGCAGCAGAGCAGCTTGAGCAGTAGCCAGCCCGAGCCTCTTGAAAGCTGCTATCCGACTTTGCTCTTCGCGCTGAGCAAGGTGAGGCCTGGAGGCATGGAAAGCTGGCAAGAGCATAGGGCCTGCCAGAGCGCGGTAGCCGTACGGATCATCAGGATCTTGGCCGCTGTTCGATGGAAGCAAAGGCAGCTTGTGGGGTTTTCGGGCCTGTGTCGTGTGGTTCGCGGTAATTGATGTGTCTGGCTCGGTAGGACGTGCCGATCTGCTGAGTGGTGCAATGGTCCGCCTCTCGTTTGGCGCCTGTGTACGTTCTTCTTCTTCGGCAGGATTATGCAGTCTTCCGACAGACCGCCAAAAGGGTATCCTCGTCAGCCAACCTCTTGATCCGGTCGAGGACAGGGGCGGAGAGGTTGCAGCAGAAGGGTGGGGAAAGGGAAACGTGGTCAACGTTTGAGAATCTGGTCGAGGTGACTGTCGGGCTGGTGGTCTCCTGGGCGAAGAGATTGCTCGACCTGGTGTTGATGCTTGCGATGATGATGATGCTGCGTCACGTTTCGATGTGCGAGACGCTCCATATTGGAGAGCATTCTCATCAGGATCGCCCCGCTTGAAGGCCGAAGTGGTGGGCGAAGGGGTGGACTGAGTTCGACTTCGCGAGGCTGGTGTGTTGAGATGGGCGCTGCTCTCCAAGGCTGACCCATCAATCTCCGACACATCGTGGCCTTTTGAGTGGCTCATATCGCTTTGAGTCCTGTTTCTCTCCACCGCCTCGCCCTTGGAGGAGCCGGCGTGTGAAGCAGATATTTTCCGGAAGCCATCCATGCGACCGCCCAGCTCGCGAGCTGTCCCGCTGGCATCCAGCATCGAGCTTCTGCGAGGTTCGGCCGCCTGCTGTTGAAATTTTTGGGATGGGAAGCGAACGGGTGCAGGGCCTAGCGAGTAGCGGTATGATCCTAGACTAGGTGCGGGCGAAGCTGTGCGCGGAATGCTTTCGAGGTCTACGTTTAGGCTGTGATTGCGAATGGTGCTGGAGCTGCTTCGAGTCGACGGAGCTGGCGAGGCACCTCGAGAGCTGGAAAAGGGACGAGCACTAGATACGCTCTCCGAAGCTGCGCTTCTGGACATTGGCGAGCGTGGCTCTGCGGGGCCAGGATGTCCTCGAGCTTTCGAAGCAGTGCTGCTAGAGTGCGTTCTTGCCGGCGTGCGATCAGCGATGGGTGCACGTGCCTCGGTGGTGGGTCGAGGTCGCTGCTGCATTGCCGGTGATGAGGAGGGAGTGCAAGCAGCGGATGTGCGGGAATAGACGCGGGGTGGCGACTTTGGGTGCGACTACACGAGCTTGCTATGGTCGCGGATGAGAAATGCAGAACGCTTTGCAAGTGGAGTGTGGGATGAGTCGATTGCGTCGATCACGTACCCGCGGTGAACGTTGGCCACTGGGCAGTCCCCTTAGCAATGCGCAGGTCTGAAAAGGCAGCCAAGAGCCAAGGTGAAGGCCATGGAACTGTGAGCGTGCTAGTTTGGGCAGGGTCATCATCGCGCTGGCTCATCAATTTGAATCGTAAATCGGACTGATGACTCTGACTGCGGGGATCGAGTGCGAGGTCGGTGCTCACACCGCCACGAAGCATGCATGCACGCACACGCGCCGGTCCGAGAGGCGTGGGGGCGGGGGCGGGGGCGGAGCAGCAGAGAGCCTGCAGGCGAAGCGGAGCGTTGCGAGGCTCACACCATTCAACACACAAGCACGCGCATAGAGGAAAAGGATACGAGCTCCTCCATTCCATGTCAACCAAGCAAATGCATTCATTTCTACATTCAGCTTACCTCTGCAGCCGCACAACCGTGACTGAACGGTTCTTTGACGCTGCAAGAAAAATGCGGGGCACACCTGCGCATCACACTTAATCGGGCCCACTTCATGACGCATCTATGCACAGCAGCTCTGAAGGTGAGTGCAGAGCGGAGCCAGACGTAGGTGGCACCCCCTTGACCTACGATGTGACATTATGGGTAGCGCGAGGGGATAAAGGAACCATCGGAAATTACAACTGCAGCCCATGTGTGATAGTGACCATGTGTAATGGCGACCAATCGCTCTTCTCTAGGCATCGTCCATCATGATCTGAATGAACTCTTGCTCAGAGATCTCGCCATCCCCGTCCAGATCGAATTCATCGATCATCGCTTGTCTACAACGAAGATCGAGGAGGCGCGCATCCGTCAGCATGCTGATAGCGACAATCATCGCGCATCGGCACGCCTCGCATTGCATTGCACTCACAATTCGTCCTCATCCAAAGACTCTCCAAGCTCCTTGGCTACGCGTTTGAGATTCCTAAGGCTGATCTTGCCAGACCCGTCATCGTCGAAAAGGGCAAAAGCTCGTCTGATTTCATCCATGGGATCGCGCATTGCTATGCGCTCCGACACTGCGACGACGTTCGAATAAGGGGCGGGGACAATGCGCGTCGGCAGGCAGAATAGGAGGCTCGTCGGGTGTGGGCAGCGCATGCTCCTTGCACATCGTGAAGGGTCCCCCTTGACATGCGCCCTTCCATCTCCGGCCCTACCGGCGCCAGTCTGGGCCGAGCACTTGCGACAACTTCCCCCGCCTGTCCTGCCTAGCTTTACCAGCTGCCATACTCACTGACACGCAAAAAGTCTTCCCACTGAATGACCCCCTCTCCTCTGTCGTGATCTCTGAGGATTTTGAGCACCTCTGCCTTTTTCAGATCAAATCCCAAAGCTCTCATGGCCACTTTGAGCTCGTGATAGTCGATCGCTCCATCCTTGTCGGTATCGAAAAGCTCGAAAGCCTCTTTGATCTCTGATCTCTGCTCCTCCGATAAATCCGCTGCCGAGGGGTTGGCATTCGTGTTGTTGTTGCTGATTCCGGCTCGATGAGGCGTCTGAACTGATCCGCCAGGCGTCACGCCCGACCTTCTTCGTGTCTTGGAAGTAGGATTGTACAGAGACATGGTTGCAGGGGTATGGCGGAACTATGCTTCCTCGATCAGCTCACGTAGTAACGCTGTCCAAACTCTGTCTGGTTAGGTGGCGGCTCGTACGTGGGCGCGCAGATGAGGACGCAGGCGGTGACGACTGCTGGCTTGGCAAATGCTACTGGCTTGTGCGTACTCGGTGCATTGTCTACAGATGCTGGGATTCGCAAGGATGCTGAAGTATGTCAAGCAGAGTCAAGTCACGACATCAGGCCCAAAGCATCGAGGCGACGACTCGTGACTGCTTGCAGGTGCAGCCAGCCAGCCGATGCAGCCTAGCTTGTCCTGCTTGCATTCGTGAGGAAACGCTTGAGCGATTCTCAAAAGGTGCGCACGGCCGAGAACGCGTCGCGAGCGTGCCATGCAGCAGCAGGCGTGTCTTGTTGACGCGTCGAAAGCCCAACACCGCGGACATGAACACTTTCGCGACTAACGCGACTGTTAATTGATGCATGCTGCTGCTGCATACAGATCTGCTGCACACCGCTACGTAAATCAGGGCCGCAAGACTTCATCCGCCATTCATTCACATTCACGACTGACCCGCGGAGATCGACGAGGCATTTGACGCTCGATCATCATGCTAAGCGCATCCGCAAAGAATCGCCAGAAAGTGGACAGCTTGTTGCGCTAGGGAAGGAAGCGCAGAGAAACATCATCAGTAGGCCACTCAATCGGACTTTGTCGCTTCGCGCAGCCTCCCAGTGTCCCTGACCTACCTTTGGGCAGGAGATCACCGGGCTCGTACTGTCGTCGGCCCGAGAGACCAAGGTGTTTCTCATTACCGACCTGGCTGCTTCACTTCATGCCATCTATTGCGTCGATGCAGCACTTCTCGCAGAGGCTCCCGCTTGAGCCACAAGTACCCGGTACTTGCTCCAGATGGCGTCGCCATCCACGTAGCAGCCTGATCAAGAAAGGCGCAGAAAATTCAGGTCAGCGATGAGCTTGCCATCGCGCGCTCTTCTGACAATCGAACTCACCCTTCAGCCACCTCTTGACTTGCCCGCCCTCCTCTTCCTCCTTTTCGTCCCACTCGAATCCTTTCCTGGAATGTAGAACCCTTCTGTTATCAAAGATGACGCATTCTCCATCTCCCAGCATGCGCTCATACTTGAACTTGGGATCGTGCGTCAGATCGGCAAACGTCTTGAGCGCCTCGTAGAATTTGCGTCTCTCTGCTGGAGATTGCATCCGTGGCGTGGTGAGCGGAAGAGGCGATTGAAAAGGCGGAGAATAATTGACCGCGATTAGGCGCGGCATGCGCTCGGCATCTGTGCTTTCTGCCGGTCCCCAGTGACCAGATGTTGGACCAGCCACCTCAAAGGTAGGGTGCGTGTAACGGTAGTGATAGCCGTCGTTGTTGTAGTGAAATCCTACAGGTACCTGCACGCACGCACCACGCAAGCGCATTCAGCCTCGCGCCGTCCTTCTCCTGCCCAACGCGCCGCATACATGCGCTCCCCTCATTCACTCACCTCTGCGAGAACTTGCCAAAGCTCGCGGTGATGCTGCCACATGTACTCGGCAACCTTGTACGCATCCACAAAGATGCTTTCTCCCCCTCTCACCTTGCACTTGAGCATGTGCAAGAATTGAAAGCGAGGAGGATTTTGAAAGTAGCAAAGGTCCATGTGGAAGCCCAAATCGACGTTGGTATAGGCAATGTTGCGAGACCCGGACCCTAGCGACCGCACGTCCCACAGCGGACCGTAGAAGGTGTGTCTGATCTCGCCCAGCTGGAGGTGGTGACAGTGTGGGTGAGCATGGAGGCCGCACAGCACTCGAATCGCGACTTTTCCGCAACTTACCGTCTCGGCCAAGCGGGCAAGTGAGCAAGAGTCGCCATCAGCTCTAGGCTGAGATCCCGTGGTGTCGATAGGCAAGCCTGTGACGAAAGCCAACCCATCCCTCATGAGAGCTTCTGCCAGAGCTCTGTGCGCATTCACCTGGTCCACAGCGAAGTCGTTCACCGCATTGTGTGGATTGAGAGTGGTCCAGTCCACACGAGCTGGTCGCGATGTCGCTGCTTGCTGGTCAAACCTGCTCGACTTCACCTCGGAGGATGAAAGAGGTGGAGAAGAGCTGGGGAACGCTGTCAGATCCGCTCCTTCCCAGGATGACGCAACGGCACCAATGTCGAAGTGGCTCGCGGCGTAGCGTTGAGGCGAGGCGTGGTCGAGCAGAAGCGCGATAGGAATCCGGCTAATGTGGGGAGTGTTGGGTAGAATGGGAGGAGCGGCGGGAGCGGCAAAGGTCGCAGAAAAGGCATTCAGCACGCCGTGCGACATCTCAAAGGTCAATTCCAATGATCGGCCATTGGGCGCATCCACAAGTCGCGGTGTGGCATTCCTAAAGAGAAGAGATGTCAGGCGCCTGCGTAGTCGCAGTGCTATGGTGCGACGATCCGCACTCACGCGTCCAACAGACCGAAGCCATACTGCGGGATGGGTACATCGCTGGTGTGAAATACTTTCTGGCCGCTACCCAGCTGCAGACTCGCTCCTTGCTCAGTGCAAGCGTCCCTCAACCAGACATGGTCAAAGTGGAATGGGCGGTGTATGCAATTGCTTGGGGACACGATGGATACCGTGTCCGGATGAATGACGATGGTCGCGTCCAGGTCCGAGTCGTAGAGCGTAGTGTGCTTTGTCAGAGGAGGCTTGAGCGCAGAGTTGCCTTGAACGCCACGCGAGGGTGGAAGAGTCGAAGGCGAGACTGTAGAGCGCGGCGTGGAGCGTTGGTATTTGGCGCTCGATGTGGTCGAGAAGGACTTTGTGTGACAGGATGCTCGGGAGCATCCAGTGGTCCTCTCTGAGCTCTGTTCGAACAGTCGAGCGCGCAAGGGTGGTACTCCGCTCGATCGCAAGAGACGCATTGAAGAGAAGAGACTGGTCATCATGCGAACAGAAGGGGCTTTGTGAAGCGTCGGTCAGTGGTGGAAGTAGTCCTCTCGTGCAGCCGCGCAGAATGTGAATGCCTGGCAGGGAAGCGCTTCCAGACAGACGACGCTGGCTGCTGGGGAAGGGCGCCCACAAAGCACCTCGGCAATACCGGCAATCCCGCCGGAGCGGCACGTGAGTCATTCCTCGAGCGCGTGGCTGTGTTCTCAAGCACCCGCGTTCGCATGACAGCTCGGGAGGCTACGCAGAGGGCAGCATTGATGCCGTTGATGAAGCTTGTGACGTGACTCTTTGAAGTCTGTGACTCGCCTAGAGACTTGAGCGGACGATCTTTCGAGCGTCTTCACTCTCTGTTTCACACTCCACACGAGAAGGCGCGCGATCCGCCTGCCAAACGAGCGCACAGACGGTCATTTCCAAACACTTTACCGCAAACCCATCCCTCCCCCCCGCCAACATGACTGCGCAACATCACTTGACACTGTATTCAATGTGGGCTTCCAGCTGCGCGCAGCGCTTATGGATAGCTTTGCACTACAAAGGGTGAGCGCGCGCGACATGGCGGTCGCTTCATTCCGAGCACAGATGCGGCGCTCAATCATCTCCCGCTCGACACTTTCCGCAGCTTGGAGTATGATTTGATACCCGTCGATCTGGTCAAGGACGAGCACCTTGGCTCAACATACGGGGAAAATATCAGTGCCCACAAGACGGTTCCCGTGCTCAAGGTGGTTCCGACGGGCTCATCCCCCTCAGACTCTCCACTCTTTCTGCGTCAATCACTGACGGCCCTGCATTGGCTGGAGGATGCTTACCCAGCTCGACCGAGTCTCCTGCCTGCTTGGCAGACGGATCCCCTCAAACGCGCTCACGTCGAAGACCTAGTCAATCTCATGGCTGTCGACATTCAGCCTGTCACCAATCGTCGCGTGGCATTGAGAGCAGAGGCAATGGGAGCGACGTACGAGCAATGGGTCTCTGAAACTTGCGCTGGCGGCTTCGACAGTGAGTGACGAGCCCGCCCCGCAATTCGCTGGGCTTCACTCAAGCTCATCTGAGATCGAGAGTGCAGGCTACGAGCGTCTCGTGGCGAAAAGCGCCGGCAAATGTGCGTAGCACCCATCGACGCAGCGCACAGTGGCCGTTTGCAGCGCCTCTGTAGCCCTCACATCTCCTACATCGCCGCATCACAGATTCGGTCGGTGACGAGATCACCCTTGCAGACGTAGTGCTGTATGCTCAGGTGGACTTGGCGGTCGGAGCGTGAGTTTCGAGTCTGATGCAGGGCCTAGCTTGTGCAGTTCCCGCGCTCATGCTACTTGCACCCGTGCACAGCGCCAAAATGCCCATCGACGCATACCCGACCGTTTCGCGCATCTGTGTGAGGCGGGCAGGGATGGGCGAATCATGCCGCATCCATGCCGACTGAGACGCGTACTGACAGCCTCCCTCGCGCGCTTGCTTGCTCTGCCAGGACAATCTCAAACAGCACCCTTCATTCGCTCAAGCTGAGAAGCGCAAGCAACCCGATGCGCCCGCTCAAAGAGCTGCAGCGGCAAAGAGCTAGAGCAGATGGTCCTCGCCCTTTTTGCTCGTGCATGCGCCCATTTCGGGCATCTGCAGTTGCCGCCCCCCAAAACTTTTGCACATGATGTATTTCGGACGGATGCCATTTGGCGACTCAATCCGCGTGCGTCTCGTCAGCCCGTGTAGTTGAGCGTTACTGGTAGAACTTGAGCCTAGGCGTGCGCAAAGGAGGTGTGAGCTTTTGGAATTTTCACAAAGAGAGCGTGCCTTGCATCTTTACTTACAAGTCGTTGACATCATCCTTGGAGCCAAGGAAGACACCGCAACGCTCGTGGATGGTTTTGGGCTGGATCTCGAGGATACGCTTTGTGCCAGTCGTAGCAACACCCCCGGCTTGCTCGGTGAGCAGCGCCATAGGGAAGGCTTCGTACAACAATCTCAGCTTGCCGTTCTTGCTCTTCTTGTCGTCGGGGTAACCGAAGATGCCTCCATACAACAAGGTTCTGTGCACGTCTGCTACCATGGATCCGATGTATCTAGCAGAGTACGGTTTCTTGCCTTCTCCTTTGGGGAATTTGATCGAGTCGAGGTACTTGAGCACCGGCTCGTGGTAGTATGCAGAGTTGCCCTCGTTGATAGAGTAAATCTTTCCTCTGTCTGGCAGACGGATGTTGGGGTGGGTCAAGATGAACTCTCCAATCTGATTGTCCAGCGTGTAACCGTTCACCCCATTCCCAGTAGTGAGAACCAAGTTGGCGCTAGAACCGTACATGCAGTAGCCCGCAGCCACCATCTCGGTTCCAGGTCGCAGCACATCCTCCAAAGTGCCCTTGCTACCATCGCGGACGAGGTAGATACCGAAAATGGTTCCGATGTTCACACCAGCGTCAATGTTGCTGCTTCCGTCCAGAGGGTCGAAAACGACGCAGTACTTGCCCCGCGTCTCTTCGAACGTACTGCCATCCTTCTTTTCGCCTACAAAGATTGCTTCATCATTCTCCTCGGACACGAGCACCGCAGTCTTGCCAGATGCGCGCAGAGCATTGATCATAATCTCGTTGGAGAGCACGTCTAGCTTCTTTTGGTCGTCTCCAGTAGAGTTGGTCTCTCCAGCCAAACCGATCCTAACGAGCGGGAACAGAAGCGTCAGAAGGAAGTGCCAGCGATCGAGCTGTATAGCACAGCGTGTGCCCTCAGAGGCGTGCCGGACACGTGCCAAGACATGGCAAACAGGCTTGTTCTCCAAGCGCGAGCCATGCTGTGCGCTGTCTGCATGGACTCACAAGTTGATCAAGCTGGCCTTTCGGACCATGCTCTCGATGAATTTGCAGGTAGTCTGCAAGCTGCTGAGCAGGATGGTGAGATCACCGCTGGCAGCGCTCTTCTCTGCCCTCTGAAAGCCCTCTCCAAGCACGTGCCTGGTCAGGGTGATGAGATCCGTGGGAGGAGGCACGAAAGGTTCGCTGCCCATCTTGACAAGTGTGTGCGGAGGTGGAATTGGCAAGAAGCAGGTGGATGTGATTGGGTGAAGGGAAATGCTGACCTTGATCGGAGGGGAGCTTTGACTATACAGATGAGATTTGTTGATGGTGATCGAGCGAACAAGGAAGGATCAAGTGATGGTCTTGAAGAAAAAGGGAGAAGGGCGCTCGCTCTGCCATGAACCAATTGATACGATGTCTGGAAGGCGAATAGGCACTCCACATCTGCAGCAGCGAGCCGGGAGCGTTCACATGCCTCCTAAAGCCCTGACTGCAGCCAGCGCCATGCATCGCAACCCTTGACCCCCTTCACCGCTGCTGCCGCCCGCCCCAGCCTCGCTCGGCTATACAGTACTCACGACTTATCAAGCCTGTTGCATGCAAATCCGCTCTCGCTTTCGAGACAAGTGAACCAGCAGCAGGACCCGCTAGCTATGCATGCCGAAGTCGTGACTCCAACTCTGCTTGAGAGCGAGCGCATCCTCCGCTTTCCCCGCTTAGCATTGTGCGGCTCAGTTGGCTGTCTGGTCACGCGCACGGTGCAAGCCGAAATCCGGCCTGAAGTTGAGTCTCATGATGAGCGCGCTCGGCAGCTCCCGGGCTGGGGCAACGCATACAGTCACGTGACCCATTGGCGAGAAGCCTATCCGGGCAGCTCGTGTGACCGTGTTTCGCGCGGATGCTTCCATCAAGCAGAGCCTTGCAAGTCACTGATGAGTCCAACAAACCGAATCCCTCTCCTCATGCTTCGGGACATGCCAGCAAAGGGGATCGAGCAGGCGTATCGATCTCAGCTGCCCCTCCTCACTTCGGCCCGGCGTTCGCCAGCCAGAATGCGGTCGTTAGCGGCGACCACAAGAGTCTCGTACCACAAGGCAAGAGATAGTCAAAACTTTCAATTGTTCGGGGCGGGCGTGGATGCAGGATGTGCGATTATACAGTTGTGATGATTGTAAGGTGCAAGGGATCTGAAAACTGGAGGCTGGAGCCGAGAAGTGATTGCACCCATCTACTTGGCGATGGTGATGGTGGTGTTGGGCGAGTGAGTCCAGAGGGCGCCAGATGCACCGACGGTGCCGAAGAAAGCGCTGGTGACGGTGTAGTTACCAGCGGCACCGCTGAACTCCGAAGGGACCGTCAGGGAGAGGTCGAATTGTCCGTGCCCGGTCTTGGACTTGCCGATGGCGACGAGATCGTAGCCCTCGAGAAGGTCCGCGCCGAGGGCAGAGCCGACGTACGTTCCAGTAGGGGTCAAGCCGAACTTGACATAGTACTCCTCCGAGTTCTGCGATAAGGCGAGGAATCAGAGTGAGCCTCTCTGTATGATGCGCGCTTGAGAAAGGCCCACATTGCGACTCTTCGACTGCTCACCTGGATGTAAGAGTTGGTGTGAACAGTGACGGTGAACTTGTCACCTGGCTTGACGTCCTTGGCAGTAGAGCTAAGGCTGGTGGGAATCGCTGCAACGCTGCTTGCGGCAGCGACGAGGGCGGCAGCGCCAATGAAGAGAGACTTGAGTCCGTACATTTTGAGGTGTTATGAGGTGAGTGGCGGTGGCGAGAGTGCTATTGCTTTTGCGGTAGCGGTGAGAAGCTCAAAAGATGCAGTCGCTTGTGAGGATCGAGATGAGAGGCTTAGAAAATGGCGGCTTTTTATACCTTTTCTGGTGGGTGTTGGTGCGTGTCACACAAGGTTTTGTGCAATTACGAACGCGGCACCGCCGTTTCCGAGACTACTCGAGACTGCGCGTGCCGTCAATCATGGCGACGCTTTGGCTTCGTGATTGCCCATTTGGCGGACCGGAAAGGCTCGAAAGTGCAATTATGCGTCGTCACATATCGAAAGGCGGTGCTGGAACTGCTCTTCCGAACAGCGAGTGCGTCGTGCGCGAGAAGATGCCACCGGGAGTGTCCCCGGGAACGTGCGTGCTCGAAACACGCAACATCAATTAATGCTTGCGAATTGTAAATCACAATCGTGAATGGAAGTGGAGCGCGCGTACTGCGCGAACATCAGGCACAAATAAGTGATGCGTCGAAAAAGACACCTTTTCGGCACGAGCGGCGGTTCCTGGATCTCCGAGGATTGCATATGTGACTAAGCGCTAAAGCGGCGGGTGAGCTGAAGCTATGGCCACAAAAGTCGCCGCGCGTTGCTCTGGGTTGCGCGTGCCTGCCTGCATGAAGTCATCATCAGAATTAAGCAAAAGTCCGAGTCGCGGATGGTTTGTCATGCTTGTGCAGAGTTTGGCCGCAATTCCCTGCTTTGTAGTATACCGGAACCTATGCATGGATGGAAAAGAAGCCTTCGTGTTGCCAGGCGTCTTGCAAGGGAGGCGCGGGGGGGGCAAGCTGAAATGTCATGAGGGTGAGCTTACGCCCTATTGCATGCATGATAGCATGACAAGTTGACGACATGTGGCAGAGGCGAGCTGCAGGCTCAGCAGGATACATGGCATCCGATCGGGCAAACCCCGCAGATCGGCATGCTGCTTGGTCGCACGTACCTCTACCAACCGCCGGCTATTCTCCTTGCGAAGCGCCATTTGTAATGTGACGTTGAGAAGTGGTGTAGATCTGCTTGAAAAAGAAGGCCATTCAGCGATGCCTCATCAGTCGTAAGTGTTTCTGACCGGCGCCAGGCTCGGCATGTAGATTTCGCCTCGGCATAGGCGTTTGAGAGTCACTCGAGCCGGCGACACTCGGACCTTCTGATCCCGAAAGGGTGATCGGCAACCCGACCTCGCGATTCGGCGGGGACGTTTCGCACAGATCTCAAGTGGGAGCCGGGATGAGCACGGCGTTCAGAAGACCACGCTTGCTGGATCGACGAGGCACTTGCGACTTGCTGGCGGGACCGTGACGTGAAGACCTAGCTCCCACCAACTCAAAACTATTCTCCGTCCTCGGACATCCGACGCACGATCGAGCGTCACGCGTTTTAGCGTCGCGTCGACCGGCGAACCTTCCGAGAGTTGCACGGCTTGCGAAACGTGGGTCGGGCATACGTATCATCCTCACATGATCGATCGGGGCGTCGTGGTCGTCTGATCGGGGCGAAACACTCGAAATGGAGCGTTGCAGACTGATTATTGCATGTGTGCTGAAGTTGACTGCGAGCAATGTCACATGCGGCGCAGCCTCCAAACTTGGGGTCACGGCCGCCGAAATCACGGCTGGGAAAGAAGAGGCTCGTGACTAGATGATGTGCGATTGCGGAAATGATGCCACTGGCTAGACCGTTAAAAGAGACATTGTTTATGATAATGGAGCACGACGATTGAGCGGCCTTCACAGGCCAAGCAGCGACATGACGCCAAAGCCGACGGTGCCGACGACTGCAGTGGCGAGCACGGATGCCAGAATACCAACACGGAGAAAGTCCTTGACGCTGACGTAGCGCTTGCCGGTCTGATCCTCTTGTGCAGAAGCGGCCATGTTTGGGAAGCCTGAATGCGTGCACGAGTGAGGTCAGCTTTGCTCGATGGGAAGCGATCGGCGAGCTTCGAGACTGACCAGAGACGGGCTGAACGTCAGAAGTAGTGAGGCGTGGCTTACGGGCGTGTAAGCGACATAGGCGAGAAATTCGAAGCAATGCGAACGACTCACCAATCCCATGGCAGCGGACGCAGTCAGCGTTGTAGCCATGATCAAGAGGCGGGGGTGCGGTTGAGCAAGGGAGCCGCCCACCTCGGCTGCGATTGGGACCAAGAGAACAGCAGCGATTGTGTGCGAGATAAAGGTGGCCACCACGAGGCCAATGGCAAGGAGGCTGAACAGCACCTGCCATATCGGCATGCCCGTGACCAATCGTTGGACGACTGCGATGCGTGAATCGGCTGTCAGCTGCATTCAAGAACTGGATAGACCACGGTGGACACTCACGGGCGTCTAGGCTCTCTAGCAAGCCGCTCGACGTCACCGCCTTGCCGAGAGCGATGCCGCCCATGGCCAAAAACACGATTGTCCATAGGAAATTGTTGAAGTCCTCCTTGGTGAGGATGCCGGTGCCGAAGAACAGCACCATGGGGACAATTGCAATGACACCCATGTCTCCCAAGACATATTCAAAGTTGCGCTCCAGGCACCACAGAGCGATTGTGGCGATGGAGACGGCAGAGATGAAGTACTGAATTCCCGTAAAGCTGTCCTTGTTCTCGTTTGGCCGCTTGATGATCGTGCCGTGCCCAGAGCCATAGCTCCAGAGAAGAACCAGCCAGATGATGATGAGGCTGAGGCCCGACACGGGAATCGTGATGGCGAACCATTGCAGCCATCCGACAGGCGCATCGCCCATGTACTGCAGGGCGATGAGATTCTGTGGGCTAGCGATTGGTGAAGTCTGACCGCCAATGTTGGAAGCTAGGGCAATGCCCATGATCAGCGCTGGCGCAAAGCTCGAGTTTGCAGGCAAATTGCGCAGGATCGGCTGGATGAGCGAGAATAGCAAAACGGGCGCTGCGACGTTGGAGATCCACATGGACGCAAAGCACGCCACCCCCATGTGGGCGAGAAGGACAAAGGCCGGACGTGTGCCGGCCATTCGAAGCACCTTTTGGGCGAGGAATTTGTCAATGTTGTACTTGGAAAGCGCGGCAGCAAGGGTGAAGCCGCCGATGAGCAGGCACATGTTCGGCGCAAACATTTGCGAAAAGATCCAGTGCGTCGTCTCGGATGCAGACATACGACGATCCTCGATGTCGTCGGTACGTGCAACACGTAGCGTGACGACGAGAAATGGGACCATGAGTGAGGTGACAAAGAGCGGAATGACTTCGGTTGCCCACAGGATGGTGCAGAAGATGAGCATGGCGAGGCAGTTTTGCTCTTCGACTCGTGCAAAGAATCGCAAGCCCGGTGCTTTCAACAGCAGCGTGAGCATCGTAAAGGCAATAATCAGCTGGAGCGTCGATACACCGAGCCAGCCTGGCAGGCGCGTGTAGCCCAAAGGCGTCCACAAGCGCAAAGGCTTGACTTCTTCGCCTCCTTTGTTGCTCTGCGTTCCCATCACGCTCCTCTCCAGGGTTGCGCCCTGAGCACGCCTCTCTATGCCGATCATTTCTCGCCATACAGTGTTGCGCTGCCATACGACTTGCTCGCGGAGGTGCGTCTTGAGCTGGCTCAGAGCGAGGGCCAGGTCGCCAGTGGTCACCACCTTGGCATAGAAGGTTGTGAGAAGCGCAATGTGCTCGTCTAGCTTTTGGCGAGTCGCCTCCTCGAAGGGATATTGATGCTGTGAAAGCGGTGTCGAGTCAGCGAAGAAGGTGGCTACGGACTGACCACGACCGCACGCACTGCGACGACTTCTCCCATGTAGCGAGATTTGAGATTGCTGTTGACGACTTTGTCGTATCTAGAAAGCGCGTCATAATCAGTAATGGTCACCCTCGCGCCGAGCGCCTACACGCCCGCGCCCGCTCACTTTTTGCAAATCTTCTTGATACCAGTTTCGTTGAGTTGGACAAATTGCTTGAGCTCGGAGCAACCGACAAAGAGATCGGTGATTCGCTTCTTGAACGTGATCCGCAAGTCGATCGCCCAGTCGTTTTCTGCGGTCCAGATGCTCAAACTGCGGCCATCTCCCACGCTGCTGGCCTCGTCTCCTCGTGCGCTTTCGAAGTTTCCGCTTGGGCTGGGTGGAATGACCAATCCGATGCTGCGCTTTCCACTGCCGACCTGCGACCTCCTGCGGAACAAATTGCTCCATCGACGTGTAGGGCTGCGCTCTTGCCGACGAGCATCAGCAATTGCCAAGACGTCGGGCACGGCTGTTTCGGCGGCGGTGGGACCAGCACCAGAGGTGTCTACAAGCAAGCTACTTCGCCTTCGCGAGTTGGCAGGACGCGAAGCGGAGGCTGCACCAGCAGCCGTGGTCCCATCCTCTGCGCCTCCTGAGCTCGATACTCGGCGTGGCCTTCGGGGCCCAGTGTACCCTCGCAGATCGCGCTCTTCCCTCGAAGCCTGATTGTACTTGCGCGGGTCGCTAAAGACGCCCTCGATGCTGGGTCGTCTGCTCTGTCGCACCGTAGTAGCAGTGTCCTGATTGTAGTCTTCGTCGTCATCATCCTCCTCTCCTTCGCTGTACTCTTCATCTTCACCCCACACGTCTTCGTTTTCGCGCCTTTCGAGATCCACTCTGAGCTGTTCTACGGCGCTGTTCAGCTCGGCTTCCTTGTGAGCGTAGAATGCGACGATCTTTTTGAGCTCCTTGTCGAGGAGCGGCAAAAAGACGCGATCCGCTTCTGCAGCCACACCGGAGCTGAGGAGCGCTTGCGATTCTTCTGTCCCCGCAACGTCATTCTCGGTAGATCCATCGACGGGCTGAGACTGTTCGAGCTGGTAGATGGCTTTTTTGAGGTTAGAATAGGCCAAATACTTGTCCGCCCAGTCGGGGACGCTGTTGAATTGGAGACTGTGAGAGAACTTCATTACGAGTGGTGAGTGCAAGCGCTGTGTTGGAGGCTTGGATGGTAAGGGTAGCAATGGAATGCCACCGTCCAGCTCTCGAAGCGTGTGTTGCGATGAACCAAAGGGGGTCTTGTCTGAGCCCATACAGGGTGAACTGCTCGTCTCAGCACACCATGTGAGTGGTGACTCGCCGCGTGCTATGGCTGTGACGTCTGGCTGCGATGGCGGCGCTGCGGTGCATGTGCGTGTGTAGACGATCGAGGGCGACGATGCGTGGATGTGCGTTCACGATTGCGTATCTGACAAGCATGAATGCGGTCTCGGGCTGTGTCAAGATGGCACCGACTCAATCTCGACTTCGGACCTGCATCTGCGTGGTGTCGGGTGGAGATGTATGAATGCCACGTGGCCGGCTGAAGGTGTTTTGTGCCGCGCGCATGTCGGGTGAACAAGCTTCAGCGCAGGGTACAAGGCTTGGCGCATTTCTGTTTATTGTGTATGGGAGGGTGGCACGGAACCGGTCACATCAGAAATGAAATCCGATTTCAAGAGATTTGAAATCTCGCAACATCGACGTGCATGCATGCATCGGCGGCTCGAAGCTGTGTTTTAGGCAAAGCATTTCACCATCCACGCGCAGCGCACCTGTTACCACCGTGTTCATGCCTGCGCGCGCATGCATATGCGGAAAGTATCGCGCTCGTCGTGCTTCCGTCGGCATGCGCGCATCAGCTCACGCGCGCGCGGCGGACATTGAGTCGGTTTGCCGCACCGACCGCTCGCAACGGCGCATCTCCGCGTGAAGAGGGGCGCATCAGTTGCCGTAGGTTGGTTGGCACGGCAAAGCGCGCGGTCAAGGCGGGTGCAGACAGACCACCCCCACCTCGCTACCACCATCATCTCTCCTTTGACGCTCTACTTGCACCGGACACACTGTGCGCACATTCATCGCCAGTGTCCGCCTCACTCTAGGCTCTAAGTGTGTCGATACAAACCCTTTTTGCATTGGACGGAACCGCGACTCGGCATCAGCGATCGAGAGCCCGCACACGAATCTTTGTTTTTTTTCATCCGCCTCCGCCTCTACATCCACATCCTTCCACGGGCAAAGTCGAAACATGCGCAGCTTTGCAGCGTCTGCGGCGGTGCTCGCCACTGTCGCTTTGTCAGTGCTCGCTCCGCGTGCTTCCGCACAACAAGTCACACAGCAGGATGATGACCCCGTCTCAATTGTTGGAACTTGGAGCTCGGGTAGCGGAGGTGTGTCGACAGGCTTGGTGAGTGGGGCGAGCGGTGCGAGCGGGCTTGGGCAGTATGAATGAGCGGAAAGGTGCTCTCGTCAGAAGCCGACGGCATGGGGCAGTCAAGATGAGCGGAAAGGTGCTCTTGTCAGATGCCGACGGCAAGTAAGAATGAGCGGGGAGGTGCTCTTTACAGATGCCGACGACGACGACGTCGGCATCAACGGTCTAGATGAATGGACAACCTGCCAGTGGCACGGCACAGATGGCCGCAAAAGTATCGCGCACGCGTTGAGTGTTGACGTGCGTTGCGTCAGGCTACTGACGCTACCCATGACATTCTCGCAGGGCTTCTTCAACCCCGGCAACAACTCCTTTATATTACCAAAGACCTCAGGTCAGAGCTACTCATTCACCCAAGATGGTTTCTGGGAGCAAGCATTGTACCTCTTTTCACCGACTGGTGAGTGCGCTGCGGATGCATTCCGTCCCGCGCTTCGTAGCTGATGTCACCCGCTCTGTCGCTTGCTCTCCAGCCAAAGACCCAAAGTGCAAGCAAGCGCAGCTTATCTGGCAGCACGGATCGTTCCGCCAAAACGGCAACGGCAGCCTGACGCTCACACCGTTCGAGGGCGATGGCAGACAATTGATCCAATCCGGCTGCACCCACACGAGCGAGAGCATTGTGGCATACGACCAGGCAGAGTACATGCAGGGCTTCAACATTCGACTAGACATGCACTACGGGTCGGGGGCGTACTACTTGCAAATGTTTGAATTCGACGGAACGCCCAAGCCTTGGCTCTGGCAGACTTACAATCCGCCTCAGATGTTGCCAACGCAACAACTCCACAAGAAGATCATTGGTAGTCTCAATGGGTGAATGCGGCCCACGATCGCCACGCCGACAATTCAATGGACAATCATCGTCAAACTCTGCACATGCATCTCTCCCCGCCCATCTCTCCTCATCTTTTCTCCACGTCCTTGCCGACTCGGTCAGTCCGAAAGGTGCTCTTACTCGCTAACTTCGCGCGTCTCGTACGGATCTTTTGCATAATATCATCAGACATTTCGTGGAGCCGCGCGTGAGACCGTGTGGCTACAGTCTCCACAAGTTGTAGATGAGAGACTCGCAGGCGAGACGATGCCACCGCTTGACTCGGCAGGGGAATCTCTGGCAAGAACTCGTGACTAGCGATTGATAGTTACGAGCGATAAGGGTATCAGTGCTGTGGTGCCACCAGGCCTCGTGACTTGTGGCTTGTGGCTCTTGCATGGCTTGTAACGCAGACTCGCGACTCGCGACTCGCAACGCGCAAATTGCGCTCGTCCCCTTCCCATCACTCACGGCCTTGGGAAACGTCAGCTTTTCCCACGGCGATCCACGCCCCATCGCTCAAGACTTGCTCGTGGAGATGCTGGCGTTGACCCCTTGCAGCAGTCAAAGGGATCGCGTCGATGGAGGCGTGCGGCGGCGCTGGCAGATGATTTGACATGAGCTTGCCTGATGCCCACGATGCACCCGCAAAACTGCGCGACGCGAGCTCAACGCAAACGCGCGCGCGCGCATGCGTGTGGCGCGTGTGCGTGCGTGCGTGCGTGTCTGCACATTTTACGATGTTGAAGGAAGCGGTGCACTCCGCGCGAAGAGCAACAACACAACAACAACAACAACAACAGTGGGCACGCGCGTGCATTTTATTTGTCGAGCCAAGTCGAAAGGTGGCGTTTTGATCTCGCTCCACTTTCTTGCTTCGATTTGCCCCACCACCACATCAAAGATCGCTGTCTCGCTCGTCGCCACATCACCTTTGCTCTGTTCCGCGCACCGCGCGCCTCGCGTCTCTCTGTCTACGCTGCAGCGCGGCAGAAGCAAACAAGTATCTATTCGCGCCCGCAGCGCGTTCCCAGGTTGAGCGATCGTCTACAAGCCGCGAGCGATCACCTCATCAACTCGAACCTAATCACGTATATCGTCGTGAACCTCGAGCTCAAGCCGGTCTTTATCTTTTGTCGAGCAGAATCGCTGGTCCCGTCGAATTACACAACACGTACCATGGCAGCACGCGCACAACCTCGCGCAGGAGGAGCGGCTGCTGGAGCAGCAGCCGGGCAACAAGCAGCACAAGCGCAAGCAGCACAGGCGCAAGCTCGTAGAGAGAGAGCTGCAGAGCCTACGTGGGAGGACTATGTCAATGTGAGAGTGCGAGCGCGATGATCGGACTCTCGGCGAGCGCGACGATCGGACGCTCTTGGCGCTCTCGCTCGCTCTTGGTCTTTGGTCGCACAAGTGGGCGTGGGCAATGAATGCCAAGCCGTGGCGCGAAAAGTCTCGATGCTGTTCTACGGATAGCCTCGGCAGCCGTACCTCTCGCGCGTGCGCGCGCTGACACCACCGCTCCGCATTCTCCAGCGCATTCACTACTCGGACCACTACTCGGACGATGAGTGGCAGTACAGGTGCGCATCTCTCCAGTGCTGGAGTGCGTTGCGCTATCTTGCTGACGCTCTCGCCTCTACCCCAACAGGCACGTCATCATCCCCAAGGGCATGCTGAAGCAGCTCCCAAAGGAGTACTTTGACTCGGAAGAACCAGAGGTACTTAGGATCTTGAAGGAAAACGAGTGGAGGAGCATTGGTATTCAGCAGAGTATGGGATGGGTTCATTATGAGGTGCACGGTGAGTGGTTCGTGGACCAAAGAGTTGGCGCGAGGGCGATGGGTCTGTGCAAGAAGGAGTTTAGGACAGAGTTCCGCCAGCGGCGCGAAAGCAGCAATGCTCGAAGGTGGGCGGGAGGGCGATGGGTCTGTGCGAGAGGAGCTTCGGACAGAGTTCCGCCATCGGCGCGCAAGCAGCGATGCTGTCCAGCCGTCGTCTTTATCCCTCTGGCCCCCTCACATCCAGCTGACTTTGCTCACAATTCCTGCCATGCTCGCAGCCCCCGAGCCTCACATTCTGCTGTTCCGAAGGCCCAAGCCTGCAGCGTAAACAGCGCATACAGCGCATACAATACGTCATTGCTGCTTTGCAGCTCAGTTTCGAAACCACTCACAACAGTCACCCGACTTTTTCCTCTGTCGACTCACAGTTTCAGCCATTCAACCATGTTTAGCAATCCAATCGCGCCTATGCTTAAAGATCGACTGAGACTGGCACTGCGTGGCCTGCGTGACCTGCGTGACCTGGGGCGGTGCGCAGGGAAAAAACGGTCGCTGTGCCACGATGCGGCCAGGGGATCTGCTCTGCATCGCGAGTCGTGTGCAGATGCTCTTTGGCGGCGCGCATTCTTCAGCGCTCATCGAACAGGCCGGGGTAGAGCTCACGGTACCTCGAAAGTTGCATACGTGTCGGAGTCGTATAGCCAAGGGCAATACGGTGTGACTGGGCGCAAGTATCAGGGCGAGGCGAAAGCCAAAAGTCCGCGTCGCATGCCCCCCTTGGGTCCCGATTGGCTAGAGGTAAAGCACTCACACTACGCTTCTTTGGACACGCTCGACGGGTGAGTGATTCTGCGGGCGAGGTGCGCTGACGTTGACGTCGACGTCGATGTCAATGCGAGCAAGGACGCGACAACGGCTTGGGAAGTAGCCCGGGCAGGCGGGCATTCTGTGGTTCAATGACGTTCGAGCTTGGACCTAGGCGGGGAATTCGAAAAGGTTGATGGCCGCTTTGAACAACGAGCATGTCGCCATACACGTCGAGCATGCGCGCGCGCGCGCTGCGCTCGATCCCAACTCGCCATTACGTCGCAGAGAATGCCAAGATCATTTGCAGCAGAAAGGGTGGCCAGAATGCCTTGGTGAAGGGGTGTAGCAGATCACTCGCACACACTCGCACAGGTATTTCAAGGTCTGCGCGGTGTGCAGTGGAAGCCGGACTCGACCATGAAAGATTGATGCCCTTCAAGTCGTCACCGTTCGTCTCGTCAATTTTGCTCTTCTCAAAGCAAATTCGAGGCGATTTTCCGCGGCTCCGCGCGCTTACGAGAGTGCGTGTGACCGAGCGAATGTAGGTCAAGCGACGAGCTCGAGTGAGCGCGAAACGGCGAAAGGTGGGAGGTCGCATCTTTGCCGTCACAAAAGGATTCGCTCTCCTGCGACTAAAAAGGAGCATCTCGGAGGGCCGCCGTCTGCGGTGCCGATGTGATCTGGGTGCGGGCCTTTGACGCAGCGATGGAGTTCAGAGAAGAGATCTTGTCGCGCCAGCATCAGAACCACGACTGGTCAAATGCACATAGCAGCAGGCTTGACTCGACGGAGCAAAACCTTGGAACCGATCTATTGTTCAGGTAACAAGCCGCACGGGTGCGAGGGACGATACATCAATGATGGACTCGTGTAGCACGTAGAGCTGAGTCCGTGTGAGTGATGAGATTCTGGAGCTTCGTCCTGAAGACCTGCCTCTGCAGCGCCGTTCGCTCATGCGCACAGATCTGCTCATTACAGTGTCCCAAAGATGCAATGCTTGCGCAGGATGACTTTTGAAGCCCAAGTAGAAATGAAGCATGCAGAAAGGCGCCACTGCTGACCATCAGGCTCTGCATAGCATACAGGCGTGTTGGAGCAACTTTCACTGTCATGATGCTGTGAATGCATCATGTCAAAGTATGGATGGAGAGCTGACTTCAGTAGATATCATAACTTCCACCCAGAAGCAAAACGGGGTCTCTGTGTGTCGCGCACGCAACGAGCAGTACGCACCTTGCGCGCGTGATACACCCTTGACGCGTATGCCAGCAAATCACGAATCAAGAATCTGAATGATGAGGTATTCACGATCACAGTAGAGAAAGTACTCCGCGAGATCTGGCTCAATAAAATTTGTGCGATGATTCGCTCTCAATTCGCAAGAGTATCCGCTCCTTAACATCCGAAATGTGGCCGGACGATGCCATGGTGGGAAAAAAAGCTTTCTGGAGCCGGAGGGGATCGAACCCCCGATCTTCTCGACTCAACGGTTGCAAATTGCAAACGAGATGTCATACCACTAGACCACGGCCCCCCGGATCTCCGGCGGTGGGTTTGACTTATATAACGGTTTTGCAACCGAAGCTGCCCATCCAAATGCTGACATGGATGCACCTATACGTGTGATTGCATTCGCGAGTAAGAGGGAAAGTTGCTCCAACACGCCTGCATGCTATGCAGGTCAGCAGCTGTGAGTGATGCCTTTTTGCAAGCCTCGTCTTGATTTTGTGGTGCAAGGTCCAAAGGATACCACTGAGCAACAACTTTCGCTTCAACTCGCAGCCGTGGAGCCAAGAGGCATGATTACACATGCCTATATAAACAGGCTCGATGGTCTGCAGGTGCGTGCAAAAGATGACTCACTAGCACTGCCGCTTGCGCCGCGTCGCGCGAATTTCAGCTACGCGAGGTGAGTGCTGCTCGTTGCGCGCTGCTCGTTGTGCGCGCGTCACACAGCTCCGTCTTCAGACGGAAGGCGCGTCGCGAAGATGCGCGCGCAGCTGCTCGAGACGAAGAATGCGCTGTTCGTGATCTTCATTCGCCTCATCCTCTGCCCCTCGACCACGCTTACATCCGCATTCCCTTTTCCACCTTGCTGGCTCTGTCCCCTCCCCCTAACGGAGCGCGACTGCCATCTCAATCTCGATCATGGAATCAACCTCTCGACTGCACTCCAAGTTCAAGCCGCCAGCTTTCATACGTCGGCCAGAATCAGCGCGCGCGCCACCAGCCAAGCGTGCCAAAACCGCCTCGCCAGATCCCAATGAAGACGCCGAGACGGAAGCGTTTGCGCAATCGCACGGGTCAAGAGTCATTCGCAAGGGCACGGCTAGTCCAGAAAAGGGGCGAGGCGACGGTGGTGCGAGTTTGAGCAGTGGTAGCAAAGCTCCGCGAGCGCATCCCAATGGCTCTCCGCAACCTGCTCCACGCTTTGCAGCTCAGCGTTACTACCTATGTACTTGGAGAAAGCCACAAGCTCGAAAGCACAAGACGTGGGATGGAGACGCGGTGCTCATCCTGCGTTCAGAAGGTGGAACCTGTACTTTGCGTTGTGCCGAAAGCTTCAAGGAGTGAGTTCTGCCTGCCGAATGTTCTCAGGGCCTGCCTTTCTCATCTACCGCGCACCTTTCGCAGCCTCGCTACCAATGTTCGCTTCACAGGAGGAGAGCTCAGCTCCGGCGATGAGTTGATGGTGGGCGGCAGAGAGGTAAGCAGCGCAAGCCAGCGAGGGAATAGAAAGACCGCGCGCTGACGATGGGTCTCTTCTCTTCGAGCAGATAGAAGTGAGCCGTCTCGTTTTGCAGTGCGCTCTTCTTGCTCATAATCCCTGCCACGTCGCACCCCCCAGATTGACCGGCAAATCAGTCACATCGAGTACTGCAATGGGGAGAATGGCGGAGCCTTCTCGGGAGGCGCAGCAACTCACCCCGCCCCTCGAACGCCAGCCGCGCCAGTGCAAAGCTTCTATGGTGAGCTTTGACGTCTCAGGGGTCCAAGGCATGGCACTCATTCTTCGTCTCCACACGCCAGCGAAACCTCCCACAAAGCCTTTCAAGAAGCTCAATGTTGGCACTAAAGACGTTTCTGCGGCCAAGACGGCCACCCCCATCAAGGTTGAAAAGGATCCAACCGCGAGCTCCAGTCGAAGCCCAAGCCCCACCAAAACCGGTAGCCGCCCCCCGGGCTTACAAGATCCCGGACTTGGCAAAGAAGCCAGGCCGAGGTGAGTAGCTAGAGTGCCAACGAAGTTCCTATCAAACAGTATCTGGGACCTCTTATGTTATAAGCCCAGACTGACACCCTAAAACGCCTGCAGATACGACCCTGCGGCCGAAGGAGCCATCATCATGAAACGGCCCGACGAGGCTCACGCCAAGCGGTACAACAGGCAGTGGGTGCTATTGCGACTCTCCCCCCGGCTCTGGTGAGCGCACAGCTCACGCGTCTCCCTCACCCGCATGCAGCAACTATCCCATCGTCGACGTCGTCGTTGATCCGATTTTAGGCCGCGCTCTCCGTCCTCACCAGGTCGAAGGAGTCAGATGGCTTTACGAGCGCGTCACGGGAATTAATGCCGACAAGTCAGATCAGTACGGGCAGGGCGCGATCCTGGCAGACGAGATGGGCCTGGGAAAGACTGTGCAGACGATCGCCCTCGTGCACACGCTCCTCAAACAGTCGTGCTACTACACTTCATCGCCCAGCACCGTTCAGCGCGTGCTCATCGTCTGCCCTCTCTCCCTCGTCAAGAATTGGAAGCGAGAGTTTCGAAAATGGCTTGGCGGCAACTCTCTCAACATCCTCTGCGTGGACGGTAGCGAGCAAACCAAGCCCGAACGCTTCCTCATGTCGAGGACATTTCAAGTGCTGATCATTGGCTACGAAAAGCTACGCACATGCGTCGACATGCTAGCGTCTGCCCAGCCGCCCATCGGCCTGATCGTCTGCGATGAGGGTCACCGACTCAAGTCAAAGGATGCCAAGACGACGAAAATGTTCGAGGCGCTGTCGACGCCGCGGCGCATCATACTCTCGGGAACGCCAGTTCAAAATGATCTCTCCGAATTCCACGCAATGGTAGACTTTGTCAATCCCGGTCTGCTGGGCGACTACAACGTCTTCAAAAAGGTGTTCGAAGAACCCATCATGAAGAGCCGCATGCAACATGCCAACAAGCAAGTACGAGAGACGGGCAAGTTGCGCAACGAGGATCTCAAAAAGGTGACGGCAGTAATCATTCTCCGCCGCACTGCAGAACTCTTGACTCAATTCCTGCCACCAAAGTGCGAGCAGGTGCTCTTTTGTAGTCCGACGCAGAATCAGCTCGACACTTATCGCCACGTGTTGGGGTCCACACAAGTACGAGATGTGCTGAACAGCGGCAAGACCAGTGGCGGCGGAGGGAGCAGCGCCTTGACTTTGATTGGCGTCCTCAGAAAGCTTTGCAACTCTCCAGAGCTACTCCTCAAGGATCTAGAGACTTTCAAACGCGATGGAGAAGCGTCGTTGACGGCAGCGATTCTAGAAGGTGCAAAGTGGCAATCTGCATCGAAGCGCTTGTCCGGCAATGCCAATCTCAGCGGCAAATTGCTCTTGCTCAGCAGCATGCTCCAAAGCATTCGTAAAGAGACCGACGACAAAGTCGTCTTGGTATCCAATTTCACCGCAACATTAGACATTATAGAAATCATGTGCAAACGCAGCGGTTACAGCTTTGTTCGACTAGACGGCAAGACGAAGCAAGAAGATCGAATGGACCTGGTCTCGGCTTTCAATCGAGGCACGCAGTCGAACAACTTCATCTTTCTTCTCAGCGCCAAAACGGGTGGTGTCGGTCTGAACCTCACAGGCGCCAATCGTCTGATTCTCTTCGACAGCGATTGGAATCCGTCGGTGGACAGGCAAGCCATGGCGCGCATCCATCGCGATGGCCAAAAGAAGCCTTGCTTCATCTACCGGTTGTTGCTAGCAGGAACGATGGATGAAAAAATATATCAACGACAAATTTCCAAAATCGGCCTCAGCGACTCGCTCATCGATGACAGCACCACGTCTGGCCAATCATCTGACACTTTCTCCGTAGAGGACTTGCGCGACATTTTCACCCTCCATCGAGACACGCCGTGCCTTTCGCACGACAATCTTTCCTGTTCTTGCAATGGCAACGGTATAGCAAAATCCGACATCGACCACACGCAAGCGAACGTCGAGAGCGATGACGAAGATGCCCCAGTCTTGACTGGCTTCGTCCCTGCCTCGCAGCACGCCCGTAGCCCGCAAGCGCAGGTGAGTTGTGAACCGGACGGCATGCACTGTTGTGGAAGCTCATCGCTCGTGTCATTTCCAAAGCTGCCCAACAAGCGCGCAAAACTAGCTGCCTTGCATCAATGGGGCCATTTCGATCTTCACAAGGCCGATACAGGGTGTCTTGCGCTCGTCGAGGACGACCTTGTACGTCGCATTGTAGAGAAGCAAATTCAGTCACAAGGCGTGGTCGCGCAGGGAGCGTGCAAGTCACCTGCTATTTCACCTCGATCTGGCCTCGGCGACGTGACTAATGGCAGCCACCCTAGTCCGCCAAAGAAGAGCACCCTGCTGGGAAAGACGGATGTCACCACACTCGAGAACGATGCTCTCGCGAGAAGATGCGCAGAGGAGCGCAAGGCTGCTTTGGCGAATGCCGTCGTTTGCGAGCCCATTTCGCGGCGAAAGCTTCGCGATGCTCGAGGTGGACGACCGCCAGCTCCACCCGTCCGCTCACCTGAGCTTCAAAACCAAGTACTTGCAGCTCCTCCAGAGCTATTGAGTCAAACAGAAGAGGGCGTCGAGAGCGAGGCGCCAAAGGACAGTCCATCTTGGAACGACTTTGACGGTGGCGATCTCGGCCGTCCAACTTTCGACATTACTCTGTGCAAGCCCGGTTCGCTTTTGTACGCGTTCATCAAGTCTTCAAAGGCGCGCAGCTCAAACGAAGAAGAGTGACCCGGTATCAAGCGCGATGCTCCAAATGCCCATCGTCAGCAGTCGAGCTGTCAATAGACGACGCGAAATTTTGTAGAGATTACACAGACCGCAATAGAATACATGTTGCTGGGGTCGCTCGCGCTCCTAAAGCGATGGCGTGTCATTCGGCCCATTCGGGACTTGCAGACCATCCAGCAAGCTCGTTTCTTGACCACTGCGAATCGCTTCGAGTTGAGCGGCAGATTGAGTGGCCTGTGGACAGAGATGCGTGAGCCGATGCCCCAGACAAAGCCGCGCAATCACGAGTAGGCACACTCACAAGATACAGGTGTGCCTCTATTTGGGCCACCTTCGCTTCTGATCGCTCGGCCTGCCTGTACCGATGATGTATGTCTATGTCAGCTTCATCCCTAACATCAAGGTTCAACGCATGGCACACTGACTTGCCCAGTGCCGCGGCTTTCTTGTTGCAAAATTCGACGGCTTTCGCGTGATCCATTTCGATGAGCAGGTCAGCGTATGGCAAGCCACTTTGCACCACTGGCAGGAAGCGCAGCTCGAGATCGCTGCGAGTACGGCAATGATATAGGTCAGTAGTTGAAACGCGCTGCCCTCGATCTCTGTTGAACCTACTTGTGCACCTCGATGCTCAGGCCCGCGCCAAGGTCCACCCAGCGCGTAGAGTCCTCTGATTTTTCGCTCTTCTCATCCAACGCCAACTGCCTCGAGCTTTCTTGCCAAGCCTCTTGCTCCTCTTGCAATGCTTTGAGCCCCTGTCGCGCTTCGAGCAAGTCTGCTTGGACCTTCTGGACGAAGCGGCTTGACTTGAGCAACGCAGAAACCAGAGATGGCCCAGAAGTGGGATTGACCATCTTGAGGCCGAAGCGACGCGCTAGAGCGCAAGTCTTGATCTGAGCCAACTTGCGCCCACAATTCGGACCAAGAGACAACTTGAAGTGCAAGTTTCAAAGGTGAACGTGTGCTCTGAGTGATGGTGAATACGAGACGTAGCGCCGAAGCCAACGATGTTCACAATATCGACGCGCCGTACTGATCTTATGGACTTTTAGGTCTGACCGCACGCGCATAAAATACACCGCCTCGACGAAAATCCAGGCACGTGACCGCAGTAGGTATGTCTGACCAGACGTCCCCTTGACTCTTGCAGGCTCACAACGCTGGCCACAAATGTCAACGCTGTCATCAAATCCAAAAGCAAGACAGGCAGCATCGCGGGTATCGCATTCCATTCCGAGGGTCATACGCAGCGGAGCTGCGACAGGTCGTAGAACATCGGCCCACGCGCGCGCAGAGATTCTCAATCGCCCTGACCGCTTGAGTCGCTCTGCGCTTCGTCGCTGCTTTCTTCACTAGCGACTTCTTCTGGGCTCGTCGCTCGCAGTGCTCGTACTTTGCGCTCAGTCTCCTCGCTCTGTAGAGCAACTTCGCTCTTTCGAGTCACGCGCCCAGACCGACGAGGCTGAATTGTAATGACGGGATGCGACTTCTCGTTGCGTCGACGAGACCTGGCAGCAGTCGAGGCTTGTTCTGTAGGCGCTGCGTTTCCATCAACACGATCGTCAGCGGGCGAATGACTCCTTGCACGAGCATCATTGGCCTCGCTATCTCCAGCGCGCGCTCGTAGATGTGCAGGGGGTCGAATCCGAATCCGGGGTTTTGATAAGGGTGCTTCTGCACTTTCAGGTCGCTTCGTCTTTGGGGGCGAAGGTTGAAATCCATTGACGACATTGTTTGACCTCTTGGCGCCCTTGACGCTTCGTGGCTGACCTCGAGAAGCAGCAGACTTCGCAGCTCCCCTTGCCCGCGGCTTCTTGCTGTGCCCATCCGAATGCTCTGATGCAGACTCTGCTTCCGAGAGCGGGAAGTCAGCTTGGCGGCCTCGTCTGCGATGCTTGGGCGCGGACGAGGCCAAGGATGCCAGGCTGATAATTTTTCGAGGTGCGCTGGGCAGAGAACTCTCCTCGGCCTGATCTCCAGCTTCGGATGACGATTGATCGTGATTGACATCTTCAGCCATCTCCGCGTCCTCGCCGTCCTCTGGCTCTTCCTCAAAGTCGCTCTCTTGACTTGCCTCTGCGTGCGCGCGGTGACTGCTGCCGCCAGGTCTCGCACCGTAGCGAGCGATACGAGCAGCAAAGTCTCGATTCGCAGCGCTCAGCTGCTCGACATTTTCTCCAGCGTTGCCATTGGTTGGTGGTGGGCCCTCCACGTCGACAAGAAACCCGCCCTGCTCAAATGCCTGGTCATCTGCTTCGAGGGCATGCAATCTGCTATTCTCGCTTGCCTGGGCATCTCTAGACTTTGCCGCGCTCGAGGCTTCTTTGCGAAGGTCTGCTCCATCATGAGAGGTTCCGTTTCCATACTGCTGTTGGACGCGCTGAGCGATGCGCACAGCATTGACCACCTTCTTCCAATTCTTGAGCGCCCTCTCTTGCCGCTTGGTGAATTCTTTCTGGGCCGCAGCGTGCTCCGACTCCCAGTATGCCTGAGATGCAAGAACAGATGGTCAACATGAGTTCCGGAGAACGCAGCTGGGCTCGCTCGCTCACCTCCGTGACCAGGTCCTCATTCTCCTCTGCAACGACGATACCGGTGAGTTTGGGCATGCTGCGGAATTTCCTGAACTCGAACCCAGTCTGAAGCGGAAAAGTGTCATGGTCAGTCGAATCCCACAACATCACATCCTCACACGACACTCACGATAGCCTCGGCATAGCTGACGCCAAGCTTCTTGGCTACCTTGCCAGCACCATTATAGGGAATGTGCACGCCGCCAGGCGGCAACATGCTTGGCACAAAGAGGTCGATGTTCCCGAATGCATTTTTCGGCACCTCGCCGTTGATGACTTGCGGAGCAGTGTAAAGTCCAGTCTGAAAAGGCGCATACAGACCCTCTTGCGGCGCCTCCCCTCCATCTGCTTTCGCAGCTTCCTCGGCACGCTTGTTCGCTAGCGTGTACCCACGACTCTTGACCCATTTCAATGGCTCCTCGCCATCCTTGACGACTTTACCCTCGTTGTACCACTGTCGAGCGCTTCGACAGGTGACGACGTTTCCTCGCGGGTACACCTTAATGCCTTGAAACGTGCCAATCTGTCGAAGAGGGTAAATGACTTCGTCTCGAAGCAGGTGCTTCTCGATTGCGTACACTGGATGTCCTTTGAAGCCTCCAACGCTAGATGGCATGGGCTCTTTGCCTGCAGCGTCTTCCAGCTCCAAATCCTCTGCGGCATCTCTGTCAAGCTTTTGAGGTCGATGCAATGCGCGCACCACACTTTCCCACCATCCTTCTGGACTGCCTTTTGGAGCAGGCGGCCGCATACGATTGACGCGCGAGTGCAGGGTCTTCGTGTATCTGGCAGTGACATCCCTCGCAAAGCCATCCTCTTCGAACGCGACCACGTAGACGAGCTTGTTACGTCTATCGCTTGGAGGTGGCTCCATGTGCCGGTTGGGACCAACTTCGACTTTTGCACGAATCGGATCGATCGTCATCCATTTTTGCCATGGTTTCGAAAACACTTCGACCCACATGGTAGGTGCAGCTTCGAGGTCCACATACTCCATGTCCGACAAGTCCTCAGCAGTCAGCTCCGTAGCTTTCGCTTGTTTGGGTCTCGACTTGCGCAAATTCGGCGTGTAAGGAACGTCTTTGAGCGGTCGTGGGGATGAAGGTGGGGCTTTTGCATCCTTCTTTGCTCTTTTCTTTGCGCTCCCCTTGCCATTCGTCGTGCCCGCGGCGGACTCTTCGACCCCGTGTGCCTCGGCCTTGCTGGCGCGCTTGCGCTTTGCAGGCGAATTTGTCATCGAAGCACCAGACTCATTCGCGGCAGCGCGAGCGCTTCTCTTGCCTTTGTTGGCTGGTGTGCCTGGAGCGGCTTGACTCGGCGAGTCAGCATCGCTCAATGCGGAGCTCGAGTCGGAGTCATCTCGCTTGCGATTCTTTCGGGCGCTCGCTTTCGGCTTGGAGGAGCTTGCCTGTGCTGGACTGAGATTTTCTGACCCAATCTCCCACTCCTCATCGTCGCTCGTCAACTCGCCATCCGGCTTTCGCTTCTTCCTTGCCTTGTCGACAAGTCCCTTTCCTTTTCCTTTGGTAGCCTTTTCTCGCGTCCCCTGAGTTGTGGCCACCTTTGCGGCTCCAGCGCTCCATGGCGCGACTTGAAGAGATATGACTAGCCGGGCCGGAATGCCCAAGGCTCGACAAAGGCAGCAGAAGATTTGCGCAGAAGTCTCCCTCGAGCCTTGCCGCAACTCTGCACGATGCTGAAGATCTGCAGGGCATGATATGGCCTCGACAGGTGGGGCGAGCCGAAGGTAGGTGGGCGTGACAGCAGCCATTCCCGACCCTTGGCCGAAGAGCGTGATGTCTGTCGCGGGCTCGACCTTGGCTCGTTTCGTTGATCGGCCAGAACGCGCATGAGGGTGTGGCTCATCCGTAGCTTTGCCCTTGCCTTTACGGTCCATCCTGGGCGAGCTCCGTAGCTGAGCATCATCGATGGACTCTTGACTCTTCGCCGCTCTCTCCGCCTTCCACCTCTCCTCCCTTTCCAAAGCTGACTCGACAATCCAACCATCCACCCTGATGCCTGGCAGCGGAAAATTGCCAACGAGTACATCGGCGTTGGGCTGCTTGATAGCAGCGGTTGTCGCGGCTCTTGATTCGATGCGGAAGCGACGGTATGCCCACCAGCAGACCAGGTCGAGCATGAAGATCTCAAAGAGCCTTACTCGTTCGCGCTGATTTGCAACCCGCTTTGGATGAATCTGCTTCAGCTTGTTGCGAAGCTCTGCAGGGACGACTTCGAATAGAGCATCCTATCGTAGCAGCGAAGAGTAAGCAGGCGATCCCGATATTCAGGCCAGGTTCGCACCACTCACTCTAAGCTCGGCGTCATTGAGCCAAGCATTTCTGATGCGGGCATGAGCGAGCAGCGCCAGAGCACCCAGCTTGTGGACAGCCATGCGCGTCTGACGATCCCTCGGCGTGACGCGATTCTCGTTGGCCCTTTGCTTCGCTTTGCGTTTCTGTTCCTCTTCCCTGGCCGCTTGCCCGCCTAGACTCAACGAGATTACGCCAGGCGGCTGTCCTTTGCCATCTTTGAAGACGGGCTGATTCGAAGTGGAAGGGCCTCCTCCACCCGCCCCTTGATCTGCTCTGTCACCGGTTTCACCTTCATTCCCGGCTTCCGCTACTGCTGCACTGTACAGAGCGGCGTACCCTGCAGTGTCCTCTTCACCACCAACATCAACATCCTCCATCTCGAGGTCCTCCTCCTCCTCCTCCTGCTCGCCAACCTCTTCTGCATTACCACCGGTGACATCGACCTCCTCCATCTCAATATCTTCCTCTTCCGGCTGAGACGCCTTCGCGGGCTCTCGCCGCCTTGGAGCGGGTGTACGACGATTTGTGTGGTGACTGTTGGAAGGCATCGACGTGGACGTCTCCGCATCCGAATCTGATATGGTGACGACTTCAGACTTTCTTCTTCCACCCGCGCCTCTCCAAGCAGGCTGAGATGCTCTTTGGGACGATTGACGGACGACGTCCGACTTTTGAGGCTCGTCGGACGAGATCTCGTGCAGAGAGAGGATCTCGTCCGGCGTGGGAGGAGTCGGATATCGCCGAGATCGACCTCTGACTCGACCTTGACCTCTCTCGCTGGCCCCGCCTCCGCGTTGACTGTCGGCGGCGGAGCGGCGAGGAGGTGCCATCTTGAGCGAGGTGCGCTGTTGTGTTCGATGTGTAGTGTGGTGGACGATCACGGGCGAGGTGCGAGAGCACCGATGGAGACTCTGCTGAGCGGGGCCATGCATGCAGATCGAACGGCGTGAAGATGCTGAGTCACGCGGGCAGCAGTTTCACACCTCCACATCCTGGCGTGCGGGAATGTGTGGACCGCGGTAGACGCCTTCGCGGGCGCGCCCTCGTCACGAAGCTTGCGCGCAAAGGTGCAACACGCTGTAGCAGCCCAATGGGTCAGGTCGTCATAGGAAGTCACTTTGCGAAGCAGCAAACCTCCGGTATCTCTGCAATCAACGATGCATTGAGGTGCGTGAAGAGTCACGAGTATACATGGATTGCGATCGCGAAAGCATCAGGCGAGGATCCGAGCATGCATGTCACTGAGCTGTCCAACCTCTCATTCTAGCGACGGCAGCAAACGGATCGGTCGTAGCGAGTCTCCTCATGTCGCCCTCTCCGGCTCCATCTATCTCTTTCCAAGGCACACGCCTCATCAGCTCTTTCCCCTCCACATCCGTCAAGCCAGCAGCATCTCTCCAGTCCCGCAACCCTCTAGATTGCGCATCGACGTTCAAGCTAGCTAGGATATTGTCTAGGTAACCTAGATCTGCTGCCAGTTGGGCTGCGCCTGCCGATGTCAACCGACCGATGGAAGGAAGCACCACGTCTGTGGTGTGAGCCAAAAGAGATAGAGAGAGTGCTCGCAGGTAGGCTTGCAGTACCATCTCTGGCGAAGGCTCCACATTTACAGTTGGCGTAGATGCATGCGGGGTCGCGCTTTGCGTAGCAGCTGTCGCCGGTGCTCCTACGAGAGGTGAGGTGGTCGCGATGGAGGCCACAGACGCAGTAGGGCGATGTAAGCTCCTTCTTTCAGCCTGCGGTGATCTTGAAGCGCTTCTTTCCGTATGTAAAGCTGCATCAGGAGCAAAAGACAGTCGCTTACTAGAGTTGCCCACGATGCGCGAAGCCGTGTCAGCGATTGAAGCAGTCTCTGCCACCTCATCTGCCTGCTCCTCGTCGTCGGGAAGAATGTGCGGCAGAGCACCCATCGCCCATCCCAGAGCTGAATCATCAGCCCAAACTTCTAGAAGGCGAGGTAGATCGAGCAGAGACTCTCCAATGCGGCCTATTGTGCGAGTTGGGCTCAGACTGAACGTCGGCATGGCTAGATCATACTCGTTGGATGCGCCTGGTAGACGGGTAGCCTCCCAGGCAGAGAGGGCAGCGTAGCCTTCCAGATGAGGCAGAAGAGGAGCAAGAATGACGTCGCATTGTGCCCTCTGCAAAGCGCGAACATACGCTCTCAGGGCGCTTCGAGAGCGGGGCAGGAGCGCACTGGAGGGATCGCCAAGCTTTGAGGCTGTCGGCTGTGTCAGGGAGTTTCTGTGATCGATGCCTCCAGCTGAGCGCAAAGCGGCGCTTCCACTGCGGCCGCTTCCGATGTGCATACGATGAGCCCTGATCGCCTCAAATGCGGACCGAGGAACGCTAGTTGAGTGATCCAGATGACCTGCCAAAAGCGCGAACCCGGCCTGCGCTCCTTCTGGGCCACTCGACAACAGCCGTTTCAGCGCATCTTCGCCTGTGCGAGTGCCAAGCCCGGTGACGGCGCTCGCCACGTCGTTAAAGCCTAGTGCAAGCTTGTCTTCCAGGCTGTCGATGCGGGCAGCAGCAGCCTTCGCCGCTCGAATCTGCGCAATGCCCGTTTCGAAGGCTCTCCACTCATCGCCTTCCCCATAGCTCTCTTCGCCAGTGGCAAGCGCTTGGCCAGCTTTGAGGCGCGTTTCCTCGATGGCCACTTGTGCTTGACGCTCTTGATGGTGCCTAGTCTGTTCGACCGCATTCTCGACTAGCTGGTCCACACGCGAAAGTAGTTGAGGAGCTGCCAGGCCGTGAGTGAGCCGCACAGCCCTAGAGAGAGCTTCCTCCGCCAACGCTGCAGTAAATCTCACGTCTTTCAACAGCTCATCATGGGATGACGCGAGCATTTCAGAGCCCTGTCTGGCTGCTCTGGAACGATCCCATGCTGCTTGGAGGTGCCGGGCTTCAAAGTCCGCATACATGACCTGGTGCGGCGTGAATGCAGACCACAACACTGCCTCCCATGGCGAAGGGACAGGCAGCAAGTCTGCCAAAGAGCTGACTTGCATCGGTTGAGCCTGAGCAGCAGAACCAGGATGGGTGCCTGCCGATGCGATCACGAGATCAGCATCATCTGGAGAGCCCCTAGCCGTGTCCAGAGGAGGCAGCAGACTTGCTCGCCTTGAGGCGCGCTTGGACTTGGATATGGATGCGCTGCGTTGGCTTCTTGCCACATGCTTCATTTCCAGTCGAGGGCTCGTCGACGGCGATCTCGCGGTGACTGTCACGGTGGGCGAGTGGGCAGCGTGCTGTGACACGCTGGTTGAAATCGAATGTTCCGACAACAGCGATGCCCAGCTGGCGCTTGCGCTGCAGGCCGCGTCATAGGCACGCAAGATGAGCAGCACTGCCTCGTCCTGTGCTCGCTCTGCCGCGTCGCGAAGTGTCGCTGAAAAGGAAGGCTCGAGAGCTTCGAGGCAGCTGACAATGAGGGCGCTCAAAGCGCCCCGAGGATCCGCCGGGAAGAGACGAGGAATCGTTTCAGACTCTGCTTCTAGCAGCGCGGTGACCGACGCGATGAGACTGGGCCATCCTTCTTCGCATCTCTTCAGTGGCTCGCTACTCGTACCAGTCCACGTCTCGACGACGGCGGCTCGTCGCGCACGGCGCCACAGGTCAGCAAACTCCTCTGACCTCCCCACGTTGCGAAGGACGTTGGCATGGGCCATGCTAGCCTCGACATCCTGCGCTGTAGCAGCTTGCAAGATGAGCGGCCGAAGTTGAGTCTCCAGCGCGTCCACAAGACTGCGGAGCAGCGTCGATCGCCCTTCGTACTCTGGTGTCCTCTCAAAGACGGGGAGAGAGGATGATGCTTCTGCGAGCCTGTTGCTCGCGAGCACAT
The DNA here is from genome assembly GCA_900000165.1 of Ceraceosorus bombacis. Lineage (NCBI taxonomy): Eukaryota > Fungi > Basidiomycota > Exobasidiomycetes > Ceraceosorales > Ceraceosoraceae > Ceraceosorus > Ceraceosorus bombacis. Next base: position 365,047 of record CCYA01000181.1, read on the forward strand.
ACTTTGCGTCTGAGAGATATGCCGCGACATCTGCAGAGAGCGTCGACCACGATTCGGCGAGTCGAAGCACATCGCGAGCTGCGGTCATGCGCGAACGAAGCGTTGACAACGCGGCTAGACGCGCAAGTACGGCTGCTGGATCGGCGGGCGTAGCTGCCGAAGCTCCGCCTGCATTCTGCTCGCTCTGACTCTGGTCGGTCGTGATGCCATTTGACCTGGTCTGACTGCTCTTGCGACGAGTCAACAGAGGTGGACCCTCGTCATCTTGGGGTGCGCTCTTTTCGATCCCTCTTGCATTTGCGTTTTCAAGTCCCGCAGCAATTCTCACGTCGTGGACCTGTTGGCGAAGGTTCGTTCCAGTATCCCTGACCAGACGAAGTTGAGTGGTCAAATTTGGAAGCGTCTGACTCGTCTCAGTGATGACGTCGTCGATGTCTGCGCTGGCTTCTGATGCGGCCTGCAAGAGCAAAGCGACCAGGCGAGTGAGATCCTGATCCAGCGCTGAAAGAGACACAGGCAAAGCTAGATCGACCGCAGGTGGCTCTGGTGCAAGGTTGCTCTCTGCGGATCGCGAGACAGTCTGGTCTAGCCAAGCCGAGACCGAGACGCACTCGTCCAGGCTGTTGAGAATAGCTTCGTCGGCTGCGCTCTTCCCCCGTCCCCTTTCCGAGACACGCCTGCTGGAGAAGGGTGCGCGTCGAGGTGTGCCAGGCGCAGGACTGAGGCCGGCTGGAGAGCCCCCTTGCGCGGCAGATCCAAGCCTCGCTCCGTCAGTGCGAGGTGTTTGATGGGTTGGAAAAGCTGAAGTCGAGGCGAAGCTGCCACGAGGTGAGACCGAAGGCGAGGAAGAAGTCATGACGGAATCTGGCGAGAGATGGACCTGCTAGCCATCCGGGGCGCGCGCACAACCCACAGACGACTCGCATACGCTACGACGGCCTCAACAAGGATAGTCTGTGGTGCTCTTACAGCAAAGACCGAAGGAAGTGACGAGGAGGAAGTGTACAGGATCATGTCGAGCGTCGAGCGTCGAGCGTCTAGCGTCAAAGCGAGGAAGCTCAACTTGAGTCGTGAGTGCGAGTTGCAGGCCGGTGGAATCAAATCTTAATTCACATTGAATTTGAATGATCGGTGGCCCTAGTGTAGCTCGGCAGATCACGTGGTCGAGGCTGTGCGCACCGCATGGATGCGGTGGGCAAGGCGGCAGGCCAACTCAAAGTAACAAGTCGTGAGTGAGTCACGAGTGGAGGAGTTGCTGGCGGTCTCATCCACGGAGTCACGATTCACGATTCACGATTCACGATTTGAGATTGCAGAGGACGTCAGGTGGCAGTCATGAGTCTGAGGTCACTCAAGATTACTACTCGACTCACAACTACGACGAACCTTTAATAGAGGGCATGATCGACACCTTTCGCGAGTGCGTCGTCTTCATAGCTGATCGCAACATCAAAGTCTGACCCGCCTCATGCACGACCTACACGATGACGTCTCAGCAACCTAATCAGTCATCGGTGGACCTGTCTACTTTGCCCTCCTACTCGTCCAGCTGGACACACCCGCTGCGTTTGACCACCTGTTTAGCGGTGCAATACTCTTCTCGACGTTTGACAGAACGACTCAAAGCTCTGGAAAGCGGGTCTACCAGTCAGGATCGAGGTGGGTCAACATCACAGGATGAGGATTTCTCGTTGGGCGTCAGTCTGGAGAACGACGTCAAAGAACTGAATCTGGGAGATGATGCGGCAGAGAGCGGGCGCATGACCAGCAAAGAGCAGAGCTGGGCTGCCGAGAGGAAGCGCCGCAGCAAACAAGTCTTGCGAGAGGATTGGGAGGACTACTGTGCCAGGGTGAGTGTTGAATGAGACGGACGCGCGTGCTTGAGCGTCCTCTACGATGAGCTGGAGAAGCTGAAATTCTATCTTTCGTACGCTCAAAGTTCTTGACTGCGACCTGCCAGCACCTTGGCATCTCAGAAGAGATCTTGCCGCGTGAGTGTAGATCTGAACGGAGCCACGCCTGTGCACAGGCTCATCCCCAACAGCGTTGTCGTCTTTTCCTTCTCAGCTGGCGATACGTATCTCTCAGACATTCTGGACGCCTCGAGGGGTCGACCAGTGAAGCTTGCCTCGGATGCATCAGGCGCTACAGAAGCAGAACCGCAAGCAGCAGAGCACGAAACTGGAAGCTCTCGCGAATGGGCGACGAAGCACAACACCAAGTCACAGTCCACGTCTACCGAGCCGAGCGCCTCAGACACCGCAGAGCAGGTTCAGAATGGCTCGACAAAGGCAGATGGCGTGGACGAAGAGGCCGTTCGGGAAATGGAAGAGGAAGCGACCACGACGAACGAGCAGCTGGCCGAAGTGTCCAAGCTGGTCTCTTCCGTACAGCGAGGTGAAGGAGCTTTGACGGATAAAGCCGGGCAAGGCAAGGACGTCGAAGTTGTCCATGATCTGCTGCTCGTCGCGCTAGGTCTCGGACAGTACCGAGCCTCGGATGGTGCCACAACTCTGTTCGAGAGCGATAGTGTGTTTGATCCTTTTGAGCCCAATGCAGGCTCTGAAGCCAAAGACACGCACAGACCAGCAGGAGACAGACACGCTGAAGAAAAAGAGCAATACGCTTCACATGATACCGAGAAGAGCATACATGCGCTGGCTACTGGAGATTCTACGCCTTCACCACTACCAATCCCAGAGGCGTCCGCACCTCAGCAAGACGCCACGAATGTCGGCGCCAAAACCTGGAGCGCGATCAGTGGCGGAGCAAAGACAGGTTGGCGAGGTGTTTCGGGCGCAGCCAGAGATGGAGCCAGCTTTGTGTCCTCTGGAGCTAAAACCTTGAAATCTAGCGCCGCTGACAAGGCGGAGGAGGCTCAAATTGGGGAGAGAAAGTCTGCGAAAAAGACACCGACCAAGCCGAACGATCCTTTCCGATATGATGCAAGGGCCCGAGCGGTAATTTGGGTTGCCGCGCTCTCTATGGGTATCGAGACACGGGAAATCACCGGCGCAGAAAAGGTGATGGCTCAGAGTGTATACTTTATCATGGAGCAAGGTCGATCGAGGGCTCAGAAGGAGGGCAAGAGCGATCCTCTGGTCGAAGCCAACATGCTGAAAGCTGCAAGTAGCTCTTCAACGAGCGACGAAGCTGCTAGCGCTCGGAAAGACTGGATGAACAGAGCTTCAGAACAAGCCGTAACAAAGGAAAAGTCGAAGGCGAATTGGGGAAAGTGGGCTGCCACTGGTGCTGGCTTCGCTATAGGTGGTGTGGCTATTGGACTGACGGGTGGACTCGCAGCTCCTTTTGTCCTTCCGGCTCTGGCAGGACTCACCGGCGTGGGCTTTCTCGCGACCACCGGTGGAGTAGTTATGATGGGGACGCTTTTGGGTGCGTTGACATCTGAGAATGCGGATCATGTCATGGCTCAGATTCGCTGATGAATTTCTACGCCTCAGGTCTTGGTGGGGGTGGACTCGCAGGATATCGCATTACTCGGCGGTTGAGAGGAGTCTCAGACTTTGCCTTTTCCGAAATCAGCTCAAACGCTGCGCGCGAAGCGGGCTTAGCAATCCCTTCGCTCAACGCGACAATCTGTGTCAGTGGTCTCATCCTAGACGAGAGACAGCAGACGGGCATTTGGGCCGACGCATTGAGCGAACCGAATACGCCCGAAGAAGTGGCGCCGCGATCCGGCAAGGATCAAGAGGCTGACGATGAGGCGGCAAATAGAAGGGTGAAGGGGTCCGAAGATGCCGACATCTTTGCAGTCGAGTGTGAGAAGCAGGCCATGGCTGAAGCAGGGCGTGGCTTGAACACCTACACTCGAGACGCGCTCATCAGGACTGGTGCGAGCCAAGGTGGTCAAGCTGTTCTGAAAACCACTGCTTTGGCTGGTCTGGCAGCCATTACGTAAGTAGCTCTGGCACCTTTGTAATCTCTCCTCTTGCTCACCATCTTGTGTTATGCAGCCTCCCACTTACGGTCTACTCGGCCGCTTCAGCTGCGCTGGACTCGTACTTTGTTCGCGCCAAAACCCGCTCTCACAAAGCTGGTTTGTTACTGGCCGACGTTCTCAAGGACAAGGTGCAGGGAGAAAGACCAGTCGTGTTGATCGGCACTTCCTTGGGTTGCACCACCATCTTGACCGCTTTGCTCGAGCTCGCTAAAGAACCCGACAATGCCAAGCTCGTCAGCGATGTCTTTCTCATCGTGAGTTGACTTGGTGGCGTTCAGAGACCAGAGTGCGCTCATGCCCGTTGCTGCACTTTCCCTCGTAGGGCGCACCCATCACACCGTCGCTCTCGGAGCTCAAACAAGCCCGAAGCATCGTCTCTCGTCGATTTGTGAATGCCTTTTCTTCTAAAGACATGGTTAGTGCGCATCTTCCTCATCTTTGAGTGTCACGGGGCCGCTGAATTTCGAGACTTGCACCCCGATCAGGTCTGCTCTATCGCTGCCTACCTCGGCTCTACGTTTAGCCTGGAGGACGTCAAGTCAGGTCGAATTTTGCCACGCGTATTGGGTTCCAGAGCTTGCCTTGGCGTGCCCGGACTCGAGAATGTCGACATTGCGGATCTGGCACCTGGGCATTACGACTTGCTCGCGCCTGGTGTCCTCGCTCAAATACTGGAGCGGCTTGGGGCTCTGACGGACTGATTTTTCAATGATGATAGTCTGCACGATTGCCCCGCTTGGCCTCATGGGTAGTGACCTTTCCGGTGTGAAGATGTGCCAAAACTTGCAGTCAGAGCTTAGGTGCCTCTCGGGAAGACCACTGTACTTGCCACCGGCGCCGTCATTGCGTGGCACCTGGGTCGCCTTGCGACCGTCGCGCGCACTTTTTGCGCCTACGGAGCAGCACTTTCGATTTCGCCACCGCTAAGCTGCTCCCCGATCTAGGCCAGTTAAGTTTGCATTCAGATGCCAAGGTCTTGCTTGACTGAGGCCCTCGGATCCATCGTTTGTGAGCTGTGCTTTCAGATGCCTCTGACCTTGCCTAATGCGAAGAACCACAAGCGGTCATTACTACCACATCACGACAAGAGACCTGGTGAGATGCGGTACTTCTTCCAGATACAGGCGATCGGTCTGATACTTGCGGGCATTGGAGGCAGGTGCGCAACGGAGTTGCAGACGTCATCCTCAGCAGTAGAGCAGGAGGTGTGAGTCAGGAGGTGTCCCCAAGCTGCTCGTGTTCTCGAGCTCAGCGACTTCGTCACCACTTGCAATGTGACCAAGGCATCGTCTAGCACACGATCCCAACAAGGTTGTGAGTGTGGCGCATCGGTTTGGAAGGACGGCCATGCTCATCTAGAATTCGCTACTTCTGCGTCCGCATGCAGATGGTGCCGAGTGCTCCTCCCCTGATCTTCTTCAATCGTCACGACACTCTCGGATTCTCACACGTCTATGACAATCGAACGCACATGTGGTTACGCATACAAGGCACAAACACCTTGATTGGACCTGAGCATGGAAGGAGGTACCGAGATGCGGTGAGTGTTCACAGAGGCTGACTGTCTCCGGTGGAGATTCACAACCTCTAGTCGGTAATGGGCTTCGCAGTGGTCAGAGGTGGCGAATGGCAGCTATTCCATCAAAGGCTTGAACAGATTCAGAGAAAAGATGATCTTTCATGCTGGGCGATGGAGAAGAAAGGCAGACCTCCGTGAAGAGCGTGCTTGGAGAAATGCAAGGCGAAGATGGTAGCTGTCTGCTTTCAAAGTCCTTACCATGACACTCAAGATGTGGTCCAAAGACAGCGCGGCACAAAGGGCGATGATGTTTTTGAGAGTCATCGCTCTTCCACCAACAGTCTCTCCACGACTTGCGCCACTAAAAGGACTCACTCGCAGGGAATGCACAGGAAGCAACGTTGATTAGACCCCTGAATGCAGCACTCGTGCAGTGATGGGTGAAACGAAGGATAAATAGAGGAAGATTTTTTTCTTCCAGTCAGAGGCATTCTTGATCGCAACCCCGATTCAAAATGAGTGAATCTTGATGAATGCGATTTCGAGTCGAAAGTCAAGACACGCAATTAAGGTGGCATCGCGCGGGGCAAGCCAAGCAGGCCGTCACGTGAGCACCAAAGGACGTCCCCCCATTTTTCGGCCGGGAGACGCCCGCGCAGTTCTGTGAATTTCAACTTTTTTGGCAACTTGTCCTGTAGGTAGCCTGTCTGTATGCACACTCCCGACTGATTCAAGTTCGAGGCAGTCAGTCACAAGTGATCAATCGTTCTTTGAGCCCTGGCTGCCCTTCGACTCCATCTTCTTGCCATCCATTCAGCCTGCATGTACTGTCAGCCAATCCGGCACATCACCCAAACATTCTTTCCGAGCAAGGAGAACGAGAATCGATTTGATTGTTCGAACTCATCCACAGCAGAGATGCTTCGCACGCCCAAGCCTCGTAATGCCCGGAGCAAACGGGCGATGGAAGCTCGTGCGCCCCGAGACTACGAAGCAGCCAAAAAGGCCATCTTTGTTACGGGTCCTCATTCATCTCGTCTTGTCAGCTTGGCCTTCAAGGATCTGGCAGCGCTCAAGAAACCAGACAATATACAATTCAACAAGAAGAACGATTGCCTGCCGTTCGAATCCTCCGGGACAGAGAGTCTGGAATTCTGGAGCGGCAAGAATGACGCAAGCTTGTTCATCGTAGGAAATCACCAGAAGAAGAGAAAAGACAATCTGATATGGGCGAGGTGTTTCGATGGGAAGGTGCTTGATCTGCTCGAGATGGGCGTGCTGCAAGGCAAGGCTATCGCAGAATTCAAGGTAAGCTCGAATGGGCAGCTATCGACTGGTTGAATGCGTTGCCGAGCCGCCTCTGCTATGTTTCTCACTGTTCCATTTTCTTGCCGCTTCGGCGTTCCATCAGTCGCCGTTCTCCCCAACAATTGGTTCTAGACCACTCTTCCACTTCTCGGGTCCCCACTTCTCGCCGGAAGATAGCACAGTCGATGCAGACGCACCATTCAGTGGAGCCCTGTCCATGTGTAACTCTGGCATTCATGCATCTTTTCAGCACCTCAAATCCTTGCTGATCGATTTTTACAGGGGCGAAGAAGCACCGCCTGCCTCCGGACCGGGCGCTGTTCCGGGCGCCGCCGGCAACTCTATAGCACTCAGGAATGGATTGCAGCACATCATCTGTGTCACCGAGGGACCCGAATTGGAACTTGGCGGGGCAGATGCACCTCATAGCGATCCCGATCTAGCCAAGCTGTATGCCGCAGGGGCTGCACAAGTCAAGGGCTCCAACTCACCAGCAGACATCGACACGAGCGCATCCGGCCGAGTAGTCTATTTCAGGGTCTATGCTCCTCGACCAGCCGTAAAGACTCAGTCGGGCGCGACACCAAAGATTGAGCTGCACGAGGTTGGACCTTCTTTTGATTTCGTGCTGAGGAGGAGGCGACCGGCTGATGCGACACGATTGACCAATGCCCTCAAGAGACCCAGGACTGCTGCTATGAGCAATAAGCAGGGCACGACAAAGAGGAAGAATATCCTCACGGATGATATGGGTGACATGCTCGGCAGGGTTCACATGGAGAGGCAGGATCTCGGCAAGTTGCAGACCAGGAAAATGAAGGGTCTAAAGAGGGGCAGAGGAGAAGACGATGAGGAAGACGATGACGAGGTCGGCGATGAGGACGAGAGCGAGGACGTGGTGGGTTCTGGCGAAGAAGGCTTTGACGAGGATGACATGAGGGCGGTTGTGGATGGTGAAGACGAAGACGAGGAATGAAGCTAGACTCACGCACAGCAATTCGCATTTCCTTACTACGTCATCATCACCTGGGCGCGTTTGGTTGCACCTTGTGCATGCCCGACAGCTTGCGCACCATCGCTGAGCGCGAAGCGTGTGTCGAAAGAAGCACGACCAAGAAGCGCTCGCACACGCAGAACGTCGAAGCTCAGCAATCTGCAGCCCTCTTTGACGATGGCGCGAGATGACAAAAGGATGCATTGGCAAGATGACGACGCTTTTTGGCAGCGGCGCTGGGCAGAATGGGTGACATGTGGAGTGGGGGGCAGGATGTACAATGTGGAACAATGACGACTACACTACCAACGACCTGATGAAATGTGCGATGTGCAAAGATTGCGTAGCTTCAGCATCGCCGTGCTGCGTTCAGCGGTACATGGTGGATTGTTGCTGCGGCGGGTGAAGATTGCGAAAAAAGGATTCAGCGTGTTGGGTATGGTGGGCGACAAAGTTTGTGCTAGGCGTGCTGGCAAGCACCTGACTCAATGCCTGCCCTTCGGACGGGCTAGCAAAGAATGCGCTTTGAGCTTGAGGCTGCTGCTGCTGCTGTAGATCATAATACGAATCGTTCAGAGAGGCCATTGTGGACGGCTCCGAGTATTGCATCTGCTCTCGCTGGCCTTGTTGCTGCAGGACAGGCTCGTCGTTGGACCGCGAGTCGGCGGAGGACCAGGCGCTGCGCGGATACATGGATCCCAAGGGACCGGACAACAAAGAGGTCCAGTCGGGCACATGATCTCCCAGCATCGAAGCCAGCATCAGATCGACGGCAGAGCTAGCTGGCAAATTTTGAGAATGCTGCGCCAAACCGGCGGGTCCTCCGCCATTGTAAAAGTGTTCCTCGCTTCTCGGGCCCCGATAGTCGGCAGCGCCTTGCATTTGCCATTGCGGAAGGTTCCATTCCACCTGAGCATTCGCTTGCTGCATGGACCTCGAACCGTCGCCGCTAGCCAGCCCAGCCAGGTCCTCGGGAAGGAACGGAGTGCCAGCGGGCGCAGACTGTCGCAAAGCGCATGCCTCTCGATCTTGCGCAGCAGGTCCAAAGTGGGTAGATTGCTGCTCCGAACGGCTGAGGTGCGTGTCGACACCTTCGGAGGTCTCACTGTTGAGAGATGAAGAGGTATAACTCTGAGTCCGTTGTGGATCACACTGAGTCTTGGCATCTTGGGACCTCATTGACCCCAAGCCTCCCTGTCGTCCCTGAGACTCAGGATGTTGGCCGCGTCGAGCCGAGACGAGACGAGAGACGGCTTGAGCAGCCGCCTTGTCCAATTGAGTGCCCTTCTCAGCGGCAGCGACGGCTTTGTGAGCTTCCATCAGCGTGGACCCTCCTTTTGCATCTGCCGCCTCTCCAACCAAGGGCAAGAGAGGTGGACCACGCTGCTTGGCGAGCAAGATGACTCTCCATTCCTCCATCGCGTCTGCCATTGCGCCGAGGATGAGCCCTGTGGTGGCCAAGATGTTTCCAGCAGCGACACGGGCGTGGACGATTGGTGCCAGCGCAGCTCTGGGACCGTTTGTACCAGATGCGAGAGCGGATTGACGAGTCGCGAAGATTTCTTGAGTGCTGCGAGCTGCTTTGGACATCATGGTGGTGATGCCGTCGATGTGAGGCGACGTTTGATGCCATCCGATGATCGTTGCTGCTTGAGATCTGCGACACAGCGGCAGCACCCGTCCCGAAACGGTCAGTGCAATGCTCACTTCTGATCTGATGAACAGCTTTACTCACTCGGTACACGATTTAGCGCCATCGAGGAGCATCGCGCAGCTTCCAACGGTAGGGATACCAACGACATCACCGCCCACAAAGACTGCCCGCGACGCGCCTCCTTCCGCATCTGAGCGCCGCGCAAAGCTGGCATTGCGGATTGGTTTTGGCAGTTCAAAGTTGCAAATCTTGAGCCAAGATTCGATGGCGAGTTCGTTGAGATGTACCATGATGCTGTGTGTGTGTGAGAGAGAGAGGGAGGGGGACAAGTCAGCCAGATGAATCCTGCCTCGCTGTTCGAGCTCCGAGTCCTCACCTTCCCCAACGAGTAGCGTAGTAATGAATATTGGGGTCATCTCGTACCAGTCTGACCACATCCGAGGCAGCCATGGGGCGATCTACAGCCGCAGCAGCTGTAGCTCGTCGTCTAAATGCCCTCGAGCCTACGCCTACAGTCGTGCTGCCCAGCTGTTCGTGCAGCATGCCTCCAGCCCCAAAGACGACGCGCTTGAAGCCAGAGTTGAGAAACATCGATTTGAAAGAGTAGGTCTCCATGTCGAGCCAGTGCATGAGTCGCTGTGTGTGGGGATTGGACTTGAACTCCGCTGACGGCGCGGGATACCGGAAAACAAGATCAGAAATCTTTTCCCGTAGATCGCTGACCGCTTGCATGCGCGACTTACACAAGAGACGTTCGCGCGATTCGCTCAGGGCCTCTTCCTCCACCTCAAACTTTTCGCAGTGCTTGTGCACACAGCTCGAAATACCGCTAGCTGCTCTTTCCAACGCATCATCGTACAGCTTTACTTCCTGCTCTACCGCAAAAGTGTCGTGAGCAAGCGTGTGCCAAGATCGTATGATGAGCTCCAAAAAGTCGATCCTTCCAGCCAGACCCGCTCTTCCTATGGCCTGAAGCGTTTGCGATGTCCGCCCGCCATCTCCTTGTCCGCCTCCAGATGCGATGGAGGAGCAGAGCACCTGCACAGCGCTCACACCTTCCGCAGCAGGCGGTGGATCCAGCACGGCGTGATCTGCAAAAGCGGCGTGGGCTCTCCAGCAGCACAGGCTGTACCACTGCGCTGCGTCATCCACCGCAGCTCTGAGCAGCGTGTCCAGCTCTTCCCTTTCCCTCTTATACTCTGATCTCTCCTGATCAGTGATCAAAGCAGAAAGCCGGGGCAGAGCCTGAATCTCCTTTTGCAGCTCCAACACTTCTTGCGGAGCGAGGTGCAGATCCATCGACCTAGCTATGCTGATCGCGACCGAAATGAAGCCTTCTCCCGTCACGCGCATCTCTGGACGCAGATGAGATCCGCGAACGCACGATGCTTGAGCTAGGACGAGCGGAATGTGGAGCGCCAAGAGCTCGAGCGCGGCGATGGCGTGCCTGTCGCGCGGAGCAGAAGCCATGACGCAAGCAGCGTCTCGAGCAATGAGCGCCATCAAAGTCTTTCCAGACTCTGTACTCTCCCGCATCGGTTCGGAGATCAGGTAGAGCACAGCGAGCAGCAAACCGGACCAGACTGTAGGGTTGCTCTTGTGCGCTTGGCGCAGCACGGCTGGATCGGGTAGAGCGGGCAGAAAGACCAAATGCGTTTGCATGCGGGGCTCCAGCTTGGCTGCCAGTCCATCGTTCACGATGCTCAGCACATCGTCGGGGCAATCCTTTGTGCTGAGATGCAATTTGCATCCGAAACCTTCGTGGTGCTGCAGCATTTCGCTGAGCAGCATCAGGGGTCTTCGAGCAAACATCTTGGCCGACGTCATGCGCTCTTTTGGTGGCCCGAAGCTGATCCGGGTCGTCCTTGGCGCGCTGGTCAGATCGGGAAGCGTCAAGCCAGACCCAGAGATGCTGGTACCTGGCGCTAGTCCAGGAAGATCTATCCTGCGATCCAAGGGAGATTTGGATGCTGATCTGCCATCGCCGCTAGCAGCTGCGACATAAGCGGAGATGGTGTCGCAGAATGGACCGATGAATATGGCTTTGGATGCTCCGCTCGTAGGAGGTCCTTCGATCGGTGATCCGCCCGCGGAGCGTCTCGACACATCAGTACCATCAGGGCGAGCGCTGGGTGATGCGGCGGAGGAAGGGTGGCGCGATAGCAAAGATGAAGCGGCAGCAGCCTGCTTGCCATGCTCCTCGTCCCCACCCTCTCTCTTTTTGCTCGACGTCAACACCGTAGCCCGCTTCTTGACCTGAGCAGCATGTACGGCGGCTGCTGCTGCTGGTGAGGTGTCGGTGGCCGGCTCTTTTCGCTTCACACCTCGTGCTGCCGCCTCTGGGCTATTGTGATCGCCCTCGGTGCTCTTGGTGACCCCCGCAGCATGCCCTTCCCGCGCCTGTTTCTTCTGCCGTTTCAGACCTTCCTGTGAGACAATGCAGTCCACGCCTAGCGTCTTGCACCTGTGGCAAGTCTTTGCAGGTGGCAATGGTTCTTCGGAGAAGGGCACGGATGGGTCGGGAAGATCGCATCGGGTACGTTTGGTCCTGCACTCTATGCACGTTCTTCTTGCGTGTCCTCGTTTGCGCAACGAGCTGCTACTTGACGCAGTGGGTGTCGAGGTCTGAAAGGACTGACTGGCTCCTATGGAGGCAGCGGGAGAAGCGCTGCTGTGCGCCGAGCTGTGCATGTTTGACATCTGGACGATGCGCCTCTCTCTTGGCAGGGCGACGAGTCTGATGGATGGGCTCAAGACTGATCGACCTAATCGCCTCGCTTCTGAATGTCGTCTGACGAGCAGTGATGAAGGAAGCAGTCGTTGGGATAGATGAGAGGCTGAATGGACTACGAGGACTGGCGTGGGCCGCAGAGACGGAGTGGTGTTGGGGAAGAGAGGCATGAGTCTCAGCATAGGCAACGCTCACAGAATGACGGAATGCAGCATCAGCAGCAGCAGCTATAGCCATGCGAGTCTGGAATTCATGCGCCGCGGACCTACTCGCATCTAACGCACCGCCTGTCTAGATACGGGAACCACTGTTGGCTATGACTGACTGTGATTGTAGGGTATAGGTACCGGTAACCTTTATTCTCCCGCTGCTGCTGCTGCTGCTGCTGCTGCTCGGAGCCGCGCGGTACCGACTGGCCATGCGAGGATGTATGCAGCATGCATGCATCAGGGACGCTTAATTGCGACCCGCAGAGCCAGCAGCCCGAAAGCCACAATCAAGAAAGTCCGATCGACTGAGCCGGGGTTTTGCTATTTGTGCTGATCGGGTGGGGGAAGGATGGAAGAGCACGGGCAAGGGGAAGGGGAAGGGGAAGGGGAAGAGGGAGCTGGATGGATGGATGAATAGCTCGTCCAACAGAGAATAGCCTTGACGATGCTCGATCTCTGGGGGGCCTGCCTCTTATGCGCAGGTCGTCGACATCATAAGAGCCACGAGTCTAGGATGGTGGATGGACGCGCAAAGTGTTGAGTTGGAGGGCCTAAAGTGCGCGCTCGATCCTGTCAAGGTTGCCTTGACAGTGGGCGTGAGAAGGTGGCTCATGCAATCATATGTAGAAGAGTAGCGCGGGTTCGACGACTGTGAGTCCGTATTTCTGACCTGCTGCGATGCAGACGTCACTTACACGCACGCACACCTACAGCAATCACATTGCGCAGATCAACCGTGAATGTCTTGCTGCTCGCCTGCACCTCGCCCACGTACGTCCAGTCACCCTTGATCGTATGCTCTCAGCTGACAAAAGGCCCTCGGGAGCGGCAAAGGCGGCTGAGTGCAGCGCGACTTTGGATCCCACATGCAGCTGGATTTTCGACAGCGAGATGGAATTTTGAATCAGATGAATCTCAATGCGAGAGGCTTACTGAAGCCATTGGGGTTACATTGGCACGGCCATGTGGACTTTACCTTGGTCGTCAAGCGAGGCTTGCTGGGCGTGCACAATCAAGTCTCAAGGATCCTAGGCTTCAACAAGAAGCGAACAATAAGGATCTTACATGCTGAATATGATGTTTAATGGACTATGTCTTCTGTGCGTCGGCGATGCCTATAGAGTGTAGTGATTGAATGGAGGACATGAAAAGCTACACTCATGACTTTCGACTCCGAACACCTGTCGGGGTGCTCCATTTGTTGTGCGTAGCCACGCATGCAACCGGTACTCGATGGCGCAGCTAGAGACCTCAGCTCTGCGATTCCAATTTTTTTTCTTTCCGCTTTTACTTTGCGAGGAAACCTTGACACATAGGGATCCGGTGACTGATGTGTGCCGTGTGCAGCGGTACGAAGACGAACCGAGAGACAGCCGGGCACAAGGCTCATGGCGGCACCAGAGGGCATGATGACCTATATACGTGCTCGCTCGATCTCAACAAAGAGCTTTCGCCGCAGCCGTGCTATAGAGACCGCTCTCGGGGCTAGCATGCGTTGGGTCAGCCCTTTACATCACCATTCTATCACCATCACCATCACCATCACCATCACCATCACAATCACAATCATCGTCATCCGCCAGCACCCAGACTCGCCACATACTTCCCGGACGCCGCTCGGCTGAAGCAAGCCGTGGCTTGCGAGCTTATGTCTCGGGCTGCAACGTGCTACGAGCGCGCCGAGACAGCATGGACGGTTGCTTAATGCATGCGCAACCATCAAGTCGGAATGATCGAGTCTCGCGGGATATGTTCTTGCATGGTCGGCTCCGAAGTGGTTGAAGATGTGCGCGGACTTCTATATGCTAGCTGGGAGTGAAATCAAGTCGCACATGCTGCTGACTCAATCAGTCGGTCAAGCGTTGCAAGTAACAGTCGTGAAGGGTGAGGCAGCAGCAGGGGGCATACATTCAGCACACTTGTTCGTGCATGTACTCTGGCACAGTACACCCATTCACTGTGCACGATTCGCTGAGCCGCCGAGACTCGAGATTGCTCGCGCGGGATTTGGAACTTGCATGACATGACAATCACAATGCAGCGCTCACTCAATGACTCCTTGTTGCTTCGACTAGATCGCTATAGCACCAAGCCTCCAATCGCAAATCGCATTGGTCATGCCTGTCCAGACGCTAGGCGTGGATAGCGTGTACAAAGATGAGAGCGTGTGGATGTCGATGCAACCAGCCCATCTCAAAGCTAGCTGCTCCCACCATCGCCCCGGCCTCCTCCTCCAAATCAAAAGAGAAGAAGCACCGTGAAGGTTCAGAAAGCCTCGATGCAGGCACCTCGCACTCACTCAGTCAAAGTGACTCGATCCCTCGAGGCTAAATCAGATCAAATGACCTTTAATCTTCCCAGTCGGAATTTGCGGAAGCTACAGCGAAGTTTACACAATATGAGCTCCAGCCACACGAAGCAGTCACGTGGAAGCTGATCATCTTGACAAAGATCTGCGTCCGATGCTGGTCAGTCTCCTCACTCGTGACTGCGGTGCACTCACACTACTCACGTAGCCAAGATGTTCGGAATGGGGTGCGAGTGTGTACACCGCGCTAACTGCAAGTCGGCCCGCCGTTCCCATGCACGCCGACCGCGTTGCTGATTTCCCGCGGAGATCCGAGCTTGCCTCTCCTGATGCCACAGCAAGCGCCACGCATAGTCACGAGGTGATGAGTCTGACACTTTCTTCTTGCCTCGCGCAAAACACACCTCCTCCACCATCACCATCACCACTGTTCCGGAGCACACTTCAGGAACTGACCTATGCGCCATTCGGTTTCAGACTCGACTCCGAATCCGAAGCTCGTGCGGCGTCTTCTCGGCTGCGTGCTGACACATCTGGACAAGTCGGCAATCGCGATTGCTTGTCGCCTTGTCGGCCGGGTGCTGACCACCTTCTCGGACCAAACGGGCTTTGCTTCACCCATCAGCCACAAATTTACGTGAAGCATGTCACTGCTCTCGCTCATCCACGAGCGACTAGCCTCGAGGGGCCCGTCACTGGTGCAGGACACAGCGACAGCGGCAGCTTGGAGTTTGCTGGATTATGTCGCTGCTGTAGGCTTGGGTTGGTATGTGGTGATATGGAGCATCTCCATCCTCGGTCTGCGAATAGCCAAGAGGCTCTACACTCCTCCCATTCCCACATCGCCCCTCTCTTCGCTACGAGCAGATCAGCGGATGCCAAGCTCGGGGGTGCAAAGTGCAGCGCCCGCAGCGCCAGGCGTCTCCATCCTTCGACCCCTTGCTGGCCTGGATCACAACCTTTGGTCCAACCTGGCTTCGTCGTTCGAGCAAAGGTATGCAAAAGACTCGTTCGAGATCATCTTGAGCGTAAAGGATGAGCAGGATCAGGCATTGGAAGTGGCCAGAGATGTAGTTGCCAGGTATCCGCAAGTGCAGAGTCGCATCGTCATTGGTGAGCAGCGAGCAGCGTCTGCTTTTGCGTCAGTCGGACATGAATGGCAATCCTTCCTCGCTGCGGATTTGCTGACCCGCTGAGGGTGCTCTATGCACACATGCACCCACCACCAGGCGACGAGGAAGCAGGGGTGAATCCAAAGATTAACAATCTGGTCATTCCCTACAGCCTGGCCAGGTTCGACATCATCTGGGTGCTGGATTCCCAATGTTGCCTCTCTACGACGGCGCTAGGTCGAGCAGTGGACGCTCTGACGCACTCTCCACCTCCCGTTCCCTCTCCTCGCTTCCTTCGGCGTCTCTCCATCTTTGGCGGCTCAGCCTACGCACGCACCTCCGGCTCCAACGCCAAGGTAGGATTGGTTCATCACGTTCCTCTCGCCACCTCCGCTTCGAACAATTGGGGCTCGCAAGTGGAGCAAGCTTTCTTGTCCACCAATCATGCGAAAATGTACCTCGCTCTAAACGCGCTGGCCATCGATAGCTGCGTCATGGGCAAGAGCAACTTGTACAGAAAGAGCGACTTGCAACGAGTGCAAGACGATTTTTTCGGCGTGGATGAAGGAGGTACTGGAGGAGAATCAGGCGCTATTGGGAGCAGCGCTTTCGATGCGGACGCTGTTCGCCATGCGGCCTCGTCGTCTGGCTCGTCCACGGCCAACAACGATTCAGGACCAGCAGGATCGCAGGAAATCGGCCCCAACGCTTTGGTCTCAAAGACGACGTCTAGAGCTCTGGCTCGCTTCTCCATCTTTTTGGCAGAGGATAATATGCTGGCCCTCTCCCTATGGCGTCCACCGTTATCGCTGCACCACGTAGTCTCGCCAGGCGATGCTGTGTGCACCTCTGTGGGTGGCATGAACAGTCTGTGGACCTACGCAAGCAGACGAATGAGGTGGATAAGGGTGAGGAAAAGAATGGTGCTGGCTGCTACCATTGTCGAGCCTTTTACAGAGAGCATCGTTGCCGGCTTGGTAGCTCTCTTTTCCCTGAGAAGACTGCTGCGAGCTTCGTCCCACCTGTCCGCGGATCGCACAGAAGAGAATTACCTCAACGCCACCAACGTCTGGTCTGTCGTAATTTTCTTGACGCATGAACTGGCCTGGCACACGATCGATGCGGCCGTCATGAAGAGCTTGAGAGGAGGAGAAAACCTACCACCTGACCAAATGCCAAGGTTCAGAATGGCTTGGATCATCAGGGAATGCCTCGCCCTTCCCATCTGGATCTGGGCAATGTGCGGCAGTACGGGTAAGTGTAGTAGCCACCCGCGAGCGGCAACACCTCGAAAACGTCACTGCCCATATGCCTGCCTCTCGCTCTTCTTTGGCTTGTGAGCGGCCCTCCACATTTTACTTACCATCATCTCTTTCCCTCGCTTTCTTGGACCACTTTCAACAGTCACTTGGAGAGATCAGAGGTTCAGGATTTTGCCCAACGGCAGAGCGGCACACGCTGCTGCTAGCCCCACGCCCTTCTCTTTCGCCGCTCCTTGGCTGGGCCTCACGCGTCACAGCAAGAAAAATTACTCGAGGCTCGACAACGACTGATTGATGGCACCTAGCCGCGTACACAAATGCACTCCCAAGCGCTCCTGTCTTTGCGCCGATAATATTTGCCGAAGCTCGCACCACTGACACAGCTGTATCAATATCATCTCTTCATTTTACCAACGTGGATTCATAAAAAAAGAAAAGAAAAGACGATTGTGAACCTTGCCGGGTGATCGAGGTGTGCGGAACTCATGTGCGCTCTACTAGGAAGATCGCAAGACGAGTGGGAGCACGTAGAAGGCTGTCTGTGCCATTGATCATCGATCGTCTTCCGACTTTGATCGCTTTCGTCCACCCGACGGCCGGCTGCGGCAGATACGGAGAGAAGACGCTCTGTGGTATTGAGCTTCGCGCGCTTCAGAAGAGCGCTCGACGCTGCTTGAGCTAAAGATGTGTTAAATGAAAGTCAGTAGATTAAGCCTCTACTCGATTCGACTCGACTCGACTCGAGGCGATCAACTCGGACGCCCGCTTCGCCTCGTATCTCACCTTGAAGAAGGACAGATGCGCCGCGCGAGATCTCTTGTGCAGGGGAATAGGAACGTCGTACGAAGAGCCGTAAGCGCCTCTTTTGCGCCTTGTGCCCATGCTTGGCTTGCTCAAGCTTCTGCGCCGACGCTGCGATTCGTGAAGCTCTTCGTCGGCGGCGCGAAGATGAGGATACGAGTCGCGCAGATACCAATGCTTCTCCTCCTCGTCACGCTCTGCGAGATGGTGCGCATCGGAGCGAGAGACGTGTCGACGATGCATGTGATGGTCCTCGCCGTCGTCCCAAGAACGTTCGTGTAGGTCGTCGACATGCTCGCTCAGCTCACGATGATGAGCGTCATCGGCGTCGGAATGGTCTTTACGGCGATGCAGCTCTTCGTCAGCTGCTTCCTGTCGACGATCAGTCTCTTCTGCCTGATGAGCGTCATTGTGGTGACGTTGGTGGACTCTATGAGCTTGCTCCACTCCATCGTTCCCGTGAGAGCGCTCGTGTAGGCTGTTGGCATGATCGTCCAGCTCACCATGGTGAACGTGATGAGCGTTGGAATGATCTTTGTGACGATGCAATCCTTCGTGCCCTGCTTCGTGTCGCCGATTGTTCTCTGCTACATGGTGGGTCTCAGCATGATGAGGTTTGTGAACTTCGTGCTCGGAAAAGTGTCGCTTGACGTGTCCGTCGCGATGCTCTTTACCACGCTCTGCATTCTCTTCTATATGCTCGTGTCGCTTATGACGCTGGTGCTCTGTTGCTCTGCGGTTGCGATCTTCCTCCGACAGGTTCCCTGCCAAGCTATGAGCATGTTTCTCGTGCTTCTCACCTTTATCGTCGTCCTGAACGAGGGCCGCTAGTTCGTCTGCCTCTTTCCCTCGCTTCCAATGGTGTTCTTCGGCATTTAAATGCTGCTGCTGCTCTTTCCTCCTCCCACCCTGATCTTCGGTATCACCTTCTTCTGATGTGCTCCCGCCTTCTGCGCCTTTCCAGTCTTCGGTCGAGCGCTCAACCAGCTGCTCGAGTTTCTCATGCGGGATGTGCTTGCGGACGACTTTGTCTAGCTCTTCTGCGGACCTCTCATGCAGTGGCAAAAGGTCCCGTAGGTGCAACTCGTGGTCGTCGATGTGATGCGCGCGTTCCTCTTCCAATCGCTCGTGCTCCATTTGCCCATGTGAGCGCGCTGTTGATGTTTCATAACGAGCATCGTGGTGTTCTCGATGGTGGAGCCCGCCCGAATGATCCTCGTAGTATTCGTGACGACCGTGGAGATGCTCAATCTCTGGATAGTCGTGGCGTCCTTCGCTCGGATGATGCTCATCTTCGCCGTAAGCATATCGACGGTGTAGATCGTACTCTGCATCTAAATGCGCTGCGCCCGATTCATGGCGGCTCTACATAATCATGAAGAGGGAGAGGAGAAATGTCAGGGGAGTGTTCGCACGCCATTCGTCTAGTACTCACCGCAAGCTCATCTTCATGCATCGCTTCTGCCATGGCTAGCTCGAAAGAGCGTGGAATGACCGGGTGCGCAGAAGCCACCATGACAAGAGCAAGGAGCGCAGCTAGGCTGGCCAAGGACTTGTTCAGTCTCATCGTCGTCGCTGTCTTTGAGGAGTTGGGTATGTTGAGACGTCTTTGGGAGATGCTTCAAGCCTCAGAAGCGCTTTGAGGAGGCAAGTGTAAAATTTGTGAAGCGCTGATCAACAGCAGTGAGAAAGATGGGAATGCTTTGTGACGATGCCAGACCTGCTTCGCTATGGGAGGCCAGCGCTTTATAGAGCCCTCGTTCGGCCTCACTTTGGGCCAAGGGCAAAGCGTATTGTCAGACCGATGCCACTCACTTCCGCAGAGCGCCCACTTCGCGAAAGCAACGGTGGCAATGATGAGTTTCGCGGCCTCAAGCGTCTTTTCCGTAGCCGGAACCTCGAGATCAGCTTTCGCCTTGATCGAGTCCTCTTGCCAATGACCTCGAAGGTATACGTTGTGACAATAAGTGGCGTCCGCCGGGTGAGCCAGGTGCCGCAGTGTGAGTGTGGGTCCAGAGGCCTGCGTGTATGAACTTTGGTAAAGGCAGGCTCGGAGCGGGGAGGACTCGCTTTCACCGCGGGGCAATAGACGTCGGCGCCCTGGCGTCGGCGTTAACGTGACGCCGATGAGAAGAGAGAGGGAGAGAGTACGTCACCGCCCACAGAGGTTCCGAGAGCTGAGCGTGCTCGTCGGCGTCAAATGAACTTCCTGACGCCCTATAGGTCCCTGATGGAATTCTTGCTGAACATGATTAGCCGTGGTCATCGCCGCCCGCGTGACCGGCCATATAGCGCTTTACTTACGTGATTTCGACCCAACTCCTCTCTGCACTCCTGGCTAGACGGTTGGGACAGGGGCAGCAGTCAATGTGCACAAACAGAGCCGTAATCGGCGGTGAGTGATGAGCAGAACATCGGCAATCATTGAGTCTGTGCCACCTGAAGTAGTGCGAAGCCTCTCACGCCAGGCCGGATAGTATTATGCAACAAGCCCAGCAGAGGAGACTTCCAGAATTGATTGGTGGCAAAATGCTTTCGCGCACGCTCGAGGTGTATGTACAAAGTCGATGCCAAGTAGAAGGCCGCTTGCCTAGAGTATGTCCGAGGGCGTAGGCCTCTCTCGCGCCAGGCACTCAGCATTCACAATCAGAAGTCGCCACCGCCATCGTCGCCGCCGCCAAAGTCACCGCCATCCTGACCGTCGTTGTAACCGTCGGCGTAAGCATCATCTTGAGCGTTGTCGAAGGAGTTGGCAAGCATTGCACCACCAAGCACTAGAGATCGAACAAAGCAACATGGCCAGGTCAGTCGATGCACTCGGGTCCGAACCACACATTTCTACTCACTACCAGCTCCAAGACCGAGCGCAGCTCCACCGCCGGCACCCAAGCCGCCTCCAGGTCTTCTGCCTCCTCCTCCGCCAAACATGCCACCACCTCCACCAAATCTGCCTTGTTGCATAGGTTGTTGCGCATACATGGGTTGTTGCGGGTACCCCTGCTGAGGATACTGGCCGTACGGTTGTTGGCCATACGGTTGCTGGCCGTACTGAGGCTGTTGGCCGTACGGGACCTGTTGTTGAGGGTATCCTCCACCTTGAGATGGGGGAGGTCCCGAAGGAGGAGCGTAATTCTGCGCGCGATTTGAGCCTCCTTCGTCGTTGGGGTGAACCCAAATCGACCTCGGTGGATTTGCCCGTGTGTCTACGAAAAAGTTGCGGTTGTAGCTGTGCAAGGAGACATGAGGGGCCAATAGAAGCACAGTCAGTAAGCCTTTGCAGCACAAAAGCGCGCTCATGATTATTGCAACCATGTCCGTCAAATCGCGCGTGACTCCAATGTCCTTCTGAACCGACCACAGGATAATGCTGCGTCACGCCTTGATCGCTTCAAACTCACTTGCTGTCCCATTGCTTGATCCAACCCTCTGGCAACGGCCTATCATCTCCTCCACCCTTGTTGTCGCTGCTGGCGTGATTCTGGCTCTGAGGGCTTTGGGGGTATGCAGAAGGAGATGAAGGATATCCGCTCTGTTGAGGATACCCACCCTGCTGAGGGTAGCTGTTCTGAGGAGGATACCCACCTCCGCCGCCGCCTTGGTAAGGTGGCGGTCCTCCCCCCGCTTTGCCAGCTAACTTGTCTAGAAGGCCCATGCTGCGTGTGAGTGTGTGTGCAGTGATGAGTCTCGAAAGGTGCTTGCGATGACTTGATGAGAGGGCCTCGACGTTGGAATTTTTTGTGTCAGGGTGTGTGTGGGCTTGAAGTTAGTTGCCAAGTACGCCAGGGCTGAGTGAGGATGATGCTGGGGATGGCGTGAGGATGCTGCGCTCTCGATAGATGATGGCCTTGCCCGCTTGCGGACCATCCATCCGATTCCGTGCTTCGCGGAAGCGCGGGCGTGCGTGCGCTCGCTCGCTCGATCGCTCCACATCGTGGATTCGCGCGCGTCACATTCGTCGCTGCTGTATGCATGCATGCACGCCAAGAGCAGCTGAGCGAGCAAGTATCTCGGGTTCTGGATTCTCGACTTGTTCAGGTTGAATGTCTGGAATATTCGTCATTGTTCGTGATTCTCCAGTCGTGAGTCAAGAGCCCGTGACGTGAGTCTGGACGCTCCTTCCTCCCACGCCTTCCTTAGCGCCCCAATGCGCGCCTCGCTGCAGCGATATGACTCGGCCATATCATGCTGCTGTATAGACGTGCACCGCCACGCTCTACTTATTGTGATTGTACTTTTGACTGTGTGATGGCTGCCTTTATTCAAATTGCGATCGATGCGATCGATATCTTTGGGACACGCGATAAGCAGCAGCACCCACGGCTGCGTGCTCATGGGCACCCGCGCACGCTCCCATGCGACGGACGTGTCGACTACAGAATGCCGTACGACCCACCAATATTCAGTGATTCGTGACTACACTACCGGTACTTCACATGTCATCCTCATTCGATGCTTCGTGAGCAAGGACCTATTGCCGACGCACCAAAGATCATCATAGCACCAAAGCACGAGCCTCTAGGAGTATCGCCGCGAACGAGGGAAGGCGTGCCAAGCTCCGGGTGATATTTGCCCTTCTGCTCGGATGCCAGGTCAAGTGCGCTCCCGCAACGCACAGAAGGCAGTCAATTAGGTCTTCACCTCATGTTCAAGACAGCGCAGCGCAGCGCATCCCAGAGACTTGCAACCAGATCCAGCGCCTGGCAACCTCTACTTGAACCATTTGGTCCTTTCAGCTCTCCTTGGAAAAGCACTCCTTCTCTGTCTCTAATACTCATCGCGCAGTACGGTCGCCTTCCGCCAAACAGCAGGATCGATCGCTGCAAGGCTCTAGTGACACAGCAGCATAATACAAGGCATGACGCACTCCGGCTCGCGGCCTGTGCCGGCTAATGCAGGAGCGTCCTCAGGCAGCTACAGAGAAGCGGTCCCGGAATACGCGCCCTCTCCTTCACTTCGACCAGCTCTACCTGCCCCCTCTCATCTTCCTAAGCGAGTGTTCGTGGGTAGCATAGTGACTCCTGTCAATTTGACTCACCTCAGACTCATAGAGCGAGGTATCTTGGGCGTCGGAACGGGCGGGGTGATTCGGTTTGTAGAGGATCTGGCGGAGGTGGAACTGAAGCTTGCTCAAGAAGAGGCGCGACAAAGGGCGTTTGTGGCTGAGGAGGAGGCAAGAGGTCGATCACAGCACAGAAAAAGCCGCGAGCAGCTCAAATCCCATGCTGGGACGGATGAGGACAGCTCAGGGCACAGCGATGACGAGAGCCATGAGGAAGGAGGGACCACCCCTGGGGCGCCTGCGAGGAGTATGACTCCCAAACCGCTACCAGTGTTAAGTAATGGCAAGACACAAACGTCGCAGCTTCCCACCACCTCTACGCGAGATGTGTCAGCCGGCGGTCTTCAGAATGGTTCAAAGCGAGAAGTGTCGCTTCCACCCCCTGCATTGCCGACGGACATGCCACTGGACTGGACAACTCAGACCGCTGCTGCACGCGAAGCTTCTGCATCGCGATCGCGCTCTGTGGGCATCGGACTGCCACCCTCCCAGCAACAAGCATTGGAGAGGAAAGCCATTCTTTACGTGGTCAAGTCACACGGATGGAACTTTGCAGATTGCGAGGTCGTCCGATTAGATCCAGGTGCATTCTTGCAACCGGGCTTCATCGATACGCATACGCACGCATGTCAGGTACCAAATCTTGGTCTCGGTCAGCAGTACGAGCTGCTCGACTGGCTGCAGCACGTCACTTTTCCTAGAGAAGCGCGATTCGAGGATCCTGTGTATGCGCGCAAGACGTATGACAGCGTTGTCCAGAGGCTGCTGGACTCTGGCACTACCTGCGCCGCCATCTTCGCCACGATTCATCGTGAGTCATTCACGTGCCCTTCGGCACTTGCTCCTATATTGACCCGGCTACTATCCATCCGTTCGCAGAGGAGGCTACCTCTATTTTGGCGGAGATCTGTAATGACAGGGGAATGCGTGCCCTTGTGGGTAAATGTGCAATGGACAGGAACGCTCCTATCAATTACATCGAAAAGGTCGGTCTTCATTCCCTTCAGAGATCTACCGATGCCCTGACTTCCGCTGACTCGAAGTCATCTGTCGCTTGCGCAGAACGCTAGCGTATCTCTCGAGGCGACGAAGACCTTTATAAAACACGTGCGATCCTTGCGACCGCATGGGGAATATCCTGACGCCTTGTCGCCAACAATGACCCCAACGCATACCTCCGGATCTCCAGAGATGGACGCCAGCATTGCCCGCCTATCGGCGACGATGTCTGAGATAATGAGCAGCGGTGACGCTAAAGAGCGATCTGAGAGCCGCGATCGACACAATGACGCCTTGCAACTTTCAACGGGGACATCGCCTCCCGAGTCCCACGCCGATGCGGGAAGATCTGAGAACAACAGGCTGTCACAATCTGCAATTCTCGAGAAACAGCCGCATTCCTCTGGCTGGGCTTCGCATCGGGTCGAGCGTAAAAATAGAGCCAGTGCGCCCTCGTCCGCCGCGCTGACTCGTAATCACAGCAGCAGCCGGTCATCCCGCAAGCCAAAGATCAGCGCCCCTCTCGTTCAACCAATCTTGACACCGCGCTTTGCGATCTCTTGCAGCGACTCGATGCTCGCGAGCATTGCTGCGCTTTGGTCCCGGGATCCATCTCTCCGTATCCAGACACACTTGTCCGAGAATGAAGGCGAGATAGCATTCACCAAGAAGCTCTTTCCCTTCGCGGATAACTACACGAGCGTGTACGAGCACTTTTCGCTTTTGACTCCAAGAACAATTCTAGCTCATGCCATACACCTCGAAAGTTCCGAGATGGACCTTATTCGAAAGCGAGACTGCGGAATCTCGCATTGTCCGAACAGCAACTTTAACCTGCGCTCAGGCACAAGCCGGATCGGAGAAATGCTGAACAGGGGGATCACCAAGATCGGCCTCGGCACAGATGCAAGCGGCGGCTTCGGACTTGGTATCTTGAGCGCGATTCGGGAAGCGAGCGTAGTTGCCAAAGTCCTCAGCTTTCCACAACGCGGCAAGCAAGAAGGTGAATTGTTGACAGCACAAGGTCTTGGAGACTGCGCGCCAGTCGACTTACTACTCAAGAAGGGGAAGGAGCAAACGAATGAGTCGAGAGAGCCGCATACAAGCCGAGAGCATCAAACGCCTCCTGAGGACGGCAGACACCCCATGCCTCCTGTGGACCATCAGCACAAAGTCAAGAGACCCGCTATCACGCAGAAGGGCCCTGCCACGCCCAGCGGCGCGGCGACGGCTCCTCGGAAGACGAGTGTCAGCACGACTGGAAGTTCCACCAGTAGTCATGCGAGTGACTCTGCGAGCACGCCTGGCACATCCGCTGCTGAAGACGAACCTCAGCTCGGAAGCGATCAAGGGAAAAGCACCAAAGCCACGCCGCCTGAGGCGCAGGACGGTACCTCGACAGACTTTTGTGCTGGGCCCTTGAGCATCGCTACATTGTTCTACCTCGCCACTCTCGGAGGCGCGCACGTGTGTAGCTTGGCCGACACTATCGGAAGTCTAGACGTAGGCAAGGTGAGGGAATTGCAGCGCGAGGTCGGGCAAATAGAATTTCGCGCTGATGATTTGCCCTTGCTCCCGCGACCTGTTAGGAATTTGATGCCCTGCTGATCCGGACCACCTCAAATTGGGATCCAGTCAAGGGCTACAGAGGCTGTCCCAACCTCTTCATCGAGGAGGAAGACACCATCGAGACTCGTCTAGAAAAGGTGCGAACTCCGAATCTGGGTCTCGCTGTGGAGAGTGCATGCCTAGAAGCCATGTATATTGCACTGATGCCTTCCATTTTCGACCAACGTAGTTCCTCTTTTGTGGTGATGATAGGAACATCTCGTCAGTCTTTGTACGAGGTCGATGTGTCGGTGGGGCGGATCCCATCAGCTGAGCGTTGACGCACGAGATGGAGGAAGAGCTTACGAGAAGGAGAGAACTGCAAGTGTGCATCGCAAGAACGAGACTGTACAACAATACTGCAATGCGAGATTATGGTACACCATTGGACATTGTTTCGCGATGAGGAAGAACTCGAATGCTGCTCACATGATGTTTCGGAGACGTTTGACGTTCAGATGATTCTGTACTTGGTTCGGCGCAAACCACCGGATATCCCGCCGCCACCAACGCCCAAGGCAGGCCTTTTCCTCTGCAGACGAGCAAAGGCCTCTTGGATGTGGCTGAGGTCCAGTCCTGAAGTTTTGATGGGGGGCATGGTGAAGAGCGTGCAGGATTCGTCGTGGTCTGCTCGGCTTGGAGAAGCACGCATGGCTTGAGGAGCTTGAGGCGACGACGCTCTACCGATGTTCTCGTGCAGATTGAGTGCAGGCGTCGAAGCCGATGTAGTCATTCCGCTCAAATGCGCGCGCCTCTTGTTGGGAGGGAAAGCGACACCTACAGTGGGACCGTTGAGTCCCGTAGGATCCGAGCTGGACTCTATCATCTTGCGCTTATGGGGACTTGTGGAGGACGATCGATCGGCGCTTGTTCCGATGACGCCTTGTCGAGCTTCCGCGTCTCCAATGTTCTCGCTCGCGCCATCCTTGCCATCGACGAGTCTGCTGCTTCTTTCGCTTGGCCCGGCTCTTGCCTGCGCATTCCCACTGCGAAGACGCTTCTCTCGCCCCAACCCTCGCTTCTTCTCTTCAGTCTGTTCTTCGATCTGTTGCTTGATCTTCAACGCTCCTTCGCACAACTCCCGCACTACTTCGAAAGCCAAGAATCCAAGAATGTCGATCATGTCGTCATTCGGCTTGCCATCTAGGTAAGCTCCTGCGTTGATGAATTCTCTGAATTTCTTGGCTTTGGACGGGGATCTAGTCAAAGTCAATATTTGGTCGAGACAAAATGCTCTCTACGACGTAGTAGACTCACCCTTGCGGAAGGTGAAGGAGGCTTGACGACACTCTGAATAGTGCACGTACTCGTCACGAGTCATCTTGCGCGTCGCCTCGTCAGCATCCTACCAGGAAGGGCAAAGCGAAAAAGTCAGTCTTGAGATGATGGTTTGTACGAGACTTTCGCCAAGCAGGTCTAGCTCAGAGTCGAGCCCACTCACCTTTAATCTCTGCAAGCTCTCCTCGAGCGCCTCGACGTCCTCCTCATCCTCTTCGTCTTCCTCCGCAGCATTATTGACCAGATGCTCCGTGAAGACGGTGCTGATCTCCCAAGGTAGACGGATCTTTTTCGCTCTCGTCTTGGGTACAGCATCCGCCCCTTCCTCTTCAGGTCCCGCAGCAGCAGCATCACCACCTTCCGAATCCTTTGCATTCTTCCTCACGTCCTTCCAGCTCAAGTAGGTCTTGAGCCTGTTCACCTTGGCTCGATCATCTCTGATCAAGAAGATGAGATCCTCCGCATTCACAAAGCGCGATCCTCTTCGTTGAGATAGTGCTCTGGATTGGATGATCAGCTCCAGCACCTGACTTCGCACGATGTCCTCCACCAACTTGACGACGTCTGGATGCGGATCAGAAAGATCGGCAAATACGAACATCTGTCACAGAGAGCGGCAGCTAGGATCAGTCGGAATGTCGGATCATGCAGCTTGCAGCTTGCAGCTTGCAGCTCGAGCAAGGGCTTGTTTTTGATTCGAGATGACTTTGCTCGCTAGTGCGTCGCTGAACTCACCATCTGCGAAATCTCTTGCGAGTAGCGGTACTCGTAGGTTGAAGACATGTTGGTCCCTCTGGCACAGTCTCAACTAGAGGCTGCGATTCGAGGACAAGAAAGACTAAATCGCAGCGCGGTGGAAGAGTGAAGCATGCAGCCCTGCCCAGCTGGATCAGCAGCTGTCTAATTGTCCGAAGCGTCGCGTATCGAGACCAAAAGGGGGGCTCAAAATTGAGCGTGGAAAGAGAGCCGCGGTCTTGATGGAAATCTCGATGTTTGATGCGCATGCGTGTGCTTGTGCTTGTGCTTGTGCGGCCTTCTACGGACGAAAAAACATGGGCAAGCGTTGGATGCCGAGAGTCGCAAGGGGGATGGATCAATCCGGAAAAGTGATGGTGCGATGCTGAAGTATGCCGAGTCCAACGCTTCACGTTGGCACGCGCGCGCAGATTGAAGTCGGTCGGTCGGTCGCGCATACGTGGGACGTCGCGAACAGACCAGACCCTGCAAGCTCCACTCAACTTTGGAAATGTGAATGTGAATGGAGCGCCGCCTGAACCTCTTTCGTATCGACCTGCAGAATGTGGCTCCCTTCGAAGGGTTCGGAGGTGAGGCTGGGCATTCGCATGAAGATGGCCTCAAGCTCGTCGACCGTGCACAGCTCAGCAGTACTTCGCAGGGAGGTCAACTGCACTGCACTCGAACCTTGACATCGCTCATACGTTTGCGGGTCCAGCTCAAAGCACAACACGGCAGCCGACTTGCCTCATACCGACGTCGAAAGTCCGCGATGCTTTTTCCCCTCGGTTTCATAAGAATTGCACTCGACTGCCTCTGGCCGCGGGCCAATCACGCACAAAAGCGGCAAGAACTGAGGAGACTCTGGACATTGAGACACCGATGTGGATGGAACGAGGATCGCTTCTTGCTACACGATTTGAATTCTTGATAGAGAATTGGATGGAAGAGAACGATCAGTGGTGGAGCGTGTGTGTGAGAGAGGCAAAGTCGAACAGATCTGAACCTCGAGTATGTGAGTGGGAGGAGGCGAAGATGGAGTATGGCATGGTCACACCTCTGCAGCAGCACCCCGTATGTTTCCTGGTCCAGCTGCATGCACACAGCTCTGTCCCGCAAATCGATTCCTAGCCATCTGCATTCCTCAAGCATCAGCAGAGCACCGGACATGAATGTCCGCGCGGCATCGACCATTCTCCCAGTCCTTGCTCTCTGCTCTCCACACGTTCCTAGTGATGGGCCCTAATTATCGCCGTTTCCTTCGCAATGCCGCCTCCTCGCCCGCCGCACAAGCCTACTTGAGAGTGACTCGCATCGACTCTGGTGAGAGCGGCGTGAAGTTGTGGACATCAATACCTCTGCTAAGCAATTCCGCTTCGGCGTGAGGTGGCACCAACTTCGAGATGAGGTCAGGTCGAATGGAGAGCTCTGTGGCGGAGCGAGAGAATTGGGATTGCGTGAGCACTAAAGTGCGCCTTGAAATTCGAGTGCGAGCATCACTTACCCTCTTTCGTAAAGTTGAAAAGCGGCGGCATGTCACGGCCGTTGGGCATGCGACCTTCGCCGGTTCGTAGCTCGTCAAAGAATGGCTGCGTCAAGGCCTCGATTGCGGTGAATCTGGCGCTGGGCGTGTACTCCAGCAAGCGGCTGATTAGGTCAATAGCATCGGTTGGAGTCCTGGGTCGGAAGACCTTGCTGAAAGGATGCGGTCTGATTTGCGGAAATTTGTGCTCCATATAATTGGGGTTCATCGTCTTGATTTGTTCCCTAGTAGGGGTTCCTAGCACTTTGATGATCTCCACAAGCTGATCGATACCACTCTCTCCAGGGAACAAGGGCTGTCCTTGCATGAGCTCTGCCATTACGCAACCGGTGGACCAAATGTCTGGAAACGTATTGCGTGGCGCATCAGCATCGTGCTTGAGCGCAGTAGCTCGAATGTGCACTCACCAATGTTCGTCGTGTAGTTTGTGGCCCCAAAGATCAGCTCTGGTGCTCGGTAGTAGCGCGAACAGATGTAAGAGACGTTAGGTTCGCCCGCAACGAGGATCTTCGCTGAACCGAAATCGCAGAGCTTCAAGACTCCAGTGAGCGGGTTCAAGAGCAGGTTCTGCGGCTTGATGTCTCGATGGCAAATGCCGATGCTGTGAATGTATGCCAAGCTCCTAAGCAGCTGGTACATGTAAAGCTTGATCAGCAGCATGGGCATCGTCTGCTTCAATTTGGCGTAGTGTCTTGAAGCGCGGTAGACTGTCTCCGGGACAAATTCGAGCACAAGATTGAGAAAGACTTCGTCCTTCTTGTCTCCATTGGAGTAGAAAAATGCCCGCAGATCCACAACATTGGGATGCGCAACAATCCTCATGATCTGCAACTCTCGGTTCTACAGATTCGAAAAGCAGCGAGAGACCTACAGTGAGCGAGCGAGCTCAACGTGATGGGCCGTACAGCCTGATCCGGTCTCGCAGCTGATGCGCAAGCTCTCACGCGTGTAGCGCAGCTCATCTCCATCATCGTGTGCACACGACCCTCACCTTGAATCGAGCATCCTGCAGAACCTTTTTGATGGCCACATCTTCTTGTTCCTCCTTTGGTGTTTTAGACGCCTCTCCAGCACCCGCGCTTGCTCCGGCACCCTCTACGAGATTTCCGTTCCCTCCGCTGACTAGTCTAGCTTGGAAGACCACACCAAAGGATCCATTGCCGATCAACTTGCAGTTCGTGTAAGCCAGCTCGCGCGGCTCGCCGCTCTTTCCATCCTGCGCTGACACGCGGATCACTTTTTGGCCGTCATCCATCGCTGCGGGGATAGACGGGCTAAATGAGTCAAAACGGACGACCAAGCTGAGTACGAGCTACGTGCATCGCATTCAGCAGACGATATCAGCACACTCGTGGCCGAATGTAGCTGCTGGCATGACAGAAGGGCAACAACCTCTCAGCGATAAATGCTGCAAGGACTCAGACTTGTGCTCGAGTAGAGGTCTCCGCTCTAGGGCATTGCTTAAGCCATGAGCGCGAAGCGTCTGAGAGCAGAGCCTGAGCCCTTGCAGCATTAATCGCTGAGAGATTGTTGTCGCCCTTTCGTCGTGGACACGCTCTTTGTGCCGAGCCAAAGCTTACCAGCGGGGGAAGGTGAGGTCACAGATGAGCACTCACAGTTAAGCCCTCCAGATCGAGACATGTGAGCTGATCTGCTTGCTTCGGCCTCTATGAGACGATGCAGGTGTTGAGCGCGAGATATACAAAGAAGGAGCTGGGTGCTGGCACTGGGGTAGGCCGCGTTTGGTCGTGTGATGTCAAGAAGTCGAGATGGTGGGCTGGCCCAAGGTCGGTCTTTCGGCTTCAGTGATACGTCAGTGACGGACGAGTAGAGTTCGCGCGGGTAAACGGTGGGCGCGCCAATGGGGTCAGTGCGTAGAGAGATGAATTGTTAAGATGGTGAGCGTAGCGGTCTGAAAGTCGATGAAGCCTGTACGCGAGGAATGAGGGAGACGAACGCCGGTCGCAGCGACGGGTTCACGAGCGTCATGCACCACAGTCGCAGTCCCACAAAATGCGCTGGGTGTGAACCGAGCGCTGCACAAATGCGCTGCTGCACTCACACTGGCCCTGCGCGTTGCCTGGCCTGGGCTGGGCTCAAGCCAGGCAGCGGAGCTACAGCAGCGCGCAGCTGCATTGCTGTATGCATGCAAGCCTCCCAACTCAAAGGCACCAGCGCACGCAACTTGAACGCGTCTTACGTCGCAGTCATGGAGTAATTCACTTGATCATCAGCGCAGCTATGGGTGCCCCACAGCAGCAGCACCACGGACTGCTGGCAGCAACGGCAGAGGGCGTCGACTCCCGCGTATACAGTACGCGCGCGCGGACGCGCACTCGTGACTGCTTGTGATGACTGCAATGAAGTGCCGCACCACCGCGGCGCGAGCGTGCGGCGGGACGAGGCGGAACGCGGGTCAGACGAGCTAGCCATCATCAGCAGCCCTCCAGCTTGCGCATAGCGTGGGGGGCCTTACGTGGGGGGACAGAGAGCAGTCAGCACAGTCACGCCGCTGCTGTGCGCGCATGGTCGTACCTCAGCTGATGCTGTGGGGCATCGTTCTCCAAAGCTTCCCATCCGCCACAGCGGCGGCGGCAAGCACATCAGCATGCATGCTGCAATCTGAATGCGCTCAAAGCTCCCACTCGCAACGCCGGTTGCAGTCACAAAGTCACGAGTGTGAGGAGTGTGCGTCGAGATTCTCAACAGTAGTCACAACAGTCACGAGTCTGGAGTTCTCTGCAGAGCATGAACTATGAGCGAGGTACGCGGTAGGCGCACGTGCACGCATGATGGGCCTTGGGTACATCAACCATCAGCTCTACGCCAAGAGGTCCTGACTCAACTATGTAATCACTCAATGGACACCCATCTCCCTTTTCACCACCCTCGTGAGTGTGTGTATCTCTTGACTGCGAGGTGAGGCTCGCTTGTGCTAACATGCTTTTTAGGGAACACGTGGAGCCTTTGAAAATGACCCGCGGGAAGCAAGAATCCGGTACTATTACTGTATTAAAATGGTGAAATGGGAGTCAAGAATGAAACGTATGTAATCCTAAAAGAGGTTGCTTGCGGCCCCATGCAGCATCGCAGGTGCCGGTGGAGTGGCGCCGGGCCTATCGTAAATGCCAAGGCGCGTGAGCACGCTGCGACGAGATGTATGCCGTGGGGTCATCAGAGGGTTCAGCGGCGTCATGCCCATGCATGCAACTTATTTGCTCTATACTGTAGCTGCTGCCTCTGCTGACAGCAGAGCTATCGTCAGTCTTTCTGGCTGCTGACATGGGCTGGCTTAAACTGAATCGTGAACGCCTTGTAGATTCATAGCGACATCGTCGTGAATCTTGAACACAGTCCGGTCTAGAGGAGATGTGGCTGGTCCGCCAATCCGCTGACGTGCACCGCAGCGAGCAGCTCAGACGGAGCAGCGCGCGCTTTACAAGTGTGCGCTACTGCGAATCTCAAAAAGAGGGCCACCGCGGCACACAGCCTCAGTACTGCTACTGATGATAAAGAGCTTGACCGCGCAGCTCTGAGTCAAGAATCAGGCATGGTGCTGATAAAAGACACAGAAGCCCCACATCTGATGCCCACCTATAGACCCTTGCTTTTCGGCTCGTTTCTGTTGTATCGGTATACCGGACATGTATCATAACGCAACAAGGATGCCTTGATCCTCGCAAATGAATTGACGCTACCTGCTGGAACAGCTGTCGATCTCGCGTCGTATGGCTTCACTGCGAAGGTCGTGCGAGTCGATCGGTCGCAAGCGAGCCGCAGCGAGGAGACATCCGCCGTCTGCGAACGAACCAGCATCGACGTGACTTCAGCGATCGGATGCGAAGGCTTCACATTGGCATGGGGCTCCACAACGATTCCATTCGCACTCAGTGTTTTGCAAACCAATCACGAGCCTGGAGTGGTCCAGCAATCAGATCCAGGTCTAGAATCGGCCATTGCGAGGTCGATGACTCGAAGATCGAGCTCCTTGCTGGTCGTGCGATCTATGACCGATTGGTTATGGTGCGTTCAACACACCTCGAGTTGTCAGAACGAGCTGTAGAACAAGGTCTCCTCGCCTGAATCGGTCAGTGTTAACGTGCTGTCCGGGAAAGCCTGCGAGGCTGACTGCGGTCCTCTTTGAGTGCGGAACAGACTCATCAAGATCACAGCAGATTCGGATCTGGTGGCTCGTTACTCGACTAGACATCTATATGTCTCCTGACTAGGACGCGGTGCGTAATTGTGACCGATATCATCAAGCGGTCAAGTATTTGCAGTAGTCAGGCGGATGTGGCAAGCTACATATACGCGTTGATGTGGTCTATTCATTCGGGACTACGCGTGCTCGGGCGGGCAGTCTTAGCGGTCCAGCAGCGCTTGGCAGACCCGACTTACCGGCCGCAAACTCGGATAGAGAGTCGAGGCACGCAAGTCAAAAGTGGAGCAGCGCAGAGAGGTCTGCGAGGCAGAGAAAGGTGCGATGCTGCATGCTGTGTGTGTGTGTGTGTGAGAGATGCGGTGCGCTCCGCTCACGTTACTGCCTGCACATGTATGCATGCATGCACGAGCCTCTTTCCACGCACATTCACTCACTGATTCACGATTCACGATTTGTGTGATTTTGATTGGTGTTGGTGAGGGCGCTGGATCTCGACCGATTCGGGTGCTCGCTTTGACCTCCTTTCCCGAGCTGCTGTCTGCATCGTCACCTGTCCATGCACACCACTCCCACACCACTCAAATTCTCGCGTTCTCACACGAGCCCACGAGAACTAGCACGGACCTCTGCGCCTTCCGTCTTTCTGTAGCGCAACCCCCTACTCGTCCCTCCCACTTTTGACACTCAAAACAGAGGAGCCTCAGACCCGCACATCGACCTGAACAGACCGCCATTTCATTCCTTATCACACGACCACATTCATCCTGATTCGCATCCTCATCACCTCGAGTCTGTCCAAGGCTAGACCATTGTCACTCTTTTCGGCTCGACAGACCATCAGTCGACCAACACTCTGCTCGGCTGTCGAGCGCAAGATGTCCGTGGACGCTGCTAAGGAGGGCTTTTTCAAGGCCGATCACTTTGCTGTCGCAGGAGCGTCGTGAGTCCTTCATGTGATCCTTATGCACAATCGAGCATACGAAAGTCTGAATCAGAATGCATCGCTTTGCAGCAAGGACCCTTCAAAGATCGGCAACAAAGTGAGCGTTCATGCGTAGCATGCGCTTTTCTCCATCCACCCTTCCTCGTCGCGCATTCGCCTGTCAAGCGAAATGGCTGTGCCCGCGCCTGACCCATACCGTCTTCTTGTCGTGCTTGCAGGTGATGAAGTGGTACAAAGCGCATGGGTTCGAGCCGATTCCTATTCATCCCAAGGAGGTTTCGATCGAGGGCGCATCCACAATTTCGAGTGTCTTTGACATCTACGAGCCCAAGACGACGAGCGTGTCGATCATCACTCCGCCACATGTCAGCATCAACATCGTCAAGACTGCTCTGCTGGAACTGGATGTTGCCGGAATCTGGCTTCAGGTGAGTAAAATGGCGCCACAGGACCTGCATGCGTCATCTGGCTCCGCTGAATCTCTGCATTGCTCTTCATTTCACACGCATCGGAACGCATATACACAGCCTGGAGCAGAGAATGCAGAATTACAGCAGTATATCGACACGATGCCAGATGAGCTCAAGAATAGGGTGGTGATTGGCGGCCCATGCATTTTGGTCGAAGGAGCAGCGCTCGCAAAAGCCCAGGGCAAGCTTTAGCGCATGCTGCTCGCAAGGTCGTCGCCGCGTTTGCCAGGACTGCTCTTTCAAACAGAAAGTTGTCCCTGGTCTCTCTGTCGCGCTTTCTATTTGTCGTTTCTCCGCGGCAATGCATGAGGTTCACTCTGCTTTACCCCCTCTTACACACGAAGCAAAGCACTTGCCACTCGTGCTGGAATCGGCTCTGTCGACGACCTAACGGCATGCTCATACCTGTCCCTCGTTGAGGCCCGTGCATGTCTGAAGGCAAAGTTGTTGCAACGAACAACTGGCACTCGCCCTCGCCCTCGCCAGCGTGACACTGTGATGATTGGCAGCCAAGGCAGCGTGCCATGACCCGTGCCACAGGCCGTTTGCTGAGAAATGAGTCTTGATCGATGCTGTGGTCCGAGGCGCTGCTGAAGACTTGAGATCAATGTGCTAGCATTGGAAGCCTGCTGTGCAATGACATCGAACCCGACGACGATGAGAACATAGAGTGGAGTTGGAATCCTGAATGAGGCTACACGCGAGCCAAGAGGAGGTACGGGCTGTATCTCGTCCTGCACGCATTTGTGATTTGGACAACCCACGTGGATGTCCGAGCAAAGTGCACGGACGCTTCATTCGGCAAGCGTCGCCCCATATATCGTGCAGCCCTTCCAGCGCCGAGCATCCACACGCGCCCCCCGTGTCTATGATCAACACCTGCAGCTACCCCTTTGACATTGTAACTGCGCATCCCCCTAGACAGCACAACATCCTCGCTTGTCTCCACATCATAACAAAACCTCTCAGCCCGCTTCTCTCACCACACAAATCAGATTCAAAATGGATGAAAAGTGAGTGTGGATGCTTTGCAGATGCGCAATCGCGAGCGTGGTTTGACTATGTTCGTCATGATTGCCCCTCCTTCGCACAGGTACGACGCCATCATTCTCGGCACAGGAGTGACGGAATGCGTCCTGTCCGCGCTCTTGTCCGTCGAGGGCAAGAAAGTCTTGCACATTGACCGCAACGACTATTACGGAGCAGACTGCGCCAGTCTCAATTTGACCCAGCTTTGGCAAAAGTTTAGACCTGGTCAAGAGCCACCAAAGGATATCGGTCGTGACAGAGACTATGCAGTCGACCTCATTGCCAAGTTCATGATGGCCAATGGGGAACTTACAAAGATGCTGGTTCACACTGATGTGACCAGATACCTGGAGTTCAAGCAAATCGCGGGCTCCTACGTTTTCCGCGATGGAAGAGTGGCCAAGGTGCCGGCGACGGAGATGGAAGCGGTCAGGAGCTCCCTCATGGGTCTCTTTGAGAAGCGCAGAGCAAAGAAGTTCTTCGAGTTCCTTCAAAACTGGAAGGACGATGATCCTGCCACACATCAGGGTGAGTCCGACTTCACACTGCGATCTCCGGCCCTTACAAGCTCTTCACGCGGCCGCAGTCCGCTTACGGACCTGTACGACACCTCGATGCGGTACTTGTCCGTTGCTGACTTCCCTGCGATTGTATAATCCTGCAGGGTTGAGTCTGGATAACGACAACATGACGAAAATCTTCGACTACTTTGGTCTTGAGCCTGGCACACGCGACTTCATTGGCCATGCTATGGCCCTTCATCTCGAAGACTCGTGAGTTCCTGTATCGCGAAGCATGCCCCGCGAGAGCCAGCACATCGCTTGACAGCAAGTTGACTGGCTCATCTCTCTCACAGCTACATGCAGCGACCTGCGAGAGAGACGTATGACCGCATCATCTTGTACACATCCTCCATGGCGCGTTACGGCAAGTCGCCTTACATCTACCCTCTATACGGATTGGGCGAGCTCCCTCAAGCATTTGCTCGTCTTTCCGCCATCTATGGAGGTACCTATATGCTCGACAAGCCTGTCGACGAAATCGTAGTAGATGAAGAGACTGGAAAGTTCAAGGGTGTTCGAAGTGGCGAGGAGACTGTCTATGCGGATCTAGTCATTGGT
This sequence comes from Ceraceosorus bombacis, assembly GCA_900000165.1. Taxonomy (NCBI): domain Eukaryota; kingdom Fungi; phylum Basidiomycota; class Exobasidiomycetes; order Ceraceosorales; family Ceraceosoraceae; genus Ceraceosorus; species Ceraceosorus bombacis. The sequence continues at coordinate 401,853 of CCYA01000181.1, forward strand.
GACCCAAGCTACTTTAGACAGGGCGTCGGGGCCGCTGACAAGAGGAAACAGCTGGTCAGGGAGACAGCCAAAGTTGTCAGAGCTATTTGTTTGCTCAAGCACCCCATTCCAAACACGGACAACACGGACTCCACCCAGCTCATCATCCCTCAGAACCAGGTCAACCGCAAGCACGGTGAGCAGGTGTGCGTATGAATCGCAAATTGACTTTCTTGCTGAGTGTCGGCGACCCTACTTGTAGACATTTATGTTGCCGAGGTCTCGAGCGCTCAGAACATTTGCGCCAAGGACATCTACGTTGCGCAGGTGAGTACAGGAGCTGTAAACACCACGATGGAATTTGTCACCTGAAAGACCGATGCTCTGTGCCGCGCAGGTCTCGACCATCGTCGAGAGCTCTACACCCGAGTTGGAGCTTCGACCGGGGTTCGAACTTCTTGGTCCCATCTTCGAGAAGTAAGTTGTCTCTACACGGTATCGCGCTCCGTCGCATTACTTTCCTGCTCGCGCGTGCTCACGCTGCTGCGCCTTGTCTGTCTGGAATCAGGTTCGTAACTGTCGCGCCAGTCGAAGAGCCCTTGGAGGACGGCAAGGAGAGCAACATCTACATTACGCGCTCCCTCGATGCCACTTCTCACTTCGAGACGCTTGTGGATGATGTTCACTCTGTCTTTGAGAGGTGCATGGGCAAGGGCCTCGTCCTCAAGAAGCGAGAGGAGGGAGCTCAGATTCAGGAGTAGAGGTAAAGGCGGCCTGTACAACTTCGGAAAGCTTCTTGCTTGCACTCCGGCGCGCTTGTTCTAACACCTAACGGCTATCACGGAGGCAAGCATCGCCGGCTTCCTTGGCATAGTCTCCCTCTGTCAAGCTTCGATTAAAGCGACTTCGGGACTGACCAGTTCGCTAATGACAACATCGATCTTTGAGCCCGTACATTCCTTTGCGTTGGCGCTCGTCGTCGAAGTTCGGATCCATCATCGCAGTCACGACCCAGTGGTCATCGATGTCCCAAAAGAGGTCATGCATTTCAAGCCCTGCGAACCTTGGGCATACCAGGCACGATGACCTCCCCAAGAACAGCCCTAGCTTCGAGCCCGACGCGCGGCAAGATGGCCTCGAACCTGTTCTGATCCTTTTTGAAGAGATACTTGAGGAGCTTGGCTCGTTGTTGAACCAGGTTGGACATGCTGCGTCGATTTGAATGATCCTTGCGGTGTCCATCGTTGAGATGGAAAAGGATGGAACGGATGCGGTAGGTGAGGACGGCAGCTGTTGGCGTGCGAAGCGAGTGAGAGACAGCGAAAGAGAAGGAGTGAGATGCATGCTGCTTGGCTATGCCCCAGCTTTGACGTGTCAAACCTCGACACTACGCACCTTGTACCTCGACGCTGCCCGTATCTTTGGGAAGTCGAGGACCGCGATTGCCAAAGTGATCAATGATCCTACGAATATTCTCCACCTGAATGCCCCTAGCGCTCGCATTTCGCAGATCCAATATCCTCGAGAGCGTATCGCTCTTGACTTTTTCCGCCTCTTCCATCCTCTCCAAATCCTCTTCTGCCGCTTTCAAAGCTCCCGAATCTCCTCTTGACAATTGGAGAGCGTGAGCATTGAGCACATTATCCTCTGCCACTATGGTCGGCAAATGACCAAACAACGTCTTTCGATCCGACAGTGTCAGGCCGAAATTTAGACGTACCGGGCCGCCCTCTCTCTCAGCTTGAAGTCGCTCTTCTTCGCGAGCAGCCTTGACGGACTCGGGCGGATCTTCCTTTTCGGAAATGGAAACCAAGTTGCCTCTTCGATCTTCTTTTACACCCCACACGACATCCCTATCCAGCAATAGTCCTGCCAATTCACATTCCTTCCACAAGCTCTCTCCCTTGGCGTTGAGCTGATGACCCAGAATGGGATCGGGCTTGGAAGCTTCAAAGAGCCGCCTTTTGAGCTCCTGCGTATCCCGATTGCGCTGCTTCTTTAGCTTGGCAGCTTTTCTCTGTCGAGGAGTTCGCTGAGCGATGACATGGCAGGTGCTGCTCGTGTGGAATGGAGATGATGCTGAGGGCGTGACTTGCCGAGCAGGAATGCGAGAAGTTGAGGCGAGTGCATCGGACAGCGATCGAAGGGATGACAAGCCTGGGGTAAGGAGCATAAGTCAGTCGTGAGACACTATAGGAATGAAGCCATTGAAGGCAATAGCGTCTGCACTGGATCGAAGACTGACCTTGCTCGAACTGCCCGCTTAGCCTCATTCCTCCTCGTAGAGCACACATCCTGAAAGCTGACTATTGCGAGGCACGATAGTGCAAACTGCTTGGTGCTGTTTGCGAACCAGCGCAAGTGGACAATGCGCTGATGATGCGCTGCCTCTGGAACAATCACGGCGTGCGGGGAGGAGTGGACGAGGCAGGCAATGAAGGATTAGATGACGATTCTGATTCTCACCCCTCTAGCCTCTTGCAAAGCAGTGATCGAGCAATTTTGAATGTGCGTGCTGATGGAGTAGAGGAGGTGGCCTTGATTCAATTTGGTCTCGAGAACCCAAAATCGTCAGCTTCACCACGTGGCGAAGTCTGAATGTAGATCACGTGGCCTGTGTAGGAACTGACGCGAATACCCGCCTCGGGCATCGGACACGACGCTGCACCGGAGAGCGCGTCAGGGTGCATGGCCGCTTGCATGGACGCGGTGACGGTGACGAGTGCGATGAGGCTTGATGACTGAGGGACGCTCTCTGGTTCGCTCGCCAAGGGAATCACGATCGAATGCGACGGACTGAAAGCGGAACATGTCGGTTTGTGGACGTGGGTGGTCGGTCCGGTATGGCTGTATCCCTGTATCCCCGTCCGCCCCGCTGGATTCGACTTGTCTGGCTCCATTCACTGATTCATGAGGCTTTGAGCAGCTCTGCTAACCACATTCGAATCAATCCACCAGCTTTCGTCACCTCGTCACCTCGCCACCTCGCCACCAACCCCACCACACTCCTTGCAAACGCGAGCGTCGCGTGACCGCAACATTTTGAACGCGATACTCTGCTTGTGCCCTACACACAGCGCAAGCAGTCTCTATCTGCTACCCTAGACTACATCACCCGTCACATAGTGCAAGCGCAGGCCTCTTGCTCCGCATTCGGTCGACAATGATCGCTCCCAGGCTCGCAGCGGCAGCCGCTGGCTCTTCTGGAGCTCTGAGCAGCGCCTCTTCCTCAGCAGCTCGCACCACAGCGCCACGCACGCTCTCTGCCTTGCGCTCCGGCACCACCTTTGGCCTTTCGCGCAACTTCTCAAGCAGCATCATCTCGAGCGCCCGATCGGATGCACGTGCACATGCTTCTCGTGCTCCTCTCGAATCTCGACGATTCTTGAACACGTCCGCTTCTGCTCGCCAAGCTACGCCCGTAGACGACGCGACGGCGAGAGTGGATCAAGAAGCCGCAAATTCCGACGCTGGTTTCAATCTGGAGGATGTGGAGAGAGTAACGGATGTGGCGGATGTGCTCATCGTGGGAGGTGGACCGGCTGGTCTGTCTGCTGCTATTCGTATCAAACAGTTGGCGGAGCAAAAGGGTGAAGAGATCAGAGTCGTATTGCTCGAAAAGGGCGCTGAAGTCGGTGAGTAGACTTGGCAGTGCGCAGAGCTTTGCTTCATCAATGCAGGACCGAGCACCGTCAAGGCGGTATGGTCTCTTCACAAGCAGCATCACTGACCCACTCGAATGCTTCTCCTGTTTGTAGGTAATCACATTTTGTCAGGCGCAGTGATCCAGACCAATGCGCTGGATGAGCTGTTCCCTGACTGGAAGGAGTTGGGCGCGCCATTGAATCAACCGGCCACGGAGGATCAAATGCGCTTCCTCACTCCCACCGGCTCCTTTCCCATGCCCAAGCCGCCTCAGATGTCCAACGAAGGCAACTACATTGTCAGCCTGTCGCGCTTTACGGCATGGCTCGGAGAGAAGGCCGAGGAGCTGGGCGTCGAGATTTACCCTGGCTTTGCTGGTGCCAAGCTGGTGTGGGAAACAGATGAGGCTGGTAACAAGATTGGGATCAAGGGTGTGACTACCAACGAAATAGGTCTTGGTAAAGATGGACAACCCAAGGATTCGTTTGAACCTGGAATGGAGTTTCATGCCCCTCTTACGCTCTTTGCAGAGGGAGCACACGGCAGCTTGTCCCAGCAAGTCATCAAGGATCTCAAGCTTCGCGAAGCTGTGGGAGCAGATGAACAGACCTACGGCTTGGGAGTCAAGGAGGTTTGGAAGGTCAAGCCCGAGAAGCACAAGGCTGGACTGTGCACCCACACCTTGGGTTGGCCCTTGCCACTCGACACGTACGGTGGTTCTTGGTGCTACCACATGGAGGATAACATGGTCTCGGTCGGCTTGGTAGTAGGTTTGGACTACCCCAACCCTTACCTGAGCCCGTTCAGAGAGTTTCAGAAGATGAAGCATCATCCTTTCTTCGCTGATTTGCTCGAAGGTGGAGAATGCGTCGCGTACGGAGCTAGGGCTCTCAACGAAGGAGGATATCAGAGCATTCCTAAACTCCATTTCCCCGGAGGTGCTCTCATTGGATGCTCCGCCGGCTTTCTGAACGTTCCGAAGATCAAGGGCACACACAACGCCATGAAGAGCGGCATGTTGGCTGCAGACGCCGCTGTTGACGCGCTTCTTGCGCAGAAGGCCTCGGCCGGAGATGGCGAGGCGTCAGCACAGTCTGAGTCCGAGTCTGACGAGGAAGAGATCGAGCTGAAGCCGAGGATCGACTTGGCAGAGTATAAGAAGCTGCTGGACGGATCTTGGGTGATGGAGGAGCTGAAAGAGGTGCGAAACCTTCGACCTTCCTTCCACTCCCCGCTTGGATTCTGGGGCGGCATCGCCTACTCGGGATTGGACAGCTTGATCCTCAAGGGACGCACGCCTTGGACTTTCCATCACGCGGGCGAAGACAGGGCGCAGACTAAACCCGCATCGGAGTGCAAGCCCATCGAGTATCCTCGTCCGGATGGCAAGCTCTCGTTTGACATTCTGACCTCTGTGAGCAGGACTGGAACGAACCATGCGGAAGATCAACCTGTTCATCTACACGTCAAGGGTGGCGATTATGCGGGTCACACGGAGAGGAATGTGGGAACGTACGATGGGCTGTTGGGAAGGGCTTGTCCGGCTGCCGTTTATGAGTATGTGGATGCTGAAGGTGGAGAGGAACACGCTAGAGGTATGAAGTTCAACATTTCCAGCCAGAACTGCATTCACTGCAAGACTTGCTCCATCAAGGTTCCCGATGCTAGCATCGAGTGGCGCGTACCAGAGGGCGGTGGAGGTCCCAAGTATTCCCTCACCTAAATTTTTGTGCAAGCGAGCCATATCGCTCCAGAATTACTTGCTCTTGCAATCACGTCGCTTTTCCCACTTTTCGCGTAGAAGTCATATCGATGCATCTGGAAAGTGCGCCTGTCGTGCTTGTTGACTTATGTAATGCAGCCAGTCAAGTCTGCTGATCGAATCGTTTGCACCAGAGAGTTCTCTGATGTGATTTGGCAATCTCAACGTCTTGGGTGTGCGCGGATGCACGTGTGAGGAACGGCGTGTGGATTGAATATGGATACATGGATGAGAGGGTCGAATCATTCACCTGCTAAAGGTCACGCAATAGGCTGACGACAACTAGGACAATTCCTGACCGATCTAAGCAGCTGCAAAGCGCAGCCCTCGTGGAAGATGTGCAAACAAGGAAAAATGCAAGCTTCTTGAAGCGGCCTGAATTGGTTCAGGCAGATCGCGCACTTGTCCACCCTCACACCTGCCACTCCCAACTTTTGCTTGATCTTGCCTTCCTTCGTCGTCCTGCGACTCAAAAGCTCCACCCGACCCACTGCCAAGTTGGACATTTCTTCGACCGTAGCCCGAGTCTCTTTGCTCGGTCCCAAAAACTCTGCCAAAGTAGTAAGCTCATCATAGTGATCTCCTGCCTGTTCTAGGCGCGAAGCCAGGAAATCTAAATCGGTAAAGCCGATAGACGCTTGTCTCGTGGGCCGCTGCAGCGCATCTACCGCCTCAGCAGCTGGCTCTGCTTCACTTTCGGAAGCAGAAGATCCTCCTGATGGAACAACTGGAGAGTCCCTTGCATCGCCGTGTGCTGTTCCGCTGCCTGTCTGAGCTTCGAAGGCATCATGCGCTGTGCTCGCTGCAGGTCTTTTCGGGCCATGTGATCGAGCGTTTTGCTGGGAAGGCGAGCTGGTCCCTACCGGAATGGTAGGAGGATTTGGCAGAGGCCGCCGGGCGGTGAAGGAGCCAAAAAGAGGTTCACGCCTGCGCTCGAATGAGCGCACGTCATCCGAAGCAAAGATTTCAAGAGCTGACGCATCCGTTGAACCGGGCGCAGGTGCATTCTGGCTTGAGGTGACAGGGCTGTGGTCAGAGCTTTGTGGCTCGGCCATGCGTGACGCTCGAGTGGCTCGACCTCGAGACAAAGCGCTCAGTGGAGGAGGAGGTGGTGGGCGCCTGCGAAGTGCGCTCATGCGCCTGTCCAAGCTTTGTGTATCGACGGATTCCTTAGACGTCGGGGTGGCCTCACTCGCTTCATTGCCGAGTGGATTGCGCTCTGGAACTTGGACTGGCCCATCGTCTACCAGCTGCACCGGGCTACGAGATTGCGAAGGTGCGGCACTCTCAAATCGCGAGATGAGCGTAGATACGCGTCCTCCATTGTTGCTCGTGGCACGAGCAGGCGTGAGCGGTTCTTGCAAGGCGTCTTGCTCTTCCTGAGGGATGTAAGCCAGCCAAGACGGAGTGCCGCCTGGTCTTGGAGGTGCACCATTGCTCGGCCATGAATGCTTTGCCGGAGCGTAATGCCTCGTCTCTGCCGTGATGGTGGGCAGGCGGCCGAGCGGTCTAGGTGCACCGCTCGAACGCGGATTGACAAAGCTGGTGGGTCGCAGCCCAGCGTGAGTGGGAGCTGAGAGGTTTAGCGTGGAGCTGGGAGTCGCTGTCGCACCACGGACCAGCAACGCCTCCAAGGCGGTAAGAGAGTCGTTGTTGGAGCCATTGGTGGTCGTTCGTAGGCGGGTCAGCTGGGCAAGGGCCTGTGCTCGGGCTTTCTCGGGATTGGTAGAGGATAAAGGCGGTCTCGGAAGCGCCTTTGGTCCGCTTTGTCTAGGCTTGACGGGATCGGTAAGGGGCTGTCGGAACACGGACCGTCCGTCCTCACCAGATCGCACACTTGCCTCGTCTTGCATCGGCTCTGGCGGATTGCGTGGAATAAAGCTGTCTGTTATCCCACCAGCTCCGCCACCGTGTAAGGGGGTGGCGAAGAGACCCTTGAGGCGAGAGCTTACAGCAGGCCGGAGCGTGCTTTGCGTGTCAACAGCGTTGTGTGCCATTCGCGGTGCTGCCGAAGCTCTCAGCGTCGCGTTTGCATCTTCCAAAGATTCGTCCGAGAAGCTGCCGCTGCTGCCAACGTCCTCTTCGAACGTGCCAGCAGCAGTAGCCGTGGAGGGAACGGGTGGCGCACCATGCCCACGACTCGGAGGCAAAGAGTCAGGTGAATGTGCTGGCAGCCACCTTTCGGGTCGCATCGGAGTCTTGCCCTTGTCTGCGCGGCCCGGAGACAATGTGCGCAAGACGCTATCGGCAATTTTGTCGTCCCCGACGGGATCTTCCACGAAATGGGCGCGGCGACTGCTTTGCGTAGATGTGCTCGTGACGGACGAAGCACGAGACAAAGATCTACTCGCAGGGTCTACTCTACTCTGAGTTTGGGCGCCGTTTGCCAGTCTCATTTCGAGTGCGTGCCGTTGTCGAGTGGGATTAGCGGCGGTGTAGCCATCTTCTTCTTCGCTCGAAGAATCGTCTGGACGGCCCAATTCATCGCTAGAAGACTCGCTGCTCGAAGAATAGGCAGCGCCTCCTCGAGACCGTCCAAGAACAAGCGGAGGTGGTGCTCGCGGCACGGGACCAGAAAGATCAGTATGGTTGAGCGAGTCAGAGCGAAGTCGAGCAAATCTTCCTGGCACTTTGAGTTCCTCATCCGTATCGCTATCTGCTACTGCCGAAGGTGGAGCTCCTGCTCTTTGTAGCGCTTCTATCGCGCGTTTGTCTGCTTGCCAGTCCTCCTCCGAATCGTCCGATTCAGAGAGAGCTGTAGCACGCTCGAGCTTATGCTGCGCCAAGGCGTACAGGGCGGCATTGGCTTCGCTAGGCGCGACGTTACTGGACACAGAAGAGATACGACCAGGAGCTTTGACGAGCTCGGCAGGTTGTGCCGAGGCAGCGGCCCACAGAGCACCACGGCGCTGCGCTGCCGCAGTCGCATCATCCCTGAATCGTGTGTGACTCTCACTCGCAGGCCGTGGCCTGAGTCGAGTCGCCTTGCCTCTCGCCATTGAGCTGGTAGTGGCAGTCGTCTTGGGCAGCTCTTCGTTTCGAGAAAGAGACGAAACAGCTCCATTCGCTCTGCTGTCGGATACGACTCTACGATGTGACGCGCGTCTCGAAAGCCCTTGGGCGCCCTGAGCGGCTAGCGTCCTGCTGCTGAAGGAAGTCGAAGCGGGCTGCTCGACCGCGTCGACTGGAGCTGGTGCGCTCACCGACGCCCTAAAATCGCTGCCTGAGGTTGTACTTTGCGGTCGGAGTGCCTCTGCAGGCTTTGACCCTGAGGCTGGCTGCGTAGGGCGAGGTGCGGGTGCTGAGTTTGCTTGGCTGGACGCAGCCGAGGATTCTAAAGCTCTTTCAGAGCTTGTTGCATGCGCGCGCTCGCCACTTCCGTTCGCTGGTGGTGCGACAGTCGACAGGTGGGGGCTTTGGGCCTCTACTAGTTGCGTCCGCGAGCGCGCATTTTCTCCTATTTCTTGCGATAAGGTATTTTGGTGTCGCCGATTCCGAGCCTCTAAGACCAACGCCCCCAGATCGACGGAATTCACGGCGCTTCGGTCTGTGCCGTCCGCTTGACCTTCCTCATTCTCAACCGGTGTCGCCGCGGGCAGGGTGGAATCTTCGTCAAGCGGCGCACGATCCTCAGACGCACTCTCTTGCGGCGCTGCATGAGAGCTACCTGGCTGGGCGCCTTCGAGATACCTACCATCCGCGAACGACTGGAGGTGGCCTCTCCTCCGTGCTTCCCTTTCCATGCGCTCCTCGAAAGGTAGCCCCTCCTCGACGTCCCTCTCCCACGCGCTCAAAACTCTTGGTGCACTATCGCCCGCTTCGCTCTCGGATCCAGAGCTGCTCTCTTCGCTTCGGAATTCAGGAGGTGGGGAGCTTGGTATTCGAGGCTGACTCGGTGGGCCGAGCGCCTGAGGTGGAACGTCACCAGCAGGATAAATAGGAGGCAAGTCCAATTCGCCGAGGTCGTCCACGAGAATGTCGTCGGCGCCTGGTACCTGGCCGAGAAAAGAGGCGCTATAGATATCTGTGCGTTGCCGTGCTGTGCTGAAGTCGGCTATCTCGGCCAAAGCAGCGGCATCTGCTGCCGCGTATGCCGCCGCTGTGCTGCCGGGTGCTCGAGCCGTGTCGTCTGCTGGATGGCCATCTGACGGGCGTGTAGATGGAGTGCTGGTGGTATGAGCAGGTAGCGATCGAGTGCTTGAGCGAGAAGTGGGTCGAGTAGTGCCAAGCTGAGTGAAGCTAGCCGAGCTTGGCGGCCGAATGTCTTCCAGAGCAGGCCTTCTCCTTCTACCATCTGACCTGTGTGTAGCGCTGTGACCATTGCGGTCGGAATTTGGATCCTCTGAAACGGAGCCTCGCCTCTCTTCTCCACTCATTCGAGCACTAGCACTCGCACTACTCAGTGTCGCAGACGCGACAGATTGGCCCAGTGAAACTCCAGCCAAAGCGCTAGCAGCAGCATTAGCAGCTGCTGCTTTTTTCTTCTTCACTTTGGCACGCTTATCTCGAGCTTCTTCTCGCTTGCGTCTCATGTTGTCTGGTGCTGTTAAGGCGACTCGTCTATCGTTGACATCGATATTGGGCTCCGAGCTCGACCCTGCGACCGCTCCACCGGACGTGGGAGCGGCAGGGGTCGCTACCAAGGATGAGGACGATGCATGATGCTGCAAAGTGTAGAGTTGATTTCTGGACGAGACTGTCCGCATGCCCGCGGACGGGGGGCGCAGTCCGGCTGCTCATCGGCAAAGGGAGATGTGGTCAGCGTGGTCAAGTACTCTCAGCGTTATGCGCTTCCACAGACTCACGCCCGGTGCCTATCGCCTCGCCTCGTCTTGGCGGCATCTTGGTGATGTTTGACTTGAGGTCGCGGTCAATCAACACTTGCAGTTGCGTCGGTCGTTGTAAAGCTCTGTCGTCCCGTCAATCATGCGGCCTCATGCTGAGAGTGGGGACAGACGGGTCGTACGGGAGAAATTATTGAAGCTCGAAGTGGATGGAAAAGTATGAGAGACTAATGGAAGACCGGATCGATTTGCAGAGTGCGGAAGAGGAGAGAGACAGGGCGACCACGATCCTGATGAGGGCTTGTCCCTCTTTCGGCGGCTTGTGACTCAAAAGAATAGCAGCCACTATGATTCAGAGTCGTGAGTGTGAATGTTGTGGAGAAGCGTCTGCATTCGTGATTTGAAGCTGCGCCACGCGTTGAGAGCCTCTCTTCTCTGGTGCTGCTGCTGAGGTTGATGATTCCTCATGCGCTGTGATGTGATAGGGACGTGATGCGGGGGGCGGTGCGTCTTGCAGCAGCAGCACGGAGCAGCAGCTCAAACGTGTGAGATCTGCAGCTGTGGTGCTGCCTGCCTGCTGCTGCATTCACGTGATTTGACAGCATCGCTGCCGTGGCGCTATCGTGAATCGCGAATCAGCAGGCATGCAGAGTCACGAGTCGCGCATGCTGCTTGATGACGGTCGTCGATCCAAAGGCGGCAGCAGCGAAGCGACGCACGCGTGTTGATCTTCCGGATTTGTGATTTGTGATTAGCTCTCGATGTGCGACGAGGCAGTCGAGTAGCCACTTAGCAGTAGACTCAGACGACCATCATCATCAGCACCACATCCTTGGAAGACAGCTCTTCGTGGGCATCAGCACATCGGCAAGTTCATCAGCAACCCAATTCTCACGCTACGCTCAGCTGGTGAGCCACGGTTCCCGTGCGCAGTCTTGAGATGAGACTGTGAAAGCACATCCTCAACACAGCAAACTTTGGCCGCGTACCTCATATCTACCTCATCCGGGACTCGAAGCAGGGCGTCTCGCCTCGTGTCCGCGCATACAGGGCATACAAGCAGCTCGCGTCAAAGAGTTCTACTTCGGTGACCGCCTAAATGAGCAGGATGAGCGCCGCAGCAACGAATGGCATGGCGCCGTTGAGCAGCCTGACAAACAGTCAGCGAGAAGAATTGTGAGTAAATGCGGTCATGAATGCGCTGCTTCTCCATTCACTTCGCAATCGCTTCAGCAGCGCTCATCCTGCCGTTGGTGCTTTATACTGCAGACACCAATCCATACTCGAGTACATGCATAGATCTGGCTTCGAGGATGCTTATGAAGCGCTCAAGAAAGACGCCGATATGCCAGATTTCTCTGCAAGCACAGCGCCTCCGAAAGTAGTGGGACTGCTCGAGAAAAAGTGGACCGGTACTGTGCGCTTGCAGAAGAAGGTGAGCGTGCTCTTTTGAGAGCTGATGTGCAGCTCTCGTCCAGGCTAGGCCCGGTGGCTTGCTGCTGTCTGCTTGACTGAGCTTTCGGCGCCAGATGGCATAGCAGTACTGCATGCTGAAATATTTGCGCTCTAATGACAGGTCATCGCGTACGAGCAGCAAATCGCAAACCTGGAGGCTGAGCTCAAAGCGGCGCCGACCGGAAGGAGGGCAGCGTCTCAGGCGGACTGGCTCCCCTCAAACGACCCGTCCCGCATCTTGGAGGGTCACAGGAAACAAGTCATCAGCGTCGTCTTTCACCCTACTTTCTCCGTCGTTGCCACTGCTAGCGAGGACTGCGATGTCAAAGTGTGGGACTGGCAGAGTGGGGAATGTGAGGCGACTTTAAAAGGCCATACGCAATCAGTAAAGGATGTGGATTTCGATGCAAAGGGACAGTTCCTGGGTGAGTGGACAGTGTTTAGACTCGTCGATCGTAACTACAGACTGAATTAAGAGCTCGAAAATAGCTACATCTTCTGCCGATACACAGATCAAGCTTTGGGACTCAAATAACCAGTGGCGCTGTACGAAGACTTTGGCTGGGCACGAGCATGTCGTCAGCGCAGTGCGATTCTTGCCTGGCGGCGCGCAGCTCGTGAGCGCTAGTAGAGACGAGACGATTCGAATTTGGGAAGCTTCCAGCGGGTGAGCCTGGATCGGCGTGTCTCAAAGCACTGCCACCTCACATGGACTGAATAGATTGACCACTATCGACAGGTACTGTGTGCGCACAATCCAAGGAGGCGCTTGGATTAAGTGCATGTCCTTGGCTGAAGATGGTCAGACGCTAGTCACAGGAGGTGACGATCAAGTGGCGAAAGCTTGGAATCTCACTAGCGCTCAGAGCAAGGCGGAGTGCAGGGAACACGCACATGTAGTGGATGCTATCGCTCTTGCTCCTGCTGCCGCATATCCTGCCCTCAGACAGCTTGGGGGAATGCCAGTGAGCTTCTGCACCCGCCTCGCACGCCCACTCGTCTGGCCTGACACGCTATCCCTTTCAACGCTCCAGGCAAGCAATCAGAACGCTCCTGGCTTGTTCGCTGCATCCGGTGATCGAGATAAGACCATCATCATTTGGGACACAGCTAGCGGTCATCCGGTCAAAAAGCTGGTGAGGAAGCGCATAGAGGTGGTATATTCGCCTACCGGACGCTGAGCGTCCATCTCCCTCCTGTCTAGCTTGGCCATGACGGGTGGATCCGTGGATTGTGCTGGGCACCAAAGTGAGTAGTTCCACCACCCTGGCGTACTGCACTCGTCTTTGTGCTCACGTCGCCGTGACACTCTCCGTCTCTTCTTCAGCGGCAAATTCTTGCTTTCGTGTGCGGATGATGGCAAGCTGAAAGTGTGGGATCTCAAGCAAGGAGGTCGATGTTGCCGAACAGTAGAAAATCCGCACGACGAGAATGGGCGGTCTAGGTTTTGTGAGTCAGAAGCGAAAAGAGCAAGATCTCAAGGTACCGACCCGCGCCGGGCGCACGTAACCTGAACGTGCCATCTCATCCACCTTCTGCACAGTGACGAGCATGGCTTGGGCTCGGGCGAAAGTGGATGCTGGACCGCGACCGGATGGCGAATCGGCCACTGCTGTTGTGCCGCGCATCAATGCGGTCGCCACGACTGGCTCAGATACGAGGATATGTATCTGGACTCCATAGGTACCGACATGCGACGTTTGAAATGTCCTCGCAAGCTTGCCTGCTCGTGCGACCTCGAAGCGTCCTCACAAGCTCGAAGTCCTGCGCGACATGAGGTGTGGCACAGTTATTAGATCACATACCCGGGGCCGACTAGTCACTTTTTGAATGAACGGCAAATTCTTTTAAGGGGAAAAGGAGGAGACCGACGAACGCATCACTTGCGTGTCTTTCTTCTCTGCCCTAGACTCTTCGCAGCCGACTGGACTCGAGACGTTGCACGTGCACGTGCACAGCTTGCGTGGGCTTTAGCAGCCATCTCGGACAGCGACCAGTCACCTCCACTCTTAGAGTGCAACGCTTTTCTTTTTCGACATGTATAACAGTATTGAAATGAATATCCAACCCTTGAAAGCAAGGCACCGCGAGTGAGACGCATTCGTTGCTGAGCCCTAAGCGCAGCACTAAGAGCTTCTACCGATCGGGCTCGACGTCAAACAATACGCTGAGCGACGATGTGTCGGCGGTATGGAAGGAAAAAAAGACGAGTGAGCATTTGCATTGCAAGGCGGAGCGCGAGATACATCTGCTCTCGAACACGCGCTCTGGTCACACAGCTTGAGCGGGGATGCACTTCCATTCGCCTCATCTCACTCACAGTTCCGCATCCTTTGCTACCAAATTCCTCACGACGAGTTCCTGTCCGCTCCTTGCGCCTCTTACAAAGACGCCATCTCCCTCTTCGAGCCTGACCTCTTGCTCTTCATCCTGCTGCTGCTCATACGAGCCCAAAGCGATCTGTACGGTAGCTTCAGAAGAAGCACCCTCCTCAACATCCAACGCGGCTCCTCCCCAAACCATGACAAAGTCTTTTCCAAAAGGCTCGGGCGCGAGTGTTTGTAGAGGTAGTGCTGCCAACCTCGTCTTTCCCTTTCGACTACGAGGTCTCATAGGACATAATATCCTACTCAACCAAGCAGGTGCGTCGTACGATACTCCTTTACCTAGCTGGGTGCGCGAAATGGTCACGATGATCGTATCTATCAGACCTTCGACATCCTCGAAAGCTCGCGTCGATGCGGAATCGGAGCTGCGCGCATCGCTCGTCGTCTCTTGGTGCGCCGCTAACAGACTACTGATCACGTCCGCCCCTCCTTCCACCATCAGATGTTCCACACCCGCGCTTTTCAGGCCCGACAAGACCTGAACCCAATCCAACTTGCCATCTTTCGTTCCTACTTCCAAAACATCAGCTCCTGCGCTCTGCAACGCCTCTTTGCGCGCTGCTCCTTCATCGCTCGGTCCCGAGGATGTTGCGAGTGAGCTCGTCACTATCAGGGGCTTCGCACCTGTGCCCGCACTGTAGTTGGTCAAGATCTTGCGGTCTAGAGGGGTGCGAAGGTGCGTGTCGAGGATGATGGGTCGAGGCAGATCTTGGACGGGAATGGTCTGATCTGTTGGCAAGGGCGAGAGGAGACGAGCTACACGTCCCGATGCGTTCTTCTCGAAGCGTCAGGAAAGGTGTCTGACTTGTGCTTGCGAAAGCCCCAACAAGCTTTCCTCACCATTGAGTTGAGGATTGTCATTGATAAGCGTACCTACGCCTACAAGAATTCCGTCATGCATCGTCCTCAAGCTGCAAAGCCAGCAGGGGGAAAGAGCAAAGTCAGCAGAGATGACGCGCGGCGCATGCAAGCTCAAACATTTCGGACGCACGCGTGCGTCATGACGAAGCTTTCAGGACTACTCAGCGCGACCTGCTCCTTTCCCTCTCCGGCGATGTATCCATCGATGCTCTGAGCAAAAGTCAAAGTGACCCTTGGCCTCTTCGCTTGAGAGCTCAAAGCCTTTCGAGTTGGCTGGTACGATCGGTTGGAAGGGGCGAGGTGGCTGGCCCACGAAGGAGTACGAGCATAGGCACCTCGAAGGAACTGCGCCGCATGCTCTAATCTCGTCTGGTGAGGTTGATTGGGGACGACGTATTTCCTGATATGCTGAGCGTGCAAACGAGGTTCTTTCCAGCCCGACGTCATGGCCAGATGAATGTAGATCCATCTTTCGCTCCCTGCCTTGCTTTCGGTCTGAGAGCCGATGGCGTATTTTACCGAAGCGCCTGCGCTTAACAGACTGACGGAGGTGGATAGACTGCAGTGAGCTGGGATGGCTCGACCCACTGGCAAGAGACCAGTTCGTGATACCTCTTGAGCGCTAAATGTGTATGCGGGCTTGATGAGCGTCAGGAAGCGATTGCGCTTTTCCAAATCGTCGATGTGAGGTGTAGAATAGTATTTGGGCGTCAAGTTGCGCTCATTGGGCGTGTACCTTTGAAGTGAAGCAGAGCAGAGCATCCAAGTCGTCACAGCAGGGTCAGTGCATGCTCTGTGGCAATTGTGCAAAATACTCGACAGACGCACCAGATCTGCAAAAAATGCACCTCTTCATTCGCATGGTCGTTGTACTCGCTGTGTCGAATGCCCGACCCAGCACTGGTGAACTGCACTTCTCCCCGCTTGAGCACCTCCACATTGCCCATAGAATCACGATGGGTCAGCTGCCCAGAGATGATGTAGGAGAACTTGTTGGACAGACCGTAGGGGTGAAAAGGTCAGAATCGCAAGGAGCACAAAGATGGAACGCCAAAACGCGCTTGCATGCCCGTCAGCTCGCTCACAATTTCTGCATTATTGTGAGCGTGGGTTGGAAATCCAGTCTTTGGCGCTACTCTGTCCTCATTGAGCACTCTGAGCGGTCCGAAATCCTCAAATCTGGCATCGTAGTAGTTTGCAAAGCTGACAAACAAGAGGCGGTGTGTGTCAGCGCGTCTGAACGTGGGGGCGTCTTGGAGAGCAAGTGTCGACTTACCTAAAAGTATGAAAAGTCTTCAACCAGCCGTGATCTGCTGAGCCCCTCTCATGCCATCTGCGAGGCTGCAATACCAACATCGGCTCGGAGGGTCTTTGGCTTTTGGTAGTATTGCCGCTGGACATGCTTCGAGAGGTTAGAGTCTTTTGTAGAGCGTGAGAGCGGATGAGCTGTGACGAAGTGTGGCGGGGAAGTGGCATTCAGCTCATGAGCAAGTCCAATGAGCGTGGGAGTAGAGCTTCCAGAGAGTGGCGAATGCTTGTGAAGAGGCGATTGTGAGGCAAAGGGAAGCTGTGATGTCGAGTGCTCACTCGATGCTGATCACCACCACCACCACCACAGCGCAGCATATGTGAATCGGCACTCAGACTCGTGACTGCCAAGCATGTGGAGCGGTGCCGGTCAGCTCGGTGATGATGGATGCGCGCATGCACCACCAACCGCTGCTCGTTCGGCGTTAAGCACCTCCGCATCAATTTCACCCAACATGTCACGTGACGCAGGAAATCTCAGCAGCTCACACGCGCGCCCGCGCGGCCGCGCATACTCGCGAAGCAGACAGGTTCGTGCGTTGTCCCGCCAAAGACATCTTCACCTTCGCCTCCAAGCGAGGGCCAAGGCCTGCTTCCAAGCCGACCTCACTCGTGACTCTCACTCCTCAACGACGCCCTTCCCTTGATGCTCAGACTGGCATCGATGCAAGATTCGAAATGACCAGTCTAGCGTCGTCGTCCAAGTTGGGAAGCTCATCTTTCATCCCCAGCCATGCCCATTCCAAGCTTCTGCAAAAATTGGGAGATTCGCTCAAAGATGGAACGATAGCTGGACCGGATGCAGTCTCTGTCGCCACCGCTCGAGTTTTGAGGAGCGTGGTATTGGCAAGCAGAGAGACTGCATTGAATGAAATCGAGAGGAATATCAGATCGGCTGGTGCTTGGCTCGGACATTGCTCGGATGGTGAGTTGCGCAATCAACGACACCGCGCTGGTACTTTTTGCCTCGAGGAACCGACAGCTCGGTGGTTTTAGGGCGCAATGCAGCCTCTTGGGAGATGTGTGTCTATGATGTCACCATCGCAGCCAACTGATCTCAAATTGTTGACCCTTGTTGGATTTCCCTGCCAGAGCAAGCTATTGCGAACACCACATTGAGAGTGCTGCATTTGTTGCACGAAGAGGCAAAGGTGCTCTACAATGAGCGAGAAGGCGAAGCTGCTCGATCTTTCAGACCAGCGCTCTCAGGCCAGAGCCAAGCTTCCACTGCTTCCGCGTCCACTCACGCGCCTGGTGCTACCTCGACCATGATCTCAGGATCGGCCGCAGCGCATGGCGCTTCTGCTCCTACTTCTGCGCGTCCGGTATTATCTGCCTTCAGGCCTGGTAGCACTTTTAGTATTGCTGATCTGGTGGCTGCGGGAATGGGGGCTAGTCAGAGCGGTATAACGAGCAGCGCAGCGAGCGGAACAGGCACGCCGGTGGGGGGACACGTTGCCAGCATCAGCGGTCTAGAAAAGACCTTAACAGGGCTTTCAATGACGGATTCCAAGAAGGCGTCGTCTGAACCTCAAGAGATCGATCAAGATGAGGGCGAGGGGAACAGCGAGGATGATGATGATGAAGAGGTGGACGAGGATGGAGAGGCGGCGATTGTCGAGGAGAAGGAGAAGGGGAATGAAACGGAGTTGAAACAATTGTTGTCGCAGGCCATCCTGGAACTGATTGATGAGATCGGAGAGGTGGATACCAACATCGCGAGAGATGCCAGGGACCATATACACAGCGGGTAAGCTTTGGCAAGCTCGCGCGGCATGTAGCACGCCTTTTGCTCGACTGACCCTGCTGCGCCTCCATGGTGCTGCGATTTGATTGCAGGGAAATCATACTCACCATTGGCAATTCTGCAACAACCGAAGCATTCCTCAAAGCTGCCAAAGATCGGCATTTTACCGTCATAGTAGCCGAAGGGGCACCCAGGTGAGCTCAAACTTTCTGCAAGATCGCAACGTGCGGCGCGCGCGATTGTATGCGATGACAAAATACCCTTTGCCATTTGGTCATTCGCCTATGCTTCTTCCGCAAACAAGCATGTCGGGACATGCGCTAGCCCGATCTCTCTCCGCCTCTTCCAACCTAAGCGTGCTGCTGGTTCCAGACTCCAACGTGCACGCGCTCATGCCGCGCATTTCCAAGATCATCCTCTCTCCTCACGCAATTTTGCCCAATGGAGCGCTGTTGTGCGCACCTGGTTCTTCGCTGGTCTGCAGTATTGCGAGAGAGAGGAGGGTGCCCATCGTAGCTTTGGCAGGTCTACATCGACTCTCTGCAAATTGGGATGTGGTAGGATTGGCAGGAGCGAGTGCGGGTGCAGGTGCGGGCCAAGCTGCGCCAATGGGCCCTGGAAGCTCATTGGGAGCAACGGCGACGCAGGATCTGATCTTACCTAGGGAATTCTCGAGGCTCAAAGAAGAGGCTGGATTGAACTTCAAAGCGTTGGAATATGTCGATCTGCCTGATCTCATCATCACCAACACCGGCGAACATCCTCCTGCCTTTGTCTACCGTCTCATCAAGGAGAATTATAGAGTGGACGTTTGATCAATCGAAATTGATGCACTCAAGACTGCAGCCTCACCTTCAACGTCATCCCTTCGCTTGTCCGTCTTGCGGTGGCATGTCGGCAACTTTGTGATGGCCTGCTTGAGCTGAGCTCGAAATCTACTCTGACTGGGCTTCGAATTTGAGGTTGAATTGGCGTGAAGCGCTTAATTACTCCCACAGATCGAAGCGAAATATGTTGGATGATTCAGATTCAAGCTTATTGAAGATGAAGATGTGATTACCCGTGCTCACAACTCATAGCTTATTGTGTTATCATCGCTGCTTCATTGACAGCGTGAAATCAAATTTCAGCACAAGGCGAGAGGGCCCGCAATAATCACAGTTTGAGTGAACTTGATGCGCTGCTGCGCCGAGCGATTGTATTGCGCGCTGGTGCCGCATATATACTGCTGGTCACGAGCTTGATGGAGAAGACTCATCAAACTCAAAACTGCAAAATGACTCGATCGATCGGCATCGCATATCGTGAAAGCGTTGAATCCAGAAGCGCGAAGCGGTGCTTGACTCCATCCCCGCTTGGCTTTACTCATTCATTTCCTCTCGCTTCACCGAAGCCGCGCTTTTGTCTTGCCGGTGATTCGGCTAGCACGACACTCTTGGCGCTTCAAGTTTCTTGCTGCTTAGTCTTGCGCTTCCTCAACGTCAGCGATCCGATCAATCCCTGGATTAGCATTTCGCAGCACGCAACACTACAAACTTGCATCCAGTCCGCCACTGCAGCACGATTCTGCTCCAGAGCGACAAGCAATGTCAGCATCTATTATCCCCTCGAGCACCACCACCAGCAGCAGCAGCAGCAGACCCAAACGACTAAGGTTATTGGTGGTCAGGCACGGAGAGACGGATCACAATGTGGCCGGAATCATTCAAGGACAAATAGATACGGACCTGAACGTGATTGGTAGAAAGCAAGCCGAACATGTTGCAAGAGCTTTGAGAGAAGAGAACATAGACGAGGTTTATTCCAGTCCGCTTAGACGCGCTAGGGATGTGAGTTCGAGTCGCCCTCTGCCCTCGTCGCGTAGCATTTGCGGCTTCATACGTGTGGTGCGGCTCTGAGGCGCACGCTTAGACCATCTCCTTCACCCATCGACGGATCATGTATGCGCCATCTTTCGACATTAGACGGCAGACGCAATCGTTCAAGCACATCCCAAGCTCAACAAATCAGCATACAACTACTGGCTCGATGATAGATTGATGGAAAGGGGCTTTGGAACGCTGGAAGGAAAGAAGTATGGAACGCCGGGTGCTCCAAAGCCCGACACTATCGAAGGCATTGAGCAGGGCAACGAGTGAGTGTCCGGAGCTTGGCCTTCCGCTCGAACTCGGCACAGGTCCGCTGTGCGCTTGAAGTTGGGTCATGCAAGGCGCACTCAAGAGCAAGGAAAATGATGCTCTGGAGCAGTCGGCAGGCAGCAATACGCTACGGTGAATCAGCTAAAGCAATGCGGCTACATCTACCTTTTTGCTTCTCGTCCTTTGCAGCTTCCGTGAACGTCTAGCGTCCATTCTGAACGACATCATTCAAGGTCCAGCACCATGGGCTCTCGATCCTCTCCCTGCGGGTACGCAAGCGAATCCTCAAATCATCTCTCCCTGCTCATCAGGTTACAAGGATAGTACACGTCTAGCTCCTTTGTCATTGTCCAATTCCAGCGCATCTTCAGGTCAACATCCTTTTGCGCCAGGTGCGGTGGCCCCCCAGCAAGAGTCGCGCGTGGCCAACATCGCACCTGGCGGATACACGAACCGAGATCGGACTGTCCTGATTGTTGGGCACGGCGCTAGCATAAGCGCGATGCTCGGGTGAGCAGTCACGGGCTCCGTTTGCTGCCCAGCCCCTTCTGAACGTGCTCTTTCCGTTCAATCACCATCCTGACCTCTTTGCTTTGTCTTTGTCGACACACAACAACAAAAGCGATGTGCTGTTGTCGGGCAATTACGCCTACTTGGCTCCTGCAATCTCTCGTACTAGAATATGGAATTGCTCCATCTGCGAAGCCATCGTTCGCTTGCCACTCTTGCTGACCGATCACGATGTCCAAGAGAGGAGACAAGTGCAAGCAGGTCATGAATCTCTAAGACGAACATGGCCTATCAGACCTCCTCATTTGAATCCACCTTCGAACAATCCAAAGGCGATGGGCGAAGGGAGCATCATCGTAGAAAGATGGGCAGGTGCGCATCTCCGAGAGACCTGGAGGAGGAGAAAGTCTACAGCGTTTCATTTTCTGCGCTGATGGTTCTTCGGATCGAAGAGACGCTGACCGCTTCCTCCCCTTTGTCCACTTTTCGCACGATGCGTGACAGACGTCAGGCACTTGCCGCAGCAGATCGATGGCGAAGGTGTCACAAACGTGGACGAGGAGATTCAGAAAGCCAAATAAGAGCATCGAATGGCTTGCTTGTGAACGAGGAAGGTCACAGGTCGAAAAGATTTACAGACGATCATCTTGCTTATTGTATGGGATGGCGTCGATCGACGCAGAAGTTTGCAAAAGTGATTTGTTTCCGCGATGTCGAGAGACCGATGAGTGAGGGCCGCCATCGATTTTCAGAAGGGTGGGGGACGCGACGTGGTGGCAGGTAGTACAAAACCGGAATAGCGTGCAACGAGTCAAGCGGCCTGATCAAAAGACATACGTAGAATTGGGCCAGCACGCTTTTGAGGTATGAAAGAGTATGTGCACCCAAAATATTAGGCCCAGCGCTCGTCCAGCGCTCGAGTATTCAGCGAGAGGAAGCTGTTCCAAGGAACTTGGCGTCGACACCGCTCTGTGATTCAGCACCTCCGTCAGCTGGAACACCATCGCTCTGATCAGGTGCTCCTGCCGCCTTGCCAGCTGCCTCATCTGCCATTATCACCTCCGCCTCCGTAATCTGTTCCGCTTGTTCATAGCTCCTGCAGGCAGCCCACGCGAACCACAATTGAGCTCTGAGCTGCAATACGTCCGCTTTCCAGCTCTTCTGTATCCCATCTGTCATGCCTCTAAATTCCTGCGTCAACTTGAAGCACCTGTCGACATTATGAGGAGAGATGAAATCGACGGCGACCTTGATGCAATCTGTCAAGTTGCAAACTTGGTGTGCACACCCTGCAGGAATGAACACTGCCTCATTGGCTCGCTGATAAACCCTCCACGGCTTCACTCGATGCTTGTCGTACAGCTCGTTCAGCAAGCTTTCGTCCAAGTAGAAGTTCTGGGTGTGGATAGGGTCTTGCGCTGTGCACTGTTCTGGAAATCTTTGCCGGATGAATGAACGCAACGCATCTGAATCCTCGGCCCGAAAAAGATCCCACGCTGCACCTTGCGG
The DNA here is from genome assembly GCA_900000165.1 of Ceraceosorus bombacis. NCBI lineage: Eukaryota > Fungi > Basidiomycota > Exobasidiomycetes > Ceraceosorales > Ceraceosoraceae > Ceraceosorus > Ceraceosorus bombacis. The sequence goes on from CCYA01000181.1 coordinate 423,938, forward strand.
GACTCCATCGGCCGAGGGAGCAGCATAGAGCATGATGTTGACGGCGTCTGCCATATCCATATGCAAGAGCGTAGATCCCTTGCCTCCAGTTGCTGCAGCCGCGAGTGTGAAATAAATCAGCATCAGCCACTGCGCTCCATTCCCTCCCCAAAAGACATTCAACTTACTCAGGTCTCCAGGCCAAGCGCAGTACATCTTTGGACCAAGATCAGGAGCGTTGGCGTTGGATGGGAACATTGCGGAAATGTTCCTCCGTCCATCTCTGCGTGAGAGATCGGGCGCTGGCACGGCTTCTTGAAACTCCTTGTATAGCTGGCCGAATTCGTCCGCAAAGTTGGCGCTGTCTGGCCAGTCCTGTTGGCGTCTCGCGAAGAGTTTCTCGATGAGTTACAAAAACAACCACGCACACCTCGACTCGACTCATCGACGCACCTTGAGCTTCCAAATGCCCTTTCCGAGGGCAGCGGTCTTTTGCTCTCCGCTTTTTCCAAACGTGTTGAAAAAGTCTGAGACCATGACCTGCTTGAACGCATCCGTCTTATCGCACCGGACGATGTATGCTCGGTTACCCTGGTTTTCTTGCGCAAAACGTGCGGGACTCCAGACAGATGCTGTGATGACATTCGTGATGACCAACGGCTCGCCTCGGCTCCAAGCGGCGTCGAAAGAGTCTTCCGTCAAATTGGCTGTGTCCATGTAATTGATGACAAGTGATCGGACTGGTGCACGTCCTGGGCCAGACGATACACTACTCTGATACGAAGCTGCAGCATCAGGGTCTGTGCCCTCGCCGAGTACTCGCTCGAGTGGTCCGGGTCCACGGTTGGATTCGCCCGGTGATTGAATCGCAAGACATTCTTTCATCGCGGTGACTTCACCTTCAAGATCTGCTCGTCGAAATCGTGTCACAGGCACCATCATGTCAAGTTCGTGATGCACTGTAGAGCCCTTCCTGTTTGCCCCAAATCTGCATTTCGCGTATGCAGGTATCTTGTTGCTTCTCCAGACCGCTTGTGCTCCCTGCTCCACTTCGGCCACTAAACGAGCCTGACATTCCCTACACAGCTCCCTCCCGCATAGCTTGCAAAAGAAGCTGGCAGAGAAGAGGCTGGTGTTGCAGGCGTCGCACGAGATCGCTTCTTTTAAGGATCGGCGACGAACTAGGCAGCCCGGCAGAGAGGCGTGCGCCAATTCTTCCTCGAGTAGAGATAGTAAATGTTTTGCTGCAGTGATCTGCATTTGCATGGAAAACCATTAATGAGCGGCATACTGATTGTATGCTCATAAGCGGAGCACTCACTTTTGTGACTTTTCGTATTTCCCTTGTCATCCGCAAATTGTATCCATTCCTCGGATCGGGAAAGATGGCCGGCTCCTCGGGGTGTACCTCAGAGGCGAAGAAATGCTCGTTATCCACCCCCTCCCGAGTTGTGCCTTGTAAAGTGCTCGGCTCCGCTTTGAGTGTAGACAATGGAGGTTTGAGATTACCGTCGGCATCGAGAGGAAGACACCGCAGATACCTGAAGCGGCATCCGTCACCTGTCAATTTCGCAATACAAGCCACGCATCTTGCAAAGTGAGAGATGGAGCGATGTTGACAGGACGTTGACTGATGCTCCCACAAATTTCCATCGATCATCTCCCGCCACTCTGTACGGAGGTAAGGGCTGTTAACGGTGCTGAAATGCCGACAAACATCGGAGACAGCCGACAGCGACTTACCGCTCCTATCGGGTGCTGGCTTGTTGGCCGATTTCCTAGGCGACTTGGTCTTTCGATCTTCAGAGCTTGGCAAAGCCGCACTCGTAGCCGCGCCATTGCTCTTGCGCTTCACAGGTCTTGTGCGCGACTTTGAAGGGCCAGCATCGTTTCTCACTGCTTCCTCAATGGGCAGATTCAGGTTCCAGCTCAATTTCGAGTTGAGTTCACGCGCCAACACACTGGCTTTGCGCTTGCTGCCAGCAGTCGGTGTAGATAGCGGAGCCGAGGTGAGCTGATCGGACGAGCTGGGCGGCTCAACAAGCTCCACATCTTCCGAAGAGAAATGTCGTGTACGCTCGAGCGTGGGCGTAGCCTTTGCGTCTGAATCGTCGTCGTCATCGATGACCATCACGCCTCGCTTCCTTCCAGCCTTGCGCGGCGATACTTCGTCTTCCTCATCGTCATAGTTCATCTCGCTTTCGCTGCTTGCACTCAACGGCCTCTGTATCTGGGCCTCTGTGTGTGCCTCCTTGCGTGTTCGATCCGAAAGCCTCGCCCGCTTGAAAGTGGAGACGAATCCTGAGCTGGGCATCGAGTGTCCAGACGACGATGGCGCTGCAACATCTCGATGGGTACGGGTCGAATCTTTGGGAGGAATGGGGCTCACTCGCGACGGGGTCGTAGCTCCTTCTGATGTCTTACTGGCGTTGCTTCTGCGCGATGGCGCTTTTGATGCGAAAGAGGACGCTTCAATTAGCTGTACCTCATCCTCTTCCGACGTAGCAGAGCTGGGTGCCGTGAGTGGTGAACTGCGCCTAGATCCGTCATCAAGTCGCTGATCCGCTGCGTCCCTCTGGACCGGACTGATTGAGGAAATGTCGGTGCTGGACTCGCTGGTGCTTGTTGCTGCGGAAGCACCATTCATCTTGCTGAATGGCGATGGCAGACCAGTTGCAGGCGCGAGAGGCTGGCTGCGCAACTTTGGCTCGACGAAGTCCAGGGCGCTCATATGAAGAATCGAGCCAGTGAAGCCGCTTCAGTGCCTGCTGCGATGGTGATGAGTCGTGGCGTTCGCAAATCCGCGAGGTATCACTGTCGCCAGGCGGGCGGGCGCAGATTATCAGATGGATTGTAGCAAAGCGAGGCTAGTGCTAATGCTGTCCGAGGCAGTGTGGTGAGGTGCAAGCGATCTCGCGGCAGTCGGCACAAGTTCTGCAACCAATCACGATTGCTGTGGGTGATGAATTCGAAAGGGGCTGCGAAGAAGCGGTGGTCGCACGGTGATCGATTGAGAGATGGAAGTCGTGTGCATGCCATATTGATTGGCGCCTAACTATATCAAGTGGCACAGGGCAGCATGCTGCATGGATGCTGCGCGGCGGGCTTCAGCGCACGCACGCCGGCACCCGGTCACGTGATGAAACGCGCAGTTTAAATAACACAAAATATCTGGTGTGTGTAACAAGTCCACTTTAGTTCAGCGGTTTCCAGTGCAAGGTGCGCGATATGCTTCATCCAGGGTGATATGCACCTTGGATGGAAGCAGGAAGACCTCGGTTCGAGCCCGAGGAACTCCTCCTTAAACAAACTGTCGAATCCCCTCTCAAGCAGCGACAGCCTCTGAAGGATCACTGGCTGCTAGCGGGTGCGCGAAGGGAGCCACCAACCAGCAGTAACAGCACGCCAGTCGAAGACAGAAGGAAGAGATGCCAGCGCCCCTCGCACCTAAAAATAAAGCGAGGGTGGTTGGCCCCTGATCTTTTGCTTTTGCGCCTGCCATTACCGAACATGAGGACCTGATGTGAGAGATGTTTTGCTTCTCCTTTGGATTTGCATTGTCAGTCTTGGAGAGTCGGATGGGCTAAAGCGTTGCGTGGGCGGCCATGCTACCCATCGACTTGGCGATGGATGCACTCGCTCCGCTTTCTATTGTGTATGCGTCAGCTCGTCAGCATGTCCAAAGTCGGATGGCATCATGCACTCAATGAGCGCCGCTATACCTATCGCAATGGCGGTCTGGCGCTGGCGCGGGATGCGCGTCTTTGCGCGTACTCCTCAGACGCGCGTTTCGCGCAGGCTGCCTGCCCCCCGCCTCCCCGCCTCCCCGCCTCCCCCCACGCCACCAACCTACACCGTTCGCAGACCAAGGCCCTGGTGCGCTTCGTCGGGCGTCGGTTTGAAACAACTTTCTTCAAGTGATTCCGCATCCTCAAGTTCAACAGTCCCGGTGTAATCCGGGTCCCTCGATCCAATGTCGATCCACAATTGTTAGCGCATGCATTCAGGTGGTGATGACAAGAATGTTTGCTGTAGCTTCCAAGACCTCGGCGGTAGGTCTGTGGGGGAACTCGTGGTCCTTGTTCTGCTGTTGCCATTGCTCGCCATGTCTAGGTTCAGCCTTCTTGCACCTTTCCCTTACTGCCAACCTGCTCTCTTCCGTTCCCTGTGCCGTTTCGAACTTGTACCACCAAGCCCATCCATCTCCCCAGTCAGGATTTGCCTTTGTACACCTTTCAAACCATTTTCTAGCCTGCTCGTACTTTCTATCGTTCCACATCATTCGCGCGATGGTGCAAAGGATCTGAGCATCTTGATCCGTCTTGTTGAGAGCGTCCGCGCTACGTGTTCTGCGAGCTGCTCGCGATTCCAGCCAGATGTCCGCCGACCACAAAGCAGCGGCATTGGGGTATTCTTGCAGTCCTCTCGCTATCAAAGCTTTCGCTTGAGGCGCATTGCCGCTTCTTTCCTCCACTCGCGCAGCTTCCACCCAAATAGACACTTTGTCCTCTGCCTTCGACAGGCGCGCCTTTTCTAGCAGCGCGCGAGCCCGAATGGAGAGACCAGCACGTTCCTCTAATCGACTCGCATTGATCCAAAGCGGAGTGCTGGATGGACAGGCTCGCAAACCTGCGGAGAGAGCTTCCCTTGCAGCTCTGAGATGGGCATTATCAGATCCAGGTGGTGTGGTAGCTTCGACCAGCTGAGCATGCATGAGGTGCAATTTCCAGAAGGAAGGAAACACCTTGATCGCTTGCTTGACCAGATCCAACGATTCTGCAAGCTGTCCCTCTTCTCGTGCAAATACTGCGCTCTTGAGCCAGACCCTCTGACTGTTCACCTCTTGCCTCGCACGCTGCAAGAGCATAGCCGCTGCCTGTTTCTGGCCATTTTCAGCTTCCAGCTTCGCAGCAGCTAGAGAAATCTCCTCAGAGCCCAGGTTCTTCTCGAAAGCGCGAATGAGCACCTGCCTTGCGCCAGCCACATCTTTTTGCCCTTGCCACTTCTCCTTGGCGTAGATGAGCCACAGCGTCTCGGCTTTGGGACACATGGTGACTGCCCTCTCCAAGATTGCTTCCAGCGAGTCCGTCGTGCCGTATTTGCGCTCCACGTCCACCGCAATCCTCCAGATGCTCTGTCGATCTGGATACTCACGCAGCGTAAATGCAAGAATAGCGCGGGCGGTCTCGACGTTGCCATGTTCCAAGCAGGCCTGAGCATCCTCCACCCAAACTGTACGTCGATCTTCCTCTTCCACGTCGATGGTGATCGTGGCCTTGACGATAGCTGCACAACTCATTGGGCTACCTTCCCGCTCGACTCTCTCAGCTTCTTTGAGCCACTGATCTCTCGACAAGACAGCTCCAGCCTTCTGCAAGCGCTTGACAGCCGTCGAAAGAGTTCTGTCCAGCAAAATCTGCGTTTCATCGACAGGCTTGCCTTGATCGGCATTTGTCTGCTCTATCAGCCTTGCAGCAGCTATCCAGATCTCGTGACTACTTGGTAGCGCCTTGCGAGCCTCGTTGAGCACCTTTTGTGCTTCCTCTGGAGACGAGAGGCGAGCGAAAGCAAGCCATAGATCTACAGATCCAGGGACCGCACTGACTGCACCGCTGAGCAGAATCCTTGCATCCTCGTGAGACTCTTCCAAGTTGACGAGCTCCTTCCACAATTTGATAGAATTGGGGACATATTCCAAGCTCTTTCTCAAGACTCGTTTTTTGCTGTTGGAATCTGTTTCGAGCTCCGTAGCTTTCAGCCAGATCTTGACAGATGTCGTGAGTCCAGCTGCGATTGACTTTGCCAGGATGACTTTGGCATTGTCGCGCGTGTTCAGCCTAGCAGATTCCAGCCATACATCTTCCGACAACTTGCACTGTTCACATCCTTGCGCGATGACTTTTCTTGCTGTTGCCATCTTGCCGGCCACTTCTTCCAGTCTTGCAGCTGCGATCCACCCAGGAGCGTGTTTTGGGTTCGTTTTTATAACGCTATCCAGCAACGCCCTGGCTTTCTTGATATCTCCAATTTCAGCGCTACTTTTGATCTCCGTGCCCGCCAGACCTGTCAAGTATCCTTGCGTATCGATGGAAGAAGCGGTGCCTAGTGTCGATTGGGTGCCATCGGACGTGCGACTGCTCGAACCTGCCTGATCCAAGTTGTGGGAGAAGATCTTGTTCCTCGCCTCTCCAATCTCTGTCAAGCTCGTCATGGCGCCATTAAGAGTGGATGATGTGCCATTGCTATTCATTTGTTCTTCGCTAAGCGCCTGTTCGGTCATGTTGCGGTCCCTATTCATGAGCAGCACGCTGTCCGGTACGTTGTACGTCTTGTCGTTTCCAGCTCGAGCAGCCGCCGCCTTCCTCCTCTTTCCAGTCAGATTACCGGCTTCTGGCAAAGCGCTCCAGTCATCGTCGCTCATTGTTGACAAGTTGCGCTTGAGATCCGCAAATTGAGCCTGAATCTTTGGTCTTTCTACACGCAGCTTTTCCAGCTCTGCCTTTTCTCTTGCCTCTCTTTGCTTCCTTCTCCTGGCATCCATCTTATCATCGATGTTGGCCCAAATACTATCGGCTTCCTCATCATCGCGTTCATACACCGTCCCTGCAAATAGACCAGTCTCATTCTCTGGATCTTGGTCTTCATTCGTGTCTTCCTCCTGCAGTGTCTCTTCTCCACGACGCGCACGGGCTGCATTGATCGTCTCTAGGCTCGGACCCTCACGGGCTGGACCAATGTCTGAACGAGTGGTGAAGCCCGATGCGCCTCGCCCCAAACCCGCAACATAATTGGGTGGCGGCGCCTGTACAACAAAGAGCACAGAAGAAAGGGCGACAGCGAGTGGCGAAAAGTTAGAGCCCATCCGGTAGGTTGCGCGATGCACAGCACGACTCACCTGGGTCAAGAATGCCAGCTTGTTGTTCACAGAAGCCATCTTAGCGAGCTGTATCCTTGGCAAGCCTGTGCAGAACCCGTGATCATCGATGATGTGGTGATCGTGCTGTAAGCTGGTCTTAGGGATGGAGATTTTGCATTCTTGATTCGCAGCTCAGCGCTGAACAGTCAGAGTCACGATCGAGTGAGGGGCCCTAGGCTGCTGTGAAATCATGACTGAGCTGCATTCGACGCACATGCAGCAGGGCAGTGTGTACGCGTCCCACTCACTCACCTGCTGCATGCATGCATTCTTCCCACCTTCTCAAGGTGATGAGTCTGCTGCGCCTTCACAACAACAGTCTGGAGTCCTCATAACTCTCTTCCACCCACCACCAATACCACGACCATCCAAGGCAGCATCCACAGCAGCTTTATACGTCCTCGCTCATTGCAAGCGTTTCTTAGATCGCAACGTACCCCTCGGTCAGGTCTCAAGAGAAGCGATTGTCCGACTCACGCGCGGTGCAAAGTCCAACTTCATCTACAAACGACCTGCAAGTGTTGGACAAGGATGTCAGCTGTGAGCAACATTTTCCGCTCAGTACCTCCATGATGCTACATCCCATGCTGACACTCACACGCGCTTCCTTCGTGCGCGCAGCCCGTCAATCCAAAGCCTTTTCTGCAGCAACAGATGGGCAAGCCCGTGCTGGTTCGTTTGAAGTGGGGCATGGAGTACAAAGGGTTCTTGGTATCTACGGATAACTATATGAATTTCCAAGTGGGTTCCCGCTCGCTCTGCGCTAGCTCTGGTTTACGCGGTCTGTTGAGAGCTGATCGGTTGAGATCACCGCTCCCTTTGCTTGCTCGTCCTCAGCTTCAAAATACGGAAGAGTTCCAGGATGGAAGGTCGAATGGAATGCTGGGTGAGGTCTTCATCAGGTGAGCTGGGCTGCTCTTGTCTCCGCTGCAGCCATAGGATCTGCTTCTACATCTCGCTGCATCTCTCATGGGGACGGATATCCTCATTTGCGTTCAGTGGATGCGGTTCAGTCCGAAGGGCTCGGCATCGCTGAACATCTTATCTGCACCCTTCGCGACAGGTGCAATAACGTCCTATACCTGAGGGAGCTGGGAGATGGCGGATCATAGGCGGTGCATATTGTCATCGCTCACTCACAAAAGTCAATGAGGCGATCACAGATAGATTCAAAATGCCACCATCACAATCCGAATCATTGCCTGGAGCGAGACTGGATGATTGTATGCAGTTGGGACTCGTTCTAGAAGCTCGAGATATCGACAAAAGTACACAGGATTCGCGAACGATTTAGAAACTTTGGAGAGGGCGAGAGATCAGAGATAAGTGTGTTTGTGCAGTCTCGGCACTCGTCCCATCATGCAACGAGTGTTGCGTACAAGACCAGCACCAAGCTTGAGGGTGTCGACGGAAGTCAGCGGCACTCTACCTTTCTACGTGCTATACAAGCTTGGGATCTTCACGAGTAGAGGGAAGCATGCTAGACGCTCGTGCTGGCTGCTAACGCAAGCTCAGAGCATGATGGTGGAGTAGAACCTGGCTAGCTGATCCTGCTTTTCACGCGCCAGACGCTCCTCTTCGTTGTACCGGACGTTATCCTCCGCAATGGCGTCGACGTGAGTGACAAGATCGATGTTTGCCTGTGCATCAGATGATCAAGCGATGGCTCATCGTCAACAGCTGGATCTGTCAGAAGGCACCAGAAACTTACAGCTGGGATGATGCGGGTCTTGAGCTTCAGTCTAAAGAGGATATAGAACGCAACGCAGAGCAAAGGTGGCAGGTAGCTAGAGATCAAAATGCCAGCGTCGAATTTGTGAATCACCTCCCAGCCAGAGACGATGATCAAGGTGGTCGTCATGCCCATCACGAACCACGCGCCAGTCAGCTTTCAAGAGGCGCCACAAGCGAGGAGGGAGGAGGGATGCCCAACAGTGTGAGCTCGCCGACCATAGGAAGGAAGGATGGATTCTACGTACTCACCGCACCGACTGCCGTGAAGGGCAAAGAGTCATGTGCCATGCCTTGGGCTTTCATTCCTGCTCTGAATCGGATGTATGCAAAAGCAATCGCCCACCAGCCCATCATCGCGCTGATGGCCGAAAGTCGTTGCAGGAAGCTGTCAGTACAGGATAGAATTTGTACATCAGCCTGCAAACTCTAGCTGTTCTAGCCCGCGAGCGCGGCCCAGCCTTTTGCACCCTTGGCTGTGACGCGTAGTTGCAGCTAGCACTCACGTAAAAAAGTCGACGGCACCGAACATATCGCCAAGGAAACATATACTTGCAAGGACGCAGGCCGCCAAGACGCAAGTCCAAGGCAGACCATACGGAGTGACATACTTGAACTGCTTTGGAGCATATCCTTTCTGGGCCAAGCTATACAACGAGCGAGAGGCGACGTAGAGAGTGGCGCAGCCTGCCGATATGGTTGCTGCAACGATGGCCGCGTTCATCTCCCAGTGCCAAAAAGTCTCGATCTGAGCTACGAGCCCTTTGAAACATGAAGCAGGAGTGGAGGGCTATGTAACTTACGAAGTGTGGGAATGCTTCGTTGTGCCAAGGTGAAAACAAGCTTTGAATATCAGCGAGCGCTCTTCCCAAGGGGCCGGGCATACTTACTGTGTATGCGCGCGTGCTCCATAGCGATGATGAAGGCCGAGGTACCTTTATGCTCCTTCACGAGAGCCGGGTCGTCCGCAGGAACTACCATGCCCAGCACAAAGCTGTGGACAAGCGTCGCGCCAGTGAGTCGACTCTTCGAGTATCCGTGCTTGAGCAATCACGACTCAGCTCACGTTATTCCAATGTACACGAAACAGATCCTCATCTTGACGATGCCTAGAGCCTTTGGAAGAACCCTTCGAGGGTTCCTCGTCTCTGCTGCTGCTAGCGCCAAAAGTCTATCGAGGACGATCAGAGAAGAGAGGATGATGACGTCATTGAGCCGGCGGTAAACTCACTCAATGCCCTGAACGGTCCAGTGTAAAGGGCAGTGGGTGTGAGCGATATTGGTGCCGTCTTGTAGGTCCTACTTCCCCTACTCACACTCATGCTGAACGCAGCTTGGATCGTCGCGCTCAGCACGCCGGCCAACCTGCCGAGCGGACCATCAATCTTGTAGTCTCGGATAGGCGCATATGGGGGTTCCCAATACTTAAAACGAATCACTTTGGCGTTGGGACCAGCTCCAGCTGCTATTGCGATGCAGATGAAGAAGCAGACTACGCTGTTGAACATGACCAGATCCGACGCTCAGCATTTGCTTGTCAACGCTTGGAGTCCATGATCAAGATATTGCGACTCACAGTGCGAAAAGCTTGCCAAGAGAGAACCACATCCTGGCAAAAAGAAGAGGAAGACGTACTGCTTGAATACTACATGTCGAGCTTCATTTAGGCCAATATCACTCACTCGCATTCTCCATACAGCCTAGCGGGAAGACAATTGATGGACAGGACGGTGGCCAAGCCCAGTATCATGAAGAGGGCAGGTGCAAAATCCGTCCAATATCCTACGATGACCGACAAGGCGTTGATCTCTGCTGCCAGCGTGAAGCATGCATTGAGCATGATGTTCCTGCGCGGCAACGGACGGCCAGATCGTGTGAGGAACAAGAATCGCCCAATCACGAGTCATATTTCTGGGTTAGGTTATGCTCACCAACCGATTACGGCAGACAATGCAGGATCGACGAAGCGGCCAGCCAATCGAATGTGACCTCCGTTGAGAGGCAAGAAGCTGATCATCTCCCCGCTGCAAGTTTTGAGGACGAAGCCGCAAAGGAGAGAAGATTCAGCTTGTAAAGTCGAGGCTTTCCGACACGTCAGACCTACAGGCAATTCATGAGAAGCCAAACGGTGAGGCTCATGATCATGTACCCGATCAAGAGACCCAAAGGTCCAGCATGGGCAAGTATGCCGCCCGTACCGAGCCAGATTCCTACCCCAACAGCGTGTCCCCACGATATAAAAGTGACGTGTCTAGGCTTAAACTCTCTATGCAGCTCGTGCGTCCCATAGTCCGCTCGACTGTCTGCTCCTAGGAAGGGCAAAGGTGCTGTAGCGACGCAAGCTGTGGGTCTGTTCTGATCAGATTCAGCACGTCCTGCCCGACTAGAGGTGCCGGACACGCTGTTGGGCGTTGCAGCGGGGGACGTTTGAAGTGCACCTTCGCCACCTTCAGCCCGAATTCGACTACCCTCAGCTGCACCGTACGCTGGCACTTCGATGGCGTCGTTCATGTCCAAGTAAGACTTTTCTTCCTGACCATTGACGTAGTTGGGAGAGGTGTGAGCTGCGGGAGGATAGGCTGGTAAGCCCCTCGCTCGCATCTCCATCGTCTCGGACGACTTGCGACATGGCGACGCGAAAGCAAAGTTGAGGTAGTGATCGTCCGACATGCTGCTGGCGTTGGTGTCGCTGAGCTTGTGTTGTTAGAGGAGCTGCAGCGGGAGGCAAAGGGAGGGTAGGGAGCGCAGGGAGTAGGAGAAGGGATGGGCGACGTGACAGGATTCTGCAAGAATAGCGGCGCCAGCAGCTGGGATGAAGCAGGGCCCATAAGGGCAGCAACGCTTTGACGACCTTGCACGCCTTGAGCTACGCCTCTCGGTATTCACAATCAACGTTGACTCGCAAATGCAGTCAGCAGAGACAGTCTCTGACGAGCGAGCGGAATGTTGGACTAGACAGTTGATAGTGAGCTCGATTTTCAAGTCACGTAATTTGAATGTGTTCATCGATGGATGTTAACCACTTCGGATATTCGACATTTGTGATCCTCGATTGAACGCTGGCACACGGATCTGCGTTCAGCAGCGCTTGCATGGATGCGCGCTTTGTCGGTCTTGTGGACATCTTGAATGTCTGCTCATATGCCATAGCCTTGTGTCTACATGATCTGTATATTAGCTCGAACGTGTATAGGTTTTGTGGGAAGTGATCTAGTGCGCAAAGTATCTCCTTTGACCGCCAAATGGTCGTTGCGCGGAGCGCGCCCGCCCGAAGACGCTGCACTTAGTTTGAGTCACTCACGGACTGTCCCCGCGTACCAAATCGGTGCGCATTTGCTTCGGTTACGCAGAGTGAGGTTTGGAACATTTCAAAGGCTAGAAAATGACAAGCCTACTCTTCGATTTGAAGTATCGTGTATTCAGGTATGTATAGCCATGAACGCTACTACTAATTCGCAGCTGGTCCGACGCGAACAAGGTTCTGTATCAATCACAATGTCTCAGAGACAGGGGTGCCCTCGCGAGGCGTGCTAATCTGCAAATGGCGCAATCTGTGAATGAAGAGGCTGTACTCGCACAGGGGTGGTCTTCATCATCCATTTTGCTTATTGCACGTAGTGCGCGGACCAAAATACAAGACTCGAGCGAGTTGAGTCGAGTCGTGAGATGAGTGAGTGCGTTCATGTCGAAGTTCAAGTGATTGAATGTGAGTGTTGAACGCGGTCCAAAGCCACACTCACGCGACTTGTGACTGCGGTTGCAGTCGCCGCATCAGCGGGCTCGAAGAGCGCTGTGCAGCAGCAGGGAGAAACAAGCACAAAACGGAGCGGCGGACTGCGGCACCAAGGGGCTAGAATTTGAATTCACTAGTCGTGAGTCTGTTCCCATCTACTATGTATTTGGCTTCCGGCTCCGCGCGGTCGCAAATCTACGCTTGGCTCATGGCTCAAAATTGCGCTTTTGATGGATGATTGAACTTCAGACACGCGACGGCAAGTCAGAGTCGTGAGTATCAAGAGCGCGGGGGAAACTGCATGGCGGCTGAGCACTAGCAGTGACATTCACGATTGGCTGCTACATGCCGTGGCGGTACCGCTATATATACGTACGTTACGCTCAGCCATGCCCACGATGTAATATGCGCATCGGCCCATTCCATCCCAGCCAAGGGGAGTCGGAACCACGAACCAGATTGGTGCAGACGACATGCTGTATTTAGTAGGCTTTGCGTAGATTCAAAGTATAGCAACACCCTGAATCATTTGCAGGCCTGCGCAGCTTCACTCGATCTGTGATTGGGCAGCCGTGCCTCGTCTCGCAGCGCCCCACGCAGACGAAAACTGTGGTCGAATGACCAGACTAGGAGCAAGTACAATCGTTTCGTCACACATCAGGATGTGACCGTCAGTTGGCCGCTCTGGTCGGCTAGTGAGAAAAATCAAATCGAGACAGGCTCACAGTAAGGCGCGCGTGTCCCCTCCAATCGGGTGCTGAAGGGATCACATCAAGTCAACCTCGAGCGACGACTCTGCCAGACATGCGTGTCCATGCCACAAGAAGAATGCACGAAGGTGGGAGGGGAAAACAGGTGGTCCTGCGACACGTGCCAGCGACGGCATCGCCTTGACGCGACCACGTACCCAATTACGGTGCGTCTGACCGCGGTTCGTCCTGTGAACATCCTCACGCGAGACCACACACACCGACGACGTGTTCGCTAGCTCGGCCGCACTCCCACCGCATTCTTTGTGCCTCAATCGCAAATTGAGCCGCCCAAGTTAAAAACTCAAGCCATCAACACGCAGAAGTCGCCCCTAAACACGAGAGATCGATTGATGTATTGACGAGAAAAGCAAAATGCAGTAAGTGTCCGCGTCCTCGAACAGATGGGGCTGGTGAGCGGAAGGCCGAGCAAGTCCAGAAGCCGCAGCGCGAGATGAGTGTAACATGTTGCAGGGAGTCTTTAACATTGTCCAAGAAGGCGGTTCGGCGCAAAAGGTCGGTTGTAGCCTCCGCGAGCAGCAGTCGCGGTCCAAGTGGTCAAGTTGGGGTTGGTGTACACATCGATGTGCCTGTCGATATAATCCTTCGTGGGCATATTCTCGGGGGAGCATCCCACATTTTCGCTTCCTTCGTCTTGCCAGACTCTGACGTAATCGATGAGGTACTTTGCAGGGAAGGTAAGTCTGTCAAAGTCGACGGGAGAGAAGCCTTCGGACATGCCCAGGTTCATGATGATGTACATGGGCTCAACGGGGATGGGCCGGGCGGCGATTTCTGTTTCGGCGTTGGCGCCGAGAGCGCGGGCGCGCAGTGTCCACATCGGTCTGCCACCGTGAGCAGTCCAGGTGATGAACCCACCATCGCTCTCGTATCCAGGTCGGTACTCGAAGCCATACTGATCGTACTCTCCGCCCGTGTCCTCGTAGTTGTTGTCTGGAGTGGTGATGAGACTACTGGCGCATTGCTGCCACACGCCGCCCTTGTAATTATTCTGTCCATTGGAGAATTGCGAGTGATACTCGACAGCGCCACCGTCGAGCGTGATGTTCATGCCGGCATCGAACGGTGCCAGCTGCAAGCTCATGCTGACGTCGCCAGAAACGCCTGGGCGCTGACCAGCAGCGGCCTCAATTGCGTCGATCTCTGGGGCTGCTCGACCCACGTAGGTGCCATCTGGGTGCTTAGGACCTGGATGGTCTTCGAAGTCTGGACATGTGCATCTGGAGAGTCGTTGACCAGGCAAGTAACTGAGCGTACCACCGTACTCTTCAGGGTATGTGCCAGTGGTGGCAGCTGCGATGGGACCACCTTCAGGGTACGTCTGATTCGCGAGAGTGCCGACGTCGCATCTGGATGCATCACGGCGAGAGAGACGTGTGAGCCACACCATATCGCGCGTCGAGGACAATGGTCGAGCGACCAGCCACTTTTGCCTGGCATGCGTCCGACAACGGGGACACGCTGCTGAAAGACCGCCCTTCTGCTACACAGCTACGCCGCGCATCGTCGGGCACACTCACGCGTCATAAGTGTAGGGCCAGAGACTGAATTTTCCAAGGCAAAGAATGTATTAGCATGAGCCAAGCTTAGCTGAAGGAGACTGGCAAGATCAAGCGACGTACCCTGCCAATGCGGAGAAGTGCTCATGTGTCAGCACGAGCGCAGCATCGGAGAACGCTGGAGCAACTCACCTTCTGTGCTCGCACCGTGACCAGCGCGTCCGAGATTGCCTATGTGAGTGCGAGTGTGGTGGGTGAAGGGGCCAGAGCACGTCAGAGTAAGATTCAGGTCGGATCGAATGGCGCAGCAGGCGAGCCCCACGCCCACAGCCTTCTCGTCAGCTCGGCCCACACTGCACTCTGTAGACACGCACCCATGGTCCACGCAGCGGGCCAAAGACCTGCACGGTGAGGGTAAGAATATATCACATCAGTCTTGGGTGGCGTCGTTTGCGCAGAGCACGTGTGCGAGATTGTCGAACCCACCAGGAATGTCGTGAGCGCCTGGGAGTCTGACGCGGAATTCGATGTGACCTCCAGTGAAGCAGAATTTGTTCCAAGACTGCACCATGCCGCTTCGGAAGTTCATATTTCTGTGGGCATGCTCGATCATGGTGATGACCATGTTACCTCCCTCGGTAGTGACAGCGGAAGGGTCGTACCTTTAAGGGCAACGTTGCGTTCAGTCAATCAGAAATGACGGTACCGCGCACTGCTGTTGAACTCACCATTCGTAGTCGCCTGTTCCCCAGTAATGAAGGTCCACTGCTTCCCAAAAGGGATCGTCACCCGGATAAAATGATCGACCGTCGACGTTGAATTCGTCGCTAAAGACAAGGTTCATGTTTCGTTGACCGTCGATGCTTCTTCGGCGATATGCCGACCGTGGCGTGTCAGGGTCGATGAGGCCGCGAAAGTTTTCGGGAATCTGCCCGCTGCTGTTGGTTCCTCCCATACCGAAACCACCCTTGTTGCTTTCTTGCTCTTGGAGAATATGGTACATGAGTGGGTATCCACCGAACAGCATGAGCAGACCAGCAGCGAGAAGCGCGACCGTTCCGATGTTGACTAGCCCACGAAGGGTAAAGATGGAACCACGACTGTTTGGCGATTTGCCAATCTTTGGATCGTGGAGATAATCATCATCTTCAATAGTACCAGGCCTTCCCCACGAGTCGGGCAGGGAAGTAAATGCTACTGGAGCAGCGTAGGAATACTTTTCGGAAGCGCTACTTAGGCGTTTGTCGAAGGAATCGTTCGATCCTAACGAACTGACGCCTGAAGCATTGGCATCTCGCTGCGTCCGAGCAGCGGCAGCCATAGCTGTCGCTCCAGATTGTCCCACAGCCGTGAATCCGCCTGGTGCATACCGACGACCCGAGCTGAGCGATGAGGAGGAGCTTCCATAGTTACTGGGTTGAGCTAGTGGACGAGTGCTAGAAGCCGGAGTGTGACCGGACGAGTGGGACGAAGAGGGAGCGGATCCCGTCGGGCTAGGCCGACGAAGGGAAGACGAATGCATCAAAGGAGTTTGGGCAGAGGGAGAAGCGGGTTGTCGATTGAATGCTGCGTTCGGTCTACCGTACGATTCTGTGTTGCGGTCAGAACTGAGATTGGCGCCGGGCACCAATGGAGAGTAGTGAGGGTTGATGGTTGGCATCGTGTTCGTGCGCAACGTGTAAACGTGGGCATGCCGCGGTGACAAAGTCAAACAGGTTGGGGGTGTGTATCAAATACCGCCGGGGTGGACGAGCATTTATGGCATTTCGACATGGCCCTGACCATGCTCATCGTCACGTCAGGCAGAGGACCCTGTCGACTTCGTTCCGAAATAGCACCACCTTTGCGCATTTTCTGGGACGGCGAGCGTGGCTTGGCGATGCACGATCGCCGCAGACTCCCGTCGGACGTGGGCAAGAGACACCGAGCCAGACGGGTCCATAGGGGCAAGTAGTCGCACCGTGATTCCAGCATCAAACAGACGACTCTGCGGACGGAAGTAGTTGCACCGCAACTTCAGCAACTTCATCTTTGCTCGAGATGTCTCACACTTGGTCGTGCGACTGTTCAAGCGCCCAGTGCTGGTGAGCGCTTGCCCATCCTCAACCGTGCCGCGCTCTGGGTGACCCGAACGCAACGCTTGTCGGGCATTGTGTGCGCTGATTTGCGTCGCTCAGGGATGCCAAGGGCCAAGCAAAAGAGTGTGCATCGCAGAGCATTGTGCACGCGAGGTGCAGCACGTCTCGTCCTCTTTGTCCTGTTCATAGTGAGATTCCATCCAGGATGTGCCAAGAAAATCTCAGAAGCGCCACCTAAGCAGAATGCAACCATCTTGCTGCTTTCTTGCTCCGCTCCACGCTCACCTCGAGCGTCCAGAGCCTCGTTCTTGGCGTTGAGGAGGTGAGAGGAGAAGGTGGCATACAGTGCGGCGCTGCTGGCCTGCTCGTGAAGAGTCGACTCGCCCCTGTCCTGCAGCTTGCAGGGCTTGGCTTTTCGTGCAGCTGGGTCAATTCTTGGCGCAAGTCACGTGACCGACTCAAGTCTCAGTGTTCTTGAATCGGTTTCAACTGTGGAACTCAACTTATGACTGTGATTTCAATATCAATCTCAAGGTCACACTTTCCATATCGACCCAGCCGTCCTCCATCTGCAGATAGCCAATGCTTTGGCCCCTCATCGCGCAATTCAGTCCCGATGCCTAATACTTGGATGTAGCGCCTACGGCTACGCAATCGCCGGCGGGCCGGCAATTTGGCAGATCCTGCGAAAGGACTCCCGCATCGACAGCAGACAGTCGTCGAAGGTTTGAAGCAAGAACATAAACACACGGCGCTTCTTCACAACGGATGATCACACCTCGAAACTATCGTCAGAGAGCTTCCCACAGTGTACAAAGATATTGACTCATTCGACAAGCAAACGATTGCAATCGAAATCCCGCAGTACCCCTCACCTACGTCCAGCCGGCACAAAGTCGGTCTTCTTGGGAAGCTTGCTAGTCTGCACCCTCGCTGCGCCGCCCAGAAAAGTGCCAACGAGAGCCAAGACGATGACGGCTCTCTCCTTGCCGCTCGTAGCACCTTGCACCCAAGTTGTCTCGAGGATGGCGAGTAGGAAGGTGAGGAGAAACAGCGGGAGGAGGATGTATCCAGACAGTCTGTGGTGGCCAGTCGAGGCGCGGTATTGCGATGAAGGGGCATGATCAGATATCCGTGAACAAGGTTTGGGCTGCTCCGAGCTCATTTACGCACCTGTGCCACTTCCACAGCCCTTTGGCTATATTTGGTCCTCCGAGAAGCTTGCCATTTCCCCATACAGTAGCCGCACCAACAGCAGCCTGCGCCCAAGCGATAATGACAGCGGCGAAACCGAAGGTACCATGCCAGCTGATGAAATGTTGTGTGCCGGGTTTGGAATGAAGGTACCACATGATGATGGCACCAGCTGTAAAGAGCGGCAGCACGATTCCGAGATGGATGAGTTGGTGCAGCAGAAGGGCGGAAGCTTTGGATTTGGGTCTGCTCGTCGTCGTTGGCTGGAGGACGAGGATGGATTGACTGATGAAGACGAGACCCAGCGACTATGGAGCGCCCCGCCCCGTGCCCGTCAGCCTAAGACACTCCCCACGAAACGTCGACAGTAGCACCCACCTGCAACAACGGATGATAGCCAAACAGCGGAAGGTTGTTCCAGGGCATTTTGCTGAACACCAAAGACCAGACGAGCGCCACAAAGGCCGCTGCAAAGATCTGCGAAAAGGTGATTGTTTGGTGCGGTGTGAGCCTCACAATGCAATAAAGCCCTCACATGCACACTCTCTTTTGCTCACCTGGACAACCCAAGCAGATCCCGACATGTTGTTGCTCCTGAACACTCGCCAAGGTGTAGAGTCTCTATCCGTCTCTCTCAACACTTTTCTTCTCTCCTCCTCCTCTTGCGCCTCCGTCTCTCCTGACAAATCCTCTCCACCTCGCGCGTAATGTCGTTGGTATTGAAGACCTTCCTCTTCTCCGCCGGGTGCGAGCAAAGGTTGCGTCTGCTCGGCCGCAGCGTGAGATGCTGCGGAGGCGGACATGAATGCTTCGCCTCTGTTCGTCTTTGCTCGTCCAATCAATTCACGAACCAGTGAACGTGCCTATATGGTCTGGCGGAACTCGCGAGCGAGAGGGGTTGGTCGGTGTATGCGGCGCGCTTCCGTAGGAAGACCCGGTCGGTAAAATCTGACTGAGCAGACGAGCACAATCGTGACGAATGATTTCAGATTCGACGTTGCAGTCGAAGAGTCGCAGTAGTAGAGCTCGGTGTGATTTCCAGATTCATGAAACGTCGACAATTTCAAGTCAGAATCGTGAATGTGAATGTGAATTATACAGCGAGTCGAGTGACGACAGCACCAGCCAATACGTGCCGTGCCGTCCAGGGTTCAGCCATATGGATCTGGCCGTAAGCTGCACCCGGCTGCACCGCTGTGCGAACCAAACCGGACCGCACATGCAGCTTACTGTACGTAGCGCCGAACGTGCTGCAAGCCCCGGCCCTCCTGCTGGTAAGCGTGCTGCGCGCGTGCCTGCTGATGAGTAACGCGCCAGCTCTGCTTGGCTGAGCAGTCTGAATCGTGAGCTGATTGCGTCATCAGCCAAGGCAACACGGTGGAAGCGCACAAACACAGACCGGTCCGCATGGCCCTCTCGACATTGGGCCATCTTTGTCTCTCGGGAGCACGGTGGTGGGTTGAGAGACCCAGCCAAGCCTTCGGTCTGCACACGTACCAAAAGCTTTGTCAGCTTTTGGATGCCGGCTAGATTATTCTGTCATAATTGCGACGCAACGGGCCTGGGCTGAGGTGTTAAATATGGACATGAGGAAGGACGGCAAGTGCTAGAGCGGATGGGTGCTGCTAATAGCGATCGGTAGGAAAAGAGGGTAAGGATGCTGCTTCAAGCGAGCTGTAATTAGGTAAAAGCTGAACCCTAATTTAGCTCGGATGGCGTGACAAGCCACAGATGCACCGTCCACGAATGAATGTCATCCGGATGAGAGGGCCCATCCGGCGCTGTAAGTTGGATGCGCCATCACCTTGATGATACGCGGGAATTCGCAGCAAGGTGAGGTGAAGACCAACGAGCGGAGGCAATATGCTCGAGAAGCAAATTGCTTTTGCAGCGACGTTATGACGACGCTTTTACGCTCATGGCTAACTTGCGCCACGAAAAGCCATGGCGACGACGAGACACGGATACTCGGAATAGGTGGCTGGGCCCTGGTTCATTTTGCGGGTCGTCAGCCGGTCGAGTCGAATCGAAGCGAAGCGAGAAGGTAACCGAAATGGTGGAGTCGGATCGGATCGGGTGCCGAGGAAGGACGTCGGGAAAGCGGTCTCTTGACGAAGCTGCGCGCTCCAGCGCCCGCACATAGATGCTCGCGGCCGCACTGATGGAGTCATCAAGGTCATGGCAACAAGTTGTCCCGGCAAGGCCTCAAGGCTCGGAGGCCTGTGCACGACTGGCTAGTCCCAATCTTTGCGCCTACAACTGATTGAGCATCGCGAGCAAAATGCCAGGTGCCAAAGGAGCCTCTGCATGGGAGGTGATTTGAGAAATGGCGCCTTGGTCTTGCTGATTAGGGCCCATGGTCAGGTGCGCCGGAGCAACTCTGGCAAAGCTAGCGAGCCCATCAGACCAATCCGAATGCGATCTAGTCAGATTTACATCCAGACTTGGTCGAGCAGCGTGTGCCAACGGATGCGCAACTTTCGTGCTCGTCAACGCACCCCGCGAAGATGCGTTGCGCGGGCGAATCGGCGAGCAGTCATCATCAAAGACGTCATCGAAGTCGTGGGAAGTAGTCGTTGGGCTGATTTGCGAAGGAGATCGGAAATGAAGAGCAGCTGCTGGAGCAGAGCGGCAGTGCTGATGAGCAGCTTGCAGAGCAGCTACGGGGCGCTGCATACGCCCAGCTTCGGTTCGTGAGTCTATGCCGTATCTTGTCGTGAACCAGCTGTCCGAAGAAGCCGAAGGCCCGTCCCGGGGAGTCCTGTCGTCTGAGCTATCGTCGGCTGGATGTGTGACGTCCATCATCCCAGGCTCCTCCACGGGCGCCTCGTGCAGTTCACCGAGGGCACCAAGACAATCCTCGATCGCAACCAGGAAGCGTCTCGAAGATTCAAGAGTACTTGCACCACCCGAAGGCGACAACAGAACTTGGTCCTGGCCCGCAGGACTGCCAGCCGACATCCGTCCACGCGACAGACGACGAGCTCCAAGGAAGGGCAGCACGTTGAGCTTCTGTTCTTCCCTGGCGCGTATCCGCCTCAGGTAAGCCACCCACACCGTGTGGGGCACCGCTACTTCATAGCCGCATTTGGACAGATAGACGCTCTCCATGCGGTTCAACTCAGCGAGCGGAATCCCAGTAACATCACACCAGGTCTTGTTCAGGAAGGTGTTGTCCTCGATGACTTCTGTAGTGGGAGCCGAAACGTGGTCAGCGGCCGCGGATACACGCGCTTCCATTTTCACTCACTGTTGGATAACATCAACCCCAAGGTGAACAGCTTGAAGGGCGCAGCGGAAGGTGGGTTGGCAAAAATTTCGCGACCTTCGTCGCAGAGCAAAGCGTCGCTCGTCCTGAACAGATACGGGACGCGCACCGCGTACAGGATGGCGAGCAGGAAAGCGGTTGGACTGAGGAGCGTCTGTGCCAAGACTTGCTGGCAAAAGCGTCGAAATGCTGGACTCACGTCAGCGCCAGGCATGGCTCCGGAATGCCCGGCGTGACGAGAGCTGTATGTGCTGGAGCTGCGACGAGTGCGCGTGGCTGTCATGGGCACTGCAGTGGGTGAGCCGTCCCTGGTCCCGGTCCTGGAGGATACATTGGCGGTAATGACCGAGGAAAGCTTATCGTCATTGACGCTCCACTTCCAATACGGAGAAACCAAGCCTAAAACCGCAAGGATCGCTTGCTTCGATCTATCTCCTTGTTGCCGCATGGAAGGCGTAGCAGACGAGCCTGTCTTCGTATTTGCGGCGCCGGCATTCAGAGATTCTTCGGAGGAAGGTGGAGCAGCTCTTTCATCTGCCCCAACAGACATGTCCATTCGACTTTTGGGCGAAGCTCGAATGCCAAGGTCGGACTCGTCGATGGATGGCGGCGTTCCTGGCTCGCTGGTGCTGGAATTGCTTCCTGTCGAGCTGTCACCACTCTCGCGGTGATAAACGCCAGGCTTCTGACTCGCAGCAAGTGCAGCACTGGCAGCACCAGCGCCTTCCACAGCCAAACGATGGAGCAAGCTGACTGGCGCTGTGTTGAGCTCCCCTGTTAGTCCTGTGTTCCAACTGCGGTGCTGAGGCGATTTGCTTAGCTCATGCGTCGCTGCGGCCTTTAGCGCTGGCCCGCTGGTAGCCTCCGCTTTGGTCCAAGATGCGAAGGATGAGAGATTTGGCGACATCTGCGGCGTTGCAAGCAGAGGACTGCTTTGCGCGGAGCTTGTTGCGCGCCCTCGCTGCTGCGGCAACTCGTACTGGGTAGAGATCAATACAGGATCGAAGAGTGCCGCACTCGCTCCCCAAATGATCTCGGCGCCCATGGCAGACAGTGGGCAAGCTGACTTATCCAGCGTGGCGGGAGAGGGCGGAGCGGGACCGTCTGCGGGCGGAGCAATTCGCTCCTGTTCGGCTGAAGGAGGTGGCGCAGGCACGTTCATGACTTGTTGGTCACTACCTCGCCTTGGGTCTGTGGGAGCCGTGCCATTCCAGTCATGGGGCCTAGGCGGGAAGTGAGCTTGACTCGCATGCTCAGGCTGCACCTGCCAATTTGGCGGAGCAGGTCGATTCCATGTGGATGGGCCCATGGCGCTTAGCTGCTCCATGGACATCGTACCTTGATGCGACGATGGCTGGGGCTGGTAGGCTGTGCCGAACCCATCAGCATCAGGGCGCGCATATGACTGCGGTCCTGAAATCTGCGCGTCTGCTAATGGCCATTGCGATTGGTAAGCTGGAGCATGTTGTGACACAGGATATGTCGAGGTAGTGTGGCCCATGGCCGCAGGTTGCAGGGCTGTATGAGATTGGGCGTGTCCCGCAGGATACGCATTGCCATCCGCCGAGTAGTGGTAAGGCAGATGCTGAGGCTGCGTCAGGCTATTCAGATGGACGTCAACGGATGGGTGATGAGCGCTCTGTGGTGCGATCCGAGATTGTGTCGGATAGGACTGGTGAGCCGCGGGTATCTGGTGTTGGTTTTGTGAGAGCATATGAGAATAAGCGGGATTGGCTACGTTGTGGGGCGCTTGCGACCAGGCCTCAGAAAGCGGTAGATGGGACGACTGCTGCTGGGGCAGCTGGGCGTCAGCATCCTGTTGCAGCTTTCGAAGCTGTTCGTGAAGTAGAGATTGATGCTGGTACTGAGCGCCTTGATTCTGGTAGTACCCTGCCGTACTGGGATGGGTCGTTGTGTGCATTTGATTCCACGAATCGGCAGCCCACGGTGTCCGACGCTGCTGGGGCAAGTAAGCACTGTTCGAGGGATGATTCTGCCAGGCAGCGCTCCACATGTTGCGCGCACCGCCTCGTGGAGCAGCCGCGGTCAGCCTCGGTGCTTGAGGAGGGGGCCAGTAGCCGGTCTGGTTGCCAAAAGAATCCATCAGGACCACACCACCATCTTGCATTTGTGCTGCTGGTTGTCCGGACATGGTGACTCCACTATGAGCGACAGTCTGAGCGGGGTCGCTGAGCTGATGCTGGCTGCTACCCCATCCACCTTGTCCAGCGATTGATGCATGCTGGACCTGATACTCGGGATGCTGACTGTATGCGTGCTGACCAGGCGCAGGTTGCCCTTGCGTGTGGCCATTAGGATTGCCCAATGCGTTTAGGTCGTGGTGACCTGCGCGAGTGTAAGCCATGATGAGCCGTGAGTGCTGGGACCAGAGCACAGGCTACCAAGCCCGGTAACAAAGGTTCCGAGAATGCTAGAGAAGCTTCGCGCCTGCTGGGCAAGCAGGTGTGCTGCCGAGATCAGAGAGCTGCCAATGAAGGCGTCCCTGATTGGAGCTCCTCAAGTCGTGACCTGCAATTCTGGCTCTCGTGGCGCGATAAGCCTGAGCGCAGCAAGCTCGTGGCTTGAAGCCTGGGTGACCTCCTCAAGTCAGATGTCCCGAGTGGATGACGCGTAATGGCTGGCGTAGCGGAGAGTGCGCTCTCACGCAAGCCAACAAGTCGACGTCAAGAACCAGGAGCGCACTTGAAGAGGAGCCAATGAGCCCCAATGAGGTGATTGAGGGCCCTCGCGAGTTAGCTGCTCATGTGAAAAGCAAGCAGCTATACTCAGCGATATGGCCTTGGATTGGATGACGGGCATGGGCGTGAGCGTCAGAGAGCAACCTGCTTCGCTTCGCCTCGGCTCGCCTCTTGTACACGCTGAGCGATCGATCGAGGGCATAATTTGCAGGTTTCACCAGCAGTCACAGCATATGCACTGTGACTGCGCCGCGCAAAAAGTCAAAGCGATGCAGCGCCACGCGGCTTTGCGCAGCCGCCTGCACTCTGACTGTATTATTAGCTGCTGCATGCTATATAACCGCGTGCAGCAGCAGGGTCATGTCATGCAGTGCCTGACTGCTGGCTTAACGCGCCGCCCCCTCAAATTTACTTCTCGAAGCTTTGTGTGAAATTTGAATCGACGGCTCGCTCATCTTATAACCGGAACTGCTCGGACAAGGAGCGGTGCAGCGTGTGGACGCAGCACGGTACTCATATCGTGATCAGACTCGAGAGTCGAGACTCGTGACTCAAAGAACGGCACGGCACTCCGCTCGATACAGCTTATGATGTGTACCTATACCGAGTGACAACGAATACTCACGACTGCGAATGTTGTGTAGCGGCCCAGGCTGCTGCGCGATATGAGCGCCTCATCTAATTTGAACAAGAGTCATCGGTGTCAGAGCGACGTGGCTGCGCACCACCGCCCCTTAGAGCTGCTGCCGACGATGAGCCAGTCGTGATAGTGGAGCCCCTGTGTCGAACAGCTGCGCGGCACGGGCACGCGAGAGATTACGCGCGCGTCGATCGACATGCGCGTTCAAAAGGGAGTCTGAGTCTAAGTTGGAGCAGAGCTAGACAGACACCGCGGAGGTGAACAGGTTTGATCTGCTGCTCGTCCAAGCTGATCACTGCTCCTGATATTCTGACACAGAGCTTCATAGGGTGGGTCGCGGCACATCTAACCGCGATCATTGGAGGGCTCTAAAAGGTTGACACGACGGTGAGCATCGGCAAACACGAGACTGCCACATCAACTCCGGCCGTGCGAGACGGACCCTGACACCAGTCGACACTCTGTATATGCTAGCCAACGAGGCGACGGACCGCGGTGGATGAGGCGCTCGAGTCAGAACCATCACCCAAATCTGTGTTGATGTAAGCGCAAGCGCTGAAGTCTACTACCGAATGGCACAACATGTGACCGCCAAATCGTGCGCTCAGACATTCCTGCATTAACGCAGTCGTCAGGTGAAGCACGATTCGAAATGATAGAGCTTGCTATCTCGGCAGTGAATGCTAGCTATCTCGGCAGTGAATGCTAGGATATAGCTTGCAGCCAGTGGAAAATGAACACGCTCGCAGACTGCACTACCACGCCCTTTTAGTCTGTCACAAGGTCGATGTGACGATGTTCCTCCTTCGTGCTGACTATGCAAAGCTTTGCACGAATTCGTTCGGTGTTGCGTAGTCGACCTTCATGAATGTTCATGCCGTGGTGGTCTCGTCCTTTTTGTTGGCAGCGTTAGCCGCATCGATATCCTCCTCCGGTACAGTCTGCGTCCTTCGCTCCTTTTCGCTCTCAAGTTGCTGCGAGGTAATGAATATCAGCGGAATTGGTCCATCGGGACGGAGTGTGCTCAAGCTCTATCACTCACATTGTAGAGTAAGAACAGCGCCTTTTCGTTTGCCTCTGGAGTGCCTTGGATGGTGAACATACGCTCGCCGGTGTCGTCGTGGGGCACTTTGGCGATCGAGATTCGAGAGCCACTCAAGCGACGGATCTCGGTGATCTTGGAGCCGCCTTTGCCAATGATGCATCCGACCATGTCAGAAGGTATGCTTATGTTCTGTGTTCGCATGTTGGCTGGGTCCACGGTCACCGCGGGTGCCAAGGAGATTGGCGCTCCCGTAAGCAGGCCTCCTCCAGGCGTGACTGCGGCACCACCGGCAGCCGCGATGGCAGCAGCGTCTAAAGCTACTGGCGCAGCCTTTCGACCATCGCCATTTGCTCCTTGCGAAGTGCGTCTACCGCCAGTCGGAGCTCCGAATGTCGAGATGTGCGAGCCTCCGGCGCCAAGGGTCATAGACGACATGGCCCCGGCGAGGTACGCTCCGCTGGTTCTACGGCCACCAGTCTGAGGTTGCAGACCACCTGCACCTCCCGCAGCGAGCACACCTGCGCCGTCTGCCTGTCCCGGATGGTACAAAACAGTACCTTGGCCCCGTTCCCAGTCTTCCAGAAGGCACTGGCTGATTTCTTGAATCGCGACACGTATGGCCTCTGTCGTTCCCTGCACTTCGACAATGCGCTCAGTGGACTGAGGTAGCATCTCTTTAGAAGCGACCATTCTGGCTCCCGAGATATCTTGTATGTGCTTGATTTTGAGACCTTGACGACCAATCACCGTACCCATCAGATTATGTGAGATCAGCAGCCGGATGGAAGTAAGCGTACCCGTGGTAGGCGTCGTGCTTTCTCCGGGTGCAGCGGCCGCCGTGACAGGATTATCAAGAATTGTCTTGGCAATGAACGCATATGCCTGTGAAGAGCGGAAGGGGCGGGAATAGCGGTCAGACCCTTGTCTTTCCCAAGCCCTCAACCGCGGCTGGGCGGCCCTCCAAGTGCAGGTCCCAAGCGCGTGAATGCTCGATCTTGCCCAGGAAGCAGACGTCATACTCACCTTTGCAACACCCTCCACTGTGCCAGTCACAGACAAGACACGATCGTGAACTCCCTGGACGACTTTGGAAACTCCCGCCTTGACGCCCGTCTGTTCCCGCAGATCCGCAACATTTTGACCGCCTTTGCCGATGATGACACCAGCTTCTTTTGTGCTGACCAGAGCGCGCACAGTGAGTGGAGCATTCGGATCGGGAGGAGCAGCTGCTCCACCCGAGGCCTTGCTGGGCGAAGAGGCTCCTTCGGCACCGGGTGCGGCGTCGCCGCCATTCCCGTTGGTGCTGACTGCATTCGCATTGGCCTCGCTAGCGATAACAGCTGCTGCGGCGTCGGGCTGCGGGGAAGAGGTATTGTGTTCTGTTGCGGCCATTTTGAGATGATGGCTATTCTAAACAGCTCGAATGAGTTCGAGATTGGAGTTGAGGCAGGGTCACGGTGAGCGGATCAGTACTCGGGACCGAGCGTCGAGCAGCGAAAGCGCTTGGACGACGGGGCACTGGTATGCCAAAGATAGCTAGCCGGGCGGAAGGGCAACAAGGTAAATCAATGATGGGCGGATCGAGGATGACGTTGCGAAAATCGCGAGGTCGAATGATGAGGGAGAAAGTCGTGCTGAGCCCTTCTTTCAAAGCCTTTCATGCGCGGATACAGGGCAAGTGTCCTAAAGAAGATGCTGTAGTCAAGTGCACCCGCAAACTACAGATATGCCTAGGGATGACTGGAGCTGGTAAGAGAGCGAGGTGTGGGTACCGAGCGTACACGATCACCTTTGCGACGAGGACGCTCCCGACTGGTACTCCGGGTGACGGATGAAGCTGTCGCCCAGTGGTATGCGATCCTTCCGGCTGCTTGCATGTGCTGGTGCGAGAAGACTTTCTGCTCGGCGTCGCGGTTGCCCGCGTACTGCGTTGCATGAACTCAAAATTTTGGTTAGAGACGGGCACGGGCACTCAAAACGCATACAAGACGTGGTTCGCACCACTCATCAGACGTTGAGCGAGAGGCGCCCTTCATTTTGAAGCCCATCTTGCATGAAGGGGGCGGAGCTGCGCCGCCTCGCGTGTCACATGTGTCGTTGGCGCAAGAATCAAAATCTTGAATTGATTCATCAAATTATTGTTCTCGTTTGCGTGCGCGCGCAGCAGCCCTCACTCCCGCGTGAGTGCAGATGTCGGATACAGGCTCTCAAGGATGAGTCGCTCAAAGCAAGAATTGAATCAAATCGCGATTTTCAAGTTGAGAATCATAAATTTCAAGCAGCAGCGACTGACGTCGTTTGAGCCCACATCATTATCGACTCGTGGCTGTGACTGTCCATGCACGTATACCCGCTATAGGGCTACAAGCTGCGTTAAGACCCACTTCCAGTTCAGAGCTATACAAATCAATCAACTCGATAACGAGTCAAATCACAAGTTGAATTTGGGATCTGAATAATAAGTCAAAGTCGAGATCTTGGATCAAACTTTGACTCACTCTTCTCGAGCGCGCGTGAGGTCACGTGACAGCGCGTCTGGATTCTTGATTCGGCGCGCGCCTGACTCGCGGGGGTGTTGTGGATCAAGACGCGCGCATAGCTCGCGGTCGATGGGATAGTCGAAAGTCGATAGACGATGAACCAACGCAAGAGAGCTCTCTCGCGGGCGGTGGACAGTCGTCAGTCGACTTCCAGTTGCCTCCCCCTTGTCCCCCCCTCCCTCTTTCGAATTCCGTTCAGGTCATCGCACGCACACTACCAGCGGTGTGACAACGCTGACATCAGGAAGACCTCCAGCGGAATCGGCATGCAACTTTGACTCTGGCTACGACTTCGACTGCGCACTCAAGGCAACGCACACTGCATGCTTCCTGAGAGGATTTGGACAGCACGCGACTCATTTCAAGAGCGAAGCACAATTTGCGCATGATCTCAGCGTCAAGATACCCCAACTCTTACGATGGACGACTTCAATGTTGGTGGAAGCGGTGGTATGGGTGGAATGAGCGGTGCACCACCGCCTGAGGAGGATTTCTCGAAATTGCCAATCGAAGAGCGGCTAAAAAGCAAGGTAAGCATCTGGAAGTCAAGAATGACCTTTGACTGGTCTCACGATGAGGCCTTGAAAGGCTTTTGAATGCATGTATGCTAATCGTGTCTCATCTTTCACAGTTGTGGAAAGCTCGCGTGTCGGCGTACGAAGACTTGAATCGGCAATTCTCTCGTTCGGCATCGGAGAAGGATGCAGTGTTTCGGCCTTACACAAGGAATCCTGACGTCGTCAAAGCCATGGCCACAGACTCGAACGCAGTCGCGCAAGAAAAGGGTACGGAGGCTATCAGAACATTCGTTGAATTTGGCGGCAAGGAGGCTGGATCGTGAGTGTGCGCTGCGGCCTCGGAATCCTGTGGAGCACGATGCGCTGCTTTGGTTTGCACAATCCGCATTTAGAAAATCACGTTAATGCTGTATTCTGTTTCCAGCACTCGTGAATCCGTCTTGCCATCATTGGTAGAAAAATGCCTGGGCTCGATGAGGGCGGGCACAAAGAAGGCTGCTCTAGAAGCAACTTTGTTCTACGTCGAGAATGAGGACGTCGCTGGCTCCGAAGGCGTCGTTGTAAGTCCTTCTCTTCTCTGCGGCAGCGTTTCACCAGCTGATTGGTTACGCACGCTACATCGGACAGGCCGACCTCATCAAAGGCACAGAAGCAAAGCAGCCAAAGGTGGTTCTTGCTGCAGTGACGGCTTTGAAAGAGTCGATTCGGTGCGTCGCTCCACAATCCTTTGCACGCGCGAGTCAAGATTTTGAACGTCTTTTGATTCACTCGATTTAGGCTATTCGGACCAAAGCAAGTTCGGCCAAAGCCGATCTTGACGAAGCTGAAGGATCTGTTCGCGCACTCGGACAAAGGCGTACGTTCAGAGGCCGGCTTGCTAGCCGTCGAGCTGCACCGATGGATCGGCGCGGCTCTGACTCCGACGCTGAATGAGTTGAAAGAGATACAAGCAAAAGAGCTCAAAGCACAATTTGAAGCGGCAGGCGACTCATACACGACGCCGGAACGGCATCTTCTCTCGAATAAAGCAGCGGCGGCAGCAGCGGCAGAGGCAGCGAATGGTGGGAACGGTGACGGCGAAGGAGCAGACGGCGGTGGCGAGGCCCCAGAAGCGGAGCCAGTCGATCCTCTTGAGTTTGCTGAGCCGCAAGATCCCCTCAAGCATGCAGATTTCCCCAGCAATTTTGACGAATTACTAGCGTCCAAGAAGTGGCAAGAGCGCAAGGAAGCAGTCGATGGTCTCCTCAAAGCACTTCAAAGCATCCCGAAAGTCCTCGCGACACCCTCTTTAGATGGCCCAATTGATGCGTTGATCGAAAAGATCAAGAAAGACGTCAACATCAACGTGGCGCTTGGTTCTTGCCAGGCTCTCACCCTGCTTGCCAAGGGAATGCGAGAGAACTTTGCCAAATACAAAGACAGAGCCCTGCCAGCCTTGCTCGAGAAGCTCAAAGAGAAGAAGGAGAGCAGCGTCAAGATCATCACCGAGACGCTGGATGCCTTGTTCCTGACCGTGAGTAGACCACGGCTTGTGCTAGGTCTGATCTCGCTTTGACCACGTCCGTCCTATCGGTATCTCAGGTCTCGTTAAGCGATATCCTGGAAGATACCTTGGCAGCCTCAAAGCACAAGAATCCCGCTATCAAGACTGAAGCCATCAGATTCTTGGCGCGTTGCCTAGCTGAGACGCGCTCAATGCCTGCCAAAGGCGATCTCAAACCTATAGCAGAAGCTCTTATGGGCGCGATGGATGACAGTTCGCCGGATGTACGAGACGCTGGCGCGCAAGGTCTCGGAACTCTAATGAAGCTCATCGGAGAGCGGCCGATGAATCAGTTCATTGATGCTCTGGATGATATCAAGAAGGGCAAAGTGCAAGATCAATTCAAGGTTGCGACTGTCAAGGTCAAGACCTCCAAGCCGGCTGCAGCAGCCCCTGCTAGGGCGGCCCCAGCCGCATCTGCATCTGCGCCACCGAAGCCACGCCTAGCGCCTCCAAAGGTAAGACAAGGTTACGACGTGTTCTTCAAATATGTGGCCCTGACCAAACAATGGTTTCTGCAGAAACCCGCTCCTGCGAACAAGGAGAACATGCCTCCCGCAGGAAGCGAGGCTTCGGCTCCAAGCTCTTCGCGAGGCCCGACTGCGCCAGTCGCCAAGCCTCCGGCTCGTCTCATGGTAAGCACGACGATTTGAGCAGCATGGCTGAGTATACTCTGACGCTTTGTGTGGACTTCTCAGGCAAAGAAGCCCGCTGCTGCGGCTGTGCCCCTCAAAGCAGCACCAAAAGCAGCTCCGGGCAAGGCAGCCTCGAAAGGCGCAGCTGCGTCCGCGACTGAGCCAGTCAAGTTCCGCATACATCCTGACGACGCCGACACTCGCGCTGCCGACCTGATTCCGGAAGCAATTCGTGGTATGCTGGCCAGCTCGAATTGGAAAGAGAGACTGCAAGGCATGGAAGACTTCAACACTTGGCTGGGTGTGGAGGCTGCCGAAGTCGAGTGCGAGGTGATTGTTCGAGCACTAGGCAAGAAGCCAGGATGGAAAGAGAGCAACTTTCAAGTCAACGCAGAAGTGTTCAAAGCGCTACGCACGCTAGCTAATGAGGCGACATCCTTTGGCCGATCAACAATAGCCCTTTCCGTTCAGCCCTTGTGCGACAAACTGGGCGACATCAAGTTGAAAGGGCCGGCCGGAGAGACGTTGGCTTTGTTCGCAGAAAAGACGAGCTTCGGCTTTGTCCTCGCTCAAGCCATGGGCCCACTCTCGAACCTGAAAGCTCCGAAAGCAATTGCCGATTCGCTCCTCTGGATTGACCAGGCTTTGTTGGATTTTGGGACTCAGGGGGTAGACATTCGAAGCTTGATTGACTTCCTTGTCACCTGTCTGAAGTCAGCCAACGCAGCTGTTCGAACGAATGCAACCCAGGTCACAGGCACTCTTGCTCGCTTTGTCGGTGCTGCACTCAACAACTTCTTGGGCGATCTGAGCCCACAGCTCCGCACCATCGTAGAGGGCGAAATCGGCAAAGCTGGAGGCAATCCTCCGCCCGCGCCCACGCGCTTCTCGGACGAGCTGCAGGTAAAGACACAAGGGGCAACCTCACACTCTGGAGCCGGTGAAGCGGCGGGAGCAGCTGCTGATGAAGATGATCAAGAGGACGCTCTTGAGGCTCTCGTCCCGAGGGTGGATATCGACAAGATCGTTCCGTCGGACGCCATCGCTCTACTGAGCAGCGCGATTTGGAAAGAGCGCAAGGAGGGCCTTGACACCATTCAAGGAGTGGTGGCCGCGAACACGCGTCTCAAAGGCAACATGTCGGAGCTCAGCGGTCCGCTGAAATTGCGATACGCCGATAACAACATGGCCATCCGCACGACCGCTTTGGATATCATTTCCAAGATTGCTGCAGCGATGGGCAAGCAATTTGAGCCAATCGCGCGAGCATTTGCGGCCTCGGTCACACCGATCCTGGGTGACGCTAAGGCACCAATGAGAATAGCTGGGACTAGCGCTTTGCAAGCTATGGCCGAGGCCTCGGGCGTCGCGCCACTCATCTCCGGATTTGGCTCAGTGCTCGAAACCAAGGCAGCTAATCCTGCGCTGCGTCAGGAGCTCTTTACGTGGCTTGCCACCTGGTTCGAGGCTCACCCGCCAGAGAAGGGTTTGGACCTGCAACCACTTGCCCTGTCGGCGGTCCAAACGCTGGACGAAAAGCTTGCAGCTGTGCGCAAAGCGGCGCAAGCTGTTCTGCCGTACATCATCATGCGATGCGGCTATAAATTTGTCGTTGAACAAACCAATTCTTTGAAGCCGGCGCAAAAGAGTAGTGTGCTGCCTCTCATCGACGCTGCCAAGAGCGAAGCTGCAGCTAAGGCACCCAAAGCCGCTCCGCCTCCAGCAGCGCCAGCGGCAAAGCCGCCTAGTAAGGCGCTTCCTGCTCGAGCATCTGGTGTCGCTGCGCTTGCAAGAGCTTCCACTTCCGTTTCACCTGCTGCTTCTCCCTCGAGCAAGCTGAACGGTGCAAGTGCGCCTGCCTCGCGCCCTGCCAGCGCTTTGAGCCGGCCGTCGTCAGTCAAGCCACCCACCGCTGTTGGACGTTCGCTGAAGGCGCCCAGCGCGTCACGGCCGCAGTCCGTCCTCAGCAGTGACGACGTCTTTACAGACCGCGCACCATCGACGGCCATCAAGTCTAGGATCGGTGCTCCTTCCTCACGCAAGCCCTCTGCCGTGCAGGAGAAAGCAGTGGATAAATCACTACCGTTCATCAGTGCTGACATCAAGTACAAGGCTGCTCGAGAACGCAAAGAGGGGCGGGGTCAGCAATGGATTGGCCCCGATGCTACACCAAGACCCGAGCTTTCCGAGGTACTTCGCTCCCATTGCGAGCAGCACCTAAGCGCCAGCCTCGTCGACTCACTGTTTTCGAAGGATCACAATGCCGAACGAGACTTCCTCTCCGCACTGACTCTGATATCAGACTTCACCTCAAGTCCTGAATTTGTCCAGGAAGAATACGGTTTATCAGATGAAGAGACGGCCGCGCGTGTCATCGCCAACGCAGATCTCGTGTTCAAGTACGTAGCTCTGCGGCTCACCGACAATAATACCAGCATCTTCCTCAAGTGCCTGGATGTCTTGGACCATCTGGTCAACGCTCTGCGCGAGCAGCAGTACCATATGAGCGACTACGAGGCGAATTCAATCTTACCCTGCTTGGTCGGCAAATTTGGCGACCCCAAAGTGGCCTTCCGAGACCGCATCAGGGACATCTTCCGCCGACTTGCTTTCATCTTCCCTCCCAGCAAGATCTTGAGCCACTTTGTGGAGAATGGTCTGCCGTCCAAGAACGCCAAGGTACGAATGGAGTGTCTCACGGAGCTTGGCTTCCTGTTCTCGAAGCATGGCCTGCAGGTGTGCACTCCCGCGAAGACCCTTCCCATCATTGCCAAACAAATCTCAGACCGTGACGCGTCGGTCCGCAATGCTGCACTGCTAGCGCTAGGGGAAGCTTACCAAATCGTAGGAGAGGAGGTCTGGAAACACGTGGGCTCGCTTCCTCCAAAGGAAAAGTCACTTCTCGAGGAGCGTCTCAAGCGCACAGCAGCGCCGCCGGTGCGCCAACCTTCCTCCGCCTCGAATAGGCAAAGCATGCTGCCGGCCTCGGCCAAGCCTGCGGGTCCTTCTAGGCTTGCACGCCCCTCCTCGACCAATTCCGCGGCTTCCGGAGTCAGCGGTATCGTGCCACCGGGCGCTGCGGCCAGTAGGATGCGAATGCCCAGCGGCATCGCTCGGCCCGGAAGTCGTGCATTTGCTGCGCCCGCATCTTCAGATGCCCCAAGCACATCCGCAAAGCGTAATTCTGGCGCCCCAGCTACGTCTGCCTCCGGGACACACGATCTAGATGATGAAGAGGGCTCCGTGCAAGGAGACGTAGACGCATACACTGTCGAGCAAACAGTCAACGAGGTTCTCAGCAGCGATCCAGAGCGCAGTGTCGAGGCGCTCAAGTCGATCGAGCGTTTCATGCATGAAGTGCAGCCGGCAATGCCAGAATATGCAGATCGATTTGGTGTTGTCATCACCAAGCAGCTGCATCGAGTATTCGCCTCGCCTTCCGATCCAGGCATCGACAGACTCAAAAAGCACCTACTCATTGCCGCAACCACTTTCTTCGACCTCGAACGGGGATGGAACAGCGACGCATCCCCCCAGGCTGAGGGCGACGCTCCTGTGGGACGCCCGCTTGGCAACTTCGTGACACGAACCACATTCGTCTCGTTGCTCACTGAGCTGCTGCAAAGGCTCATAGAATGCTCACGAGACGGTGAGACCCTCCAGCAAGAGGGCAAATACATCAACATTGTGGTGCTGAGAAGCTTCTCCACTTGCCGTCTGAACGTGCTATTTGGCGGATCGCTATCGATGCTCGTGCAAGCGGCGGAGGACATGGCGGAGCTACAAGGAGAGGTGCTGAAGCGTCGCACACAATTTGCAGAGCTCATCATGAAGTGTCTCTGGAAGATTGCAAGACGCTTACCGGAAGAGCTTCGAGGCGATGCGCTCGATGCACCCGAGCTGCTAGCCGAAGTGGAGACATTCCTGCAGACTATCCCACCTTCAGAGTGGCGTAGAAGAGGCAGTGAGAATTTGCCGCTCGGCCAGCTGCCTCTGCGGACAATCAAGGCCATACTCGGCCACTTTGTTGAAGTGTATGGAGAAAACGTCTTTTCGTTGCTCGAAAACCTCCAAGATCCCGAAGAGAGTCACGTATACAGTTACTTGTATCGCCTCGTCTACAAAGATGCGCAGCCGCAAACAGAGGACGCAGCGGTCACCGAGGAAGCAGATCGAGCCGAAGCGGAATTCGGGTCGAGTGCTGTTGCCAGGAAGTCTCTCAACGTCACCTCACCCCCAATGTCGCCCAGTGTCCGGAGCGGAGGCCCACGTCTTTCTGCACCTGCGGACGATGACCCAGCAGACATGGAGCTGAAGACCATCTTTGCCAAGATTTCAAAAAAGGACGAGAGCAGGGAGGGCATACACGACTTGTACTTGTTCCAGAAGAAATACCCGCAGAAGGAAAGTGCTATCGAAAGGGGTCTGGAGAACACCGGACAATATTTCCAACGATACATCAAGCGAGCCTTGGCAAATCACGCGGCTGCGGATCCGGACGCTGCTTCAAGAATTCGAGGCGAATCTGTCAATGAAGCTGAACAGGCAACGGCCGTTGCTTCGCCCGTGCCACCTCCTACCACAGCATCTGCGAGATCAAGCCTTGCCTCTCCTGTTCTCCCCACCGATCGACATGACAGCCTGACACGAAAATCCGTGCTGCTATCCGACATTGCACCGCCCCCCTCCCCCTCGAGCCATCAGCGAGTTTCTTCTCATTCGGACGAGCGCCTCGCTCAGCTCCGAGCCAAGTTTTCCCAGTCTCGGAACCCGTCAGAGCAAGCTCAAGCTGCGAATAGCTAGATTGGGCAAGCAAGATTCAAATTTCGGAAGCCAAGCCGCTACTGCGCCGACCGACCCATTGTACCCTTAAAGTGACGAAGTTCGGGTGTCTTCTGCCAAGCCTCTTTTTGAAACAAATGCATTTCAGAAACGGACGTCGTGAGCATGAGCAGCATGTCGATTTTGATCCGTTTCGAGCGCGATTCAGAAATGAGCATTGCCAGAAGGGGCAGCAGCGGCAGTGGTGGAATACGAGGTAAGATTATGACAAGATTTATCTGAGCAAATCGAGCTCTTCCTCATCGTCGTCATCAGCAGAGCTGGAGAAGCTCCTGCGAGTCGGATTAGAAGGCTTCGCTTCTCTCCACACGGGTTCGCGTCCGTCTCTTCTTCTTGCGCTTCTGATGCCTTCGCCGCACCTGAGGCAACTCCAAGCGTGCGCCTGCGAATCACCAAATGCGCCGCCGCCGCCGGCGCTCTGATTAAAAGGAGGTGATCTGCTTCCCGAAGCTGAGGATGCGCCGGGCGAACGAGGAGAGGTGGGCGTAAGGGAGGAGGAGGAGGAGGAGCGTGCTTCGGTCGTCGCTGCTATAGCATCTTCTGCGCTATCCTCCAACTCTTCGCCTGCTTGTTCGGAAAGCAACACGGAAGCTATGCAGATGTAGCAGTAAGAAGCTCCGCAGCAGGGTACGACGTAAGGCGTATGTGCTGTGCATGTAGAGTAAGCGATACCTGTTGAGCTCACTGTCGGCTCGTCTGCTCGAAGCGCTGCGGTGGATGTGCTATTGGACGATCTGGAT
Organism: Ceraceosorus bombacis; assembly: GCA_900000165.1. Taxonomy (NCBI): domain Eukaryota; kingdom Fungi; phylum Basidiomycota; class Exobasidiomycetes; order Ceraceosorales; family Ceraceosoraceae; genus Ceraceosorus; species Ceraceosorus bombacis. Next base: position 460,308 of record CCYA01000181.1, read on the forward strand.
CGAGGTAGGGCAGGTCTGACCTGCGAGGAGCTCGCATTGGGATTGGCTGATGCCCTCGAAGGGGCCAGCGTATTGGCGCTTGGATCCAAAGGATCCGAGCTGGGTATACCAGCTCTGATCGCGTCCCTCCCCACTCCACCGATCCCGCCCTGCCGTTTTTCCTCCCTTTCGTAGCATATAGCGCAGACATGTCTGGGCACGCTTGCGAATTTGCTTTGGTCTTTGCCCGACTTGCTGCCACTGCGCGTGAGGCTGGCAGGAAGACGCAGGATGGGCTTTCCCGTCTGCGCATCTTGCGTCAAGCCAAAGAAGGACGTGACGCGTCGAGGTAGGACGAGAAGCCAGACACGGAGGATCCAGGGATGCGTGGGCAGCCGCATGAGCCTCTTGAGCAAGCGACGTGGTTTGAGCAGGGGCAAGATGAAGAGAAGGAATTCCTGTGCGATCACATCGATCAGGACGTTGTTTAAGATGAGCTGTTTGCAGGGGCGTCGTCAGCGCGTCTGAACTCACAGTGAAAGCGTGCCACACGAGCTGACGATTCAAGAATTCGAAAGAGATTGCTCTCGACATTGTTCGTTGGGCGTAGACGAGTCGCATACCCAGCAGCCTGTCTGTGAGCGTCCGATACCTGTGCACGAGGGAGACGTAGATCAAAATGTGCACCACCTGAGCAACGTCGAGAGAAGCGCATACAGTCCCACCAGCGGCCAACTCACTTGCCGTCACCGAGGAAGATGACAAAATTTGCGAGAGCCAAAGCAGCATGAAGTCTACCCCATGCATCCATGCCGTTCCAAATTTTTCTCCTCCAATCGTCGCTTGACCTTTCGGAAAAGTTCCTTCCAGTCATGTCCCTTTCCAGTCTGGCATGGGCATACGGCACACCGATGGTGAGGATCGGATGAAGCAGCAGCTGCCACATAGCCAGCGGGGCATCTCTAGCGGTGCTTTGCAATCCTCTAGCTCGATGCGCCCACTCGTTTCTGTACTTGAGGTTTTGCAGCATGGCTCCATACGTTGCCGACTGGGCCAAGATGGAGAATCTCCAGAGGGCCAATTCTAGCGTCGCTCTGATTTCGGGACCCAAAGAATCGGGTAGTCGAGGCGCGATGAGGGACAGGGAAGACATCAAAGGGTCCAATAACATCGTTGTCAACTCGCTATCCAACAATTCGGCGTCTAGTTGAGAAACCCTTTGAATACGAAGGGGCGGAGAGGGAAGCGTTGGCAATCGATGGCGTAGCGAGGTGATGGATGGGCTGGCACGAGATAATGCAGAGCTCCAGAATGGCTCCAAGGACGATGATGAGCCTTGCTCTGCGGCTGTCCCTGTCCCTGCACCTGCACCTGCGCTAGATGTCGCATGCCGAGCAGCGCTTGGCCGTGGACCAGCATCATCCGCCATGATGTTTGGAAAGCCTTTTCGCCGTTGGTGGTGAAAGCGTCCGTCTTGACACTGCGCGCAGCTCCTTCAAGCTGAATGCTACGGCCTCTGCAAGCTCATTCGGTACTCGTGACCCTTGTATCTCTATCCAAGAGAGCACGCATGTGGTGTGAGGGATGGAAGCGACGAGGAGCGTGGAAAGACACAGACAGAGCAGCACAAAGGCAAGCCAAGTCGTGTGCAGGCGTTCTGCAGCGTTCAATAATCGTGAATCGCTTGACTTGACTTGCCCCGCCGCTCCCCGCATTCACGATTCACGATTTCACGGGCATTCGTCATTCGGACTCACGTGACGTGGCGTTATTCCAAAGCCATGCGCTGCGCTCCGCTGCGCGCTCGCTCGAATCAGTTGGATCGGCAAGCCGAACAAACAGCACAACAGGTTGCGATTCTCGCAGGTGCTGGCACTCTGACTGGTGACGACTCTTGAGCGATGACTGCATGGCAGCTGATCGTCGTGGCAGATGCAGCATGAATGAGCCGCTTCGGGGGGGGGATCGCTTCTCAACTCCAGACAAAGCATGCGTCCCACGGCCCTGCTTTCAACATTTGTCGATTCAGGTCTCTCTCTTCACGACTTTGACGGATCTGATCGTCAATGTGCGCCAAGCTGACCTGTTCCAGCTCTGCTTGCCAACACAGAGGCAAGTCTGATCGCATGCCTCACACTCATGACCGAACAGCAAGAGTCGATCAGACGTTGCGACTTTGACGAATCATTGAGCTTCCGATTTAGCATCGAGCAGATTGTAGCGGGGTGGGGAGGGGGATCAAGAAATGTGCAGTAAGAGGGAGCGTGTGTATGGAAGTGCGGTTGAAGAGGAAGATGAGAAGGGGACGGGGCTTCGAAGAATGGATGGAGAGCTCGAGCTCGAGCTTTGGAGAGACGGAACAGGGAGAGTGGGACGAAGAGCAGGGCGTAGCGCTTGCAAGGAGGCAGTTCGATTAAATGGGTGCATCTCTAGCGAGACTGCGCTCCCCTCCTGCAACGCGGCCACATCTGATTTCTCGAAAACGAGAGATCGGGTATCGTTGATCGAGCAGTGCAGTAGCAGCCGCTGCAAGACTTGCGGGCCTCCCCGAAGCGACGAGTGCAAGACTCGACAACGGCGTGGCCTCCTTTCGACCGATCAAGCATTTCACTCTCAGCGGCCCTCCCTGCACTCCTGCTCAGAACGCAGCGAGCACCTTTAGCGATGAGCGTTTGAATGCCGTCGCGAAGCGTCCCGAGACTTGTAGCACGACAGATAGAATCCGAAACAGGGCGGCTCCAAGAGAGAAGAGGCATCGTTGATCAGAGCAATTGCATGTACTTCGGGTTGATGAAGAGCAGATGAGAGTCAGAAACGTCGCTCTTCGCCGCCATATCAAAGCCACACAATCTCGGTCTGCTCACGTTGCTCGGCACGATACCAGTCTCGCCTGTGGACTTCCGCGCTTGCCACCACTTGCCCGAGTTGTCGACAATGTCCAGCAGCTCGCCCTTTGCGAATGAGATTTCGGTGGGGTCATCCGCGTTCGCTTGGTCTGTATCACAAAAGCGACATGGAGTCAGCATAGCGCAAGCAGGACAGATCTGAGCTGGCGCCGCCATTCCTGGCCTATTGCTCGTGATGATCATGAGCCGCTCTTCCGCAACGTGTGACTCACAGGCGTACAATGCTCTTGCCCGGTAGCCATAGCCAGAGTTGGGGTCTGCGTCTGCACTCTTAGAGCCAGTCGGGCTGCCCGGTGCGTGAGCCTGGCTACCGGCATACTCGCTTCCAGGTCCACTAGCAGCGTTGGCTCCAGCGCCTCTGTTTGCGACCGATCCGCTTCGGACGCTCTGCGAGCTGGGAGCTCCAGCTCCGCTGACGCCCGCACTTGTACCCAGACCTCTACCAGTCGAGGTGACATCCGCAGTCGATGGGCTGTTGACGTATGCTTGTTGGTACGCGCCCCCACCTGAGGCGAACCCTCCGCTTCCGCTTCCCATTCCTACTGCGCCGGATCCTCCAGCCATGCGCATTTGTCTGCCTCCGCCGACAGCTCCGCCCCTAGCACCGGGTCCGGACAGGCCGCCAGATCCCACCGAGGAGAGTGCGGCATAGACTGCAGAGTCTTCTTCAGACGTGAAAAAGAGTAGCCAGATCACGTTGACTACTGTCAGGATGAAGTAGCCTGCTGCCATGGCCTCGAGCGAGCCGACATCGCTGTAGATGCCCTTGTCGATGCCAATGACGGAAAACACTAATCCAACTGCGGTCCATGCGCTGATCTGCAGCCTGGAAATGGCAATCGTATCCGTAGCAATGGTGAGGATAACGCCGATCAAGAGGAACAGCTCCACAAATATGCCGAACCACAAGACTCCCAGTTGGCCTGAGGAGCGAGGCACATTGTCGTTCGTTCTTGCTTGTGCCACGATCTGACCGATGAATGCTACGAACCAACCGATGGCTGCAATGCCAATCGAGCCGCCTAGAATGAGATTGCTGGCTAGCAGACTGAGCGAAAAAGATGGCGATTGTCAAGGTTAGTCGAATGCGAAGCAGCAATCGGCGACTGGGCTGCGCGCGCTAGAGCGACCATGTTCTCCTGGTACGATGCTGCTTGTTAGCTTGCACGCAACTGCTCTTTCGACGAACAGGCATGTATGCTTCAGAACAAGAGCTGACTCAGTAGACTCACCTGAAGTCAAACCCACCACCGCCACCGTTTCTGGCCATCGTGAGCAATTCAGATGCGTTTCGCCAAAAAGACCCTTTTCAGCTCTCCTGCAAGCTGGCTACTTGGCCGCTCGACGTCAGTGTTGACTGACACGGATGGCGATGCAAGACTTGGTCAGAGCTCCCTCGCAGCTTGTGGCTGCCGTTTCGGATGAAATCCGTCTGGGAATGTGTGCGCGATCCAAAAATCGACAGGATGCTGCAGGCCACCTGAAACAGTCAAATACGTCAGGTTGGAGTGCGAGGACAGGGGGGCGCCCGCAACCGTGAGATTTGGCTTGCTCGTCGGGGGCTAGATGGGCAGGCGCGAATCGTGAGTCGAGGGACGCTGACGCTGAAAATGATGTTCGATGTTCGAGGAGCGCGACCAAGCAGTGAGGGTCAAGTGTGAGCGCTCGATTAGGACTGTGTGAGGAAAGGGGTGATGAAGGAAGCGCGAGCCGCCATGTATGTAAACGTAGCTCGATGCACACTCGCAACTCGCGACTCAAAAGTGGGTCTGGTGCCCGCCCAGCGTGAGGCCGCATACAGACGCGCGGTGTGGCCTTCGCAAGCGCGCCGCCCTGCCTGCCTTTTCGCGCTTCCGACCTCAGCAGCAGCAGCACTTGAGATCGATCGACCGTCACCTCGGGGCCGCCGCGCTACTGCGCCGCCCGTTTCCCCTTTGAAATCTTGTCTTGGCCGGGGGCGGTGCGGAGCACGATTGAAGACGCATGCATCGCAGCAGCAGCAGCAGCAGCAGCAGCAGCAAGTGATTTGAATGGGAAAGTGCCGCAAGTTGCAGGGGATATAAGCAGCACTCTTGACTGTGTATGCGCTAGCATCGCGCAGGACCAGTCAGCGCAGCTTCTAGCGCCGCGCCTACTGCAGCTACATACTATAGCCGTCGAGTCTCGAGGAAGCAGAGCGCATGATGCATGTGCAGCAATCAACAATGAAGAATTCAAAGTCAAGAGTAAAAATTATAGTCAAGAGTTGCAAGGCAGGGTCTGTTGCCCTGCCGCTTTTGGTGAGCAGCAAAGTGACGAACGAGTACGTGTGACTGCCGCGGGCACTGCACCCTGCTGCTGCATGCCGCTGTCTTCATGCGAGACTTTGTCTCCCTCCTTTGCTCTCGGCACGCAGCTTGTCTTGGCCCGCAGGTCATGACTCACGACTGCGCCTGATGTTGAGCTCTACATACATGGTGATAGCGGCGCGCGTGAACACGAATCCAACGGCATGAGCTGCTGGACAAGGTGGGGAGGGGGGGAGGCCAAGCCAAGTGTAAAGAGCTCGCTCGATGGCATGCAGGTGGAAAGGGGAGTGCGGCCAAGGATTTGAAACATCGCTGTTTCGGGCAAGTCAAACGCCAGAAAGTAAGAACCCTGAAGCAATCAATTTCAAATCAAAACCTTTCGATCGCTCATTCTGATTCCAACACTCACGATTACGATTCAAACATCGAGCCGCGAGGAGCGGTGCGAATGCACAAGACCAGAATCTGAAATCACAATCTTGTATCGAATGAAAACGAAAGTGACTCGAGAATCAAGATAGATCGCGTTCAAGCTTACTGATGATTCCTCACCAATTCAAGTTGGCTCAAGACCTTCAGAATCTTGAGTCAAGAGTGAGTCATCGAAATCGAGACCGAATTCATTGATTCGGGTTCCAAGTGTACGCAATCAAATAACCCTTGAAGCACCCGCCGGGCTTGGAAATCTATACAAAAATACATGTAGGTCAGCGCATTCTTGATTGTGTCGCACATGCTGTGAAGCCCGGTGATTCCAATGTTCTATAGCACTGCTCACGCAACATCGTACCTCTCATCAGCCGAGAGCTCCTTTCGCGGTACCGAGAGACCGCCTTGTCTGACCCCAGACGCAACTGTTGCACATATGATGGGCGCGCAGCATCATGGAGAGAAGGGGAAGATCGGCACCATCAGAATGTGCTCGATCGGTACATCGATGCAAGGTTCAAGAGTCATGCGTGCATGACTTCACAACAAACTCAACAGTGACGAAGGCACAAGTCTGTATATAGAAGAGGAGGATACAACGTTGTTCCATACTCGACCGAACTTGATTCAACGCGCTTAGACTTGCCCCTCGTACGCGAAACCACTGATCCAAAGGTCGTGCCCAACCGTAACTTCTCACTCACTCGCCCAAGCACTTTCGCATAGCCGTCCCGCGGCGGATATGCCTCGCCCGAGTCGTGAATCAAGGCTGCATGGACTGAGCAAGAGCCCAGCGCTAGGACGCAACACGAAGACGACTCCGCCTCGTCCCGAGACAAGTGGCGGAGCTGCAAGAGTATCTCATCTGTACACGATCACAACAGCCACAGTCTCGATCGAGCGCTGATGGGGCTTAAAAGCGAAGTGGTCGCATATTCGCACCTTTGTCCAGCCGAACCGACCTTCTCCCCCACCCCACACACACACACCCCGCGACTCGCTGCGGATGCATGGCATCGTGGGAAATGCGAATCGACTCGAGCGGTACGTATTCCAGAAGCGAGCTGCGAAGGACTCCGCACCATTCACCAACATTCGCGCTGCAAGGTCAGGCTCAAAATGTCCGCATCAGATAGATGGCCTTGACGAGCAGCAGACGATGTGGAGCCGAGGCAGCTCATTGTCGAATTTCGCACTTGCCATTCGTGACGCTAGTGCGCTCCCCCGCCCCCAAACACACAAACGGCGTGGACAGGCGTTTGAAGCGGGTAAGATTGAGGAGGGGTGGGGGGGAAATCTGCAGTCTCCTTCTCCAAAGTGCTGCCCCGTCACACCTCATCCAGCTGCAGAATCGCTGCACAAGGCCTCTTGCAACCAGGCAACAAAGCGCTTGATGATTTGCTCTTCCGTCCTCGTGGAAGGTGTTTGACCGGAAGCGGGGCGTGATGATCGAGGATCCGTTTGTGCAGGCGAGGCCGCATCGTCCAAGCTCAATCGCTCGAGAGGAAGCTGCGCAACTTCTTTCATCGCTTGCGCTGCCGCTACTGTTGTATCGCTAATAAGGTCGCTCTCGCAATCCTTTTCCTCCGCCTCTGGCTCTAGCTTGGCTTTGCCTATGATTCGTCTTCTGGGCAAAGCCGAAGGACCCTCGTTGCGGGTGTGGGCTGTCTCAAGTTTTCTCGTAGTCCCTTCGCTCTGCACAGCTTTGCCGAGCACCGTGTTAGCACTACTTCCGCTCGCGTGCAGCCTCACAAAGGTCCTCCTCAGCCTCTGCAAAGCTGGCAACGTCGGCGGTCTTCTGCCTGCTGGCAAGGAGAGAGTGAAGGTGGTCTCGACTTGAGTTGCGGAGGAATTCGGAGAAAGACGCAGGAGAAGGTCGCCACCGTGCAGTGGTACCAGATTGCTCGAGAGCTGCACTGCATACGCAGCTAGAATTTTCTGCGTAGAGGATTCGAGTAAGGAGAGGTAGGAGTTTGTAGTAGCTCTGACCTGCGTAGCCGAAAGGGGTCAAGGTACACGCGTGGAATCATCAGCGGATGCCTTTTAGAGCAACGTGGACCCCACTCACGGGCGCAACGACGTTCGGAGCTTTGACTTGTTTTCCCTCGACGCAAGCTGACCAGATATCCGCGCACGGCGGCTCTTCCCAGCCAAGCGAAATGGAGGATAGCTGCTGGTCTGCGGGGCTCGCATTGCTCCTTCGATGGTTGAGGAGGCCGTAAGAAGGCACCACGAAGAGTGGAGAGTCCCACCGAGACATGCTCGTCGGTTCTTCAAACCGACTACACAGCTCTTTGAGGCTGAGAGTTCCGTCGGAAAGGGTGAGGCTTCCATGTCAGCCAGCCAGCCATGCTAGGCCGAGACGAAAAGCAGAAAGCCACTTTGAACGCACGTTTCGGTATGCCAAGCTGCACACGCAACGCCAACTGCACCCTGCTGCTCCTTCCCTACACTTCGCTGCAGATTCCTCTCCTCGCACTCATCCCTCTTGGCGCTGACGAATACGCAAGCGAACCTCACACCAGCTTCTCTGGCAGCGCACCAAAGCTGGTACCTGAAGCCCTTGATATTCGTGCCAGCTCCTCCATCCGCAATGACGATTGTATCTCGTGTCAAATGTCTCACTACCAGTGAGAGGTATGCGGCACGAGCTGGTTTCTCCGTCGCTTGGAGCGTATAGACTGATCGACACTTCTGCTCGGTGCATAGCGTTGCGTCGGAAAGTATTGCGGTGCGCTTGATGCCATGTGAAGCAGAAAAAGTGCTCCATTCGACATCGCTGACAGCCTTGGTTTTACCATGCGAGCTGACTTGGCCGCTTATCCTCGCTTCGAAGTAAGACTTTAATTGCTCGCTTCGAGTGGTTCGGCCGGAGCAAGGCAGACCGCAGACAATGACGAGGGCCATCCTTTTCTTCGCATCACCTCTTATGAGGCGCTTGCTGAATGCTTCGCGATTGGCTGCTTGTACCTCTCCGTGGGCCCCTCACTTGGTCGGATGCGAGTTATGAGACAAGAGTCAGGAGCGAGCACGAGTGCAATTTTGAATTCAAGTCGAGCGCAGCGCAAGATCCGACCATCATCCTTCCATTCAAATTACGAATCGCGCGTACGAGAGGAAGCGAATCGCCGCACGTGATCGAATGCACGCCGGCGGTTGTGGAGGCGCGCATCGAGTGCATGCAGCATGCATGGATGAGCCGCGGCACCGCGCGCGCGAACACCAGGCGCGCACTTCAGCGGTGCATGTGCTTGCTTGCCTGCTTGCTTGCTTGCACACGGCCTTGAGTGTGTGTGTGTGTGTGCGCGCGCGCTGAAGTCACCTTACGTCGCTCAATCATCCACCATCGCCCCCTTCGTCACTTCTTCTCGCATTCCATCCGCCATGCGCCCCATCCTCCTCATATCCCCCAACTGCCAATTCAAAGTGTGACGCATACAGCTCCGCTTTCCTCCACACGCTACTTCCATTGTCCTTGCTATTGCGCTTCACTCCCCGCGTTCTCACATCTCACTGCACCGCACCGCACCGCACCGCATCGCACCCCCTCCGCGCTGGCCCCTTCCACCATGGCCTGGCTCAGCGGATCAGCGACCAACAGCGGTTTGATCAACAATCTGGTGTCGAACAAGTTGATTCGCTCTCCCATCGTCAAAGAAGCGATGCTCAAGACGGATCGACTTCACTATATGCCTCGAACCTCTTCGGAAAGCCTAGGCAAGTCGAACGCGTCTCATCGAGAGGCGTACGACGATTCTCCCCAAGGAATCGGATACGGAGCAACGATCAGCGCACCTCATATGCACGCATTGCTAGCAGATCTGCTTGTCCCTTTTCTGAATCCATCCGCTGCCGATCGTGCTCCTGCTGGTCTGGATGCGACAGCCAAGGACAAAACGCCCACCTCGCTCGGCACGGGATGCGGCAAGGTGCTAGATATTGGCTCAGGATCTGGCTACCTTCTCAGTGTCCTCTTCCGAGCTGGCGCTTCCCAGGCAATAGGCATCGAGCACATCTCCGAGCTCGTCGACATCTCAAAGGCGAACATCCGTAGGGATGGACTGGCTGATGATCTGGACAGGTCAACCGTACAAGTCCACTGCGGCGACGGCAGATTAGGTGAGCGAGCAGCGGCTTCTTCGTCATGTCGATCGTGTGCCGTCATTCTGGCGAACAATGACTCACTCGCACCTCCTGCTTCCGGTCATCCGCCGATGACTAGGCTATCCCGCTCTAGGCCCCTACTCGGCCATCCACGTAGGCGCAGCAGCAGACGGTGATGTGCCTCAACCCTTGCTGGACCAGCTCGCTTCGCCAGGCCGCATCGTGTGTCCGGTACAGAATCTGAGCGGCGACCAGTAAGCAGCGACGTGCGGTCGTCGAGATGCGTCTGCCTTCACGATGGCGCACTCGAGCATCCAAATCGAGAGTTTAGCGCACTCACACTTCACCCTCACGTGCGCCGCAATCACAGGCAGATCATACAGATCACCCGCGACGAAGATGGCAATATGACAAGAGAAGCGCTCATGGGCGTCCGATATGTTCCGCTATGCGACGAGCAGAAACAACGACGATACTGATGGAGCGACTCGCTGATTCAAGCGCTCACACCACCGTCTGGACGCTCGTCCCTCTCCCGTCTGCAAAAACCGCCAAGGATGTTTGATGAATGTGAGTGGATTCGTCTCTTGTACGAGAAGCATCGGTCAGTTCTCGATTTTTTATGGGCGAAAGCGGCGTGATAAGGCCAATGGACGGAACAGACCGCCCTCCGGTGGAGCCATAGCGTGCTCGAGGCGTCATCGTGTGCACGAAGCTCTCGGCCCAAGTTGCGCGCAAGGATCTACCTTCGAATGCCCAGCTAGCTCGAGCGGGCTTCAACAGCCAGCGAAGTCTCCCATCTCTTCTGGGTGCGAGGCAATATGGGGTACGAATCGCCAATCAGTCTTTCTCTTCTCTCTTCCTTTGTGGGTGTGAAGAGGAGACGAGAGTCGGTTGGTACCCTTTGACGAAGCTCGGCCCTGCCTCCAGGGCTCCTCCGTAGCAAACGTGAGGGCGGCGTCTCTTTCTCCCCTGGACGCCGCCCCGCTGGCCCAGAGTGGGACGGTCGAGGGGACAGTTACAAAGCCAGATGGAATTTCAAACTGTGCGAGGTGCGGTCCAAAAAGAGTCGCTCAAGAAGGAGTGGGCACAGCTTGTTCGAGTGTCTTCACGATGTCCTATGTGCGACGTTGGGGGTAGTTCTGCCTAGAGTTTGGCATCGAGACGGTCCACTGTGTCGATTTATTTTGCCCAGACCTTCCTGTCTGCTGCCGCCCGCATGGTGGAGCGATGTGTTACAGATGTGCGAGGATGTGTAGGTTGGGATGGGGTGATGAATTGGTCTTCTCATTTTCATTCTCGTCCGACGCAATGCTGTGGGTCAGCAGTGGCTGACCAACATCGCCATTTTCATCCTCGACTCTGACCCCTTCGACCTGATGATCATCATCACCATCATTGTCATCGTCTTCCCCATCGTCGTTACCGTCTTCGCCACACTTCCTTATCGTCTCGCTCCTAAGATACTCCTCACCACCCGCATACATCCCGATGACTATCACCATCGCCACCGTCTCGTCCTCTTCGTTCGCCATCATCATCGCCTTCGCACACTTACCCATCGACGTCATCGTCAACGTCGTCAACGTCTACCTCATCATCTTTGTCGTCCTTTCATATCTCCTCTCGCCGTTACCATTTGCCTCAACCTCCTCCTCCTCCGCGCCTTCTCTCGCTTCCTTGTCGATGTTGTTTTCTTCGACTGCCTTCACCTCGTTCAACTCTTGCACCTCATTCATCTTTCCTACGCTCACCCCATCCACGCTCGACCTCCGCCACCATCCACTTTCCTCTTCTTCCCTTCTTCTCGCCGCACCTCCCCTCGCTTTTTGTTTTCCACATCTTATTCCTTCCTCTTCCTCTTCTTTATACCTCTGTGCCTGGTGCGCCTTTTCTCTTTCGTTTCGACGCACAAGTCCATCTCCTCTTCTCCCCAAGCGCGGCAGGGCGACATAGCTGCTGGGGCAATATCAGCGAATCTGGATCGATAAGCATCAAGGATTCAACCACTGATTCGGGTCCCGTCAATCACTGGCGCCCGACGAAAACAAGAGCGGGTGCGGCGCACTTCCTAGGCCGCGGTTTTGACGGATTTCTCAAGCACCGCAGTCCTATTCGTCGCTCGGGAAGAGACAGCCTGGACATTACAAGACCATCTTGTGCCTTTTCGCAAACGGCGCAGAGCGATTTGACAACGTGATCGAAGATATCCTTCTCCCGCAAGCGCAAGACGTTGCCCCCGACGCACAGCAGCGCCAAGATTGCGAAGTTTACGGCGATCGCGTCGAGGGAGAGTCACCGTTTGTGTCGCTCCCCCTCAACAGTCACTTTGGCCATATCTGGGGGCGAGAGCATGCATTATTTTGCGTGCTCTGCAAAAGCATTGCTTTAACCCATCAAGAAGGAAGCGTCTTTGGGCGGATACTGCGTATGGACAAAGCACGTCAGCGAGCGACGAGCCAAACGCAAAGGCTATACTCCAGGGCTCAACTCACCTTTGTCTGTGCAAATGTCATGAGTCTTTTGAGCGATTGGATATACTTTCGACTGACTTCGTCGTTCAGTACTGAAAAAGGGGAAGTGCGGACATTAGCTGGTTCTGCATCAGCGTCTGTCTGCCTTTGGACTTGCCAGCGCAGCGCTTCCTTTTCCCCGCCACGCGCCCCAAAAAAAAACCCCCCACCACTTTTGTGGAGCAAACGTACCATGAGCGACATTTGAGCTGAAAATCTTTTCTCTGCCCGAACGTTCGTGGATGCCCACCATGGTGACGCCGATGGGCCAGGGAGCGTTTCCGATGGATAGCTGAAGGTAAGAATCGTTGGCGTACCTGTACTGTCTCTTTTGAACGTAGTGAACAATCTCGGCTAGACGCATCAGCACGTCTGGCAAGACTGCCTGTATTGGCGAAGGGGGGGAAGGGAAGGTGCGGTGCGGTGCGGCGCGGCGTAAGAGCAAAAGGGGAGGAATGAGGAATGGGGGGCACGTCAGATTGCTTGATTTGGAGGCAAGGTGTGCCGAGATTGGAAGAGAATGGGCAGAGGGGGAGTGTGGGGGGGTGGGGGGTGAAGATGCGAAATAGAATGGCTCGAATCGATTGTGCTCACTCTTTGACGTAGCTGCTTGAAGAGCGGCTTGAGATACTCGGCAGATTGCACTTGCGTCGCTGCCATGAGTTTTCCCTGCGTGGTTTGGCGCACCTCGACTGTAGAGGGCGAAATGGACCGCAAGGGGGGGGGGATGTTTGGAGAGCGTCAGCTTCGATTTTCCCAGTGGCACGCACGCTGGGAAGCGCCTTAAAAGTGCGGTACGAAATTCGGAGTGCGCAAGAGAGCGAAATGACTCACGGCTCCTTTGAGCTAGAGCTTCTTCCCAGTCCCTCAAGAGACCCTTGAGCGTGTAGTAGATGATGGGGTAGACCTTGTCTATATCCTTCTTGACCAATTCCAAATCCAACAAGCTATTCATCCCCACACCTTCCCTTCCCTTTTCCTCCACGCTTTCCTTTTCCTTCTTCTGCGCCTCCTCGCCCTCCTGCGTATCGCCTTGCGTGTCCTTGCCTTCTTTTGCCAGGTTGAATTTGTCGGCAGAACTCGACATGCCCAGTTCCGCCCTCCTAGCAGCTTCCAAAGCCACCTCTGCATCTTTAGCTTCCGCACCAGCCATTGCTCTCATGAAATCATTTTGACCGCTCCTTCCAGCTCCACCGCCTCTCTCCTCCAACAGTTCCAAAGCTCTCAATCTCAACCTCCTTTCCTTGATGCTCTCTCCAAACAACTGGATAGGCTCGCCTTTGGCTCGTAGACCCCTTTGCGTCTCTAGTATCGAATTGAGCTCGGAGAGAGAGTGAGCAGCTGCAGCTGCAGTCGCATCTTGAGAATCAATGAGGGAAGCATCCTTCGAAGCAGCAGCAGCAGTCGCATCCGCAGAGCCGCTGGCATTCCCATCATCCCTCGCACCCCCGCATTCATCCACCTTGGCGTTCACATTGAGCTTTTTAGCCCTCTTTCTATCCCTCTCAGCTCTAGCCTCTTTCAAAGCTCTCCTCTTCTCCTGCGCCACCTCTTCTTCTCGTCTCTTCTCCTTGCCACCTCGCTCCTGCTCGACCGCTTGCGCTGCGCCTCCCCCTCTCCCCGCATGCTTGCTAGCGCCAGCGCCCCCCTGCAAAGACGATTCGCCTTGCACATCGCTCAAAGCCGCATAATCACCTCCTCCACCCCCACCCTCCCCACTTCTCGCCTCCGCTTTGCGCTTTCGAATCTCAGCCTTGAGCGCGTCCATAGCGTGCAAGGCGGTGCCGCAAGTGTCTCGTCGCTCTCGCAAGTTGGGTAATGGCAAGGGATGTGCCGCGGTTCGGAGTAAAGGGTGGGAGCGGGATGGATGGATGTGGAATGTGAATGTGTGCAGTGAGCGCATCGCAGTCACGAATGTGGATCGTGGAGCGCGGGTGAGGCCACATGCATGCATGCATTCACCAGTATGAACCGGACCGTACCGTGCAAGGAAGGCATGCGCGGTATGCCATGCCACGCACCTGATGAGACCTCTCACGTGATATCCACCCCGACGGGGGACAATTCAAGGATGCCTTTACGGTCTTTACCCCCACACAACATCACACGCGCGGCTTTGTCAATTTGAATGGACAAGTCGAGTCACCATGGCATGCACCCACATCATCAAACACTCGTGACTTTCAGAATCGGATCAGTGGTGGTGGTGGTCGAGGCAGTCTGATGGCCCAGCAAGCTGTTCAAGACGAATGACGTGCCACTTGCGCGAATCATCCGGGCCCGGGCGCAGACGGGCCAAGTCCAAGTCCAAGACCCAAGTCCAAGTCCAAAAGCTCAGCCAGCCTATAGCTGAGGACAAGTTTAGTCTAGCTGCAAGTTTCTCTCGTCCCTCCGCTGTACCGTACCCTACCTACAACGTACCCGATCCAGCGTGTCAGCGTGTCAGCGTGTAATGCAGCACATGGCAAGAGTTGAATGCGGCAGCAAGTGTGCGCCTGATCGACCATGCGCAGTCAGGTATGCTATGCTACCCAACGAACGAGCCATCGCATGGAAATTTGTAAGAGGCAAAACGAGCGCGATCTAAACATCGAACAGCTCCTTGAGCTGCCTCATCGTATCCTCTGGGTTCTTGACCGTATGTCCGATAGTCCTAGCATCCTCAAAAATTTCGTGATCATTACCGCCCTTTTGCAGCAAAAGGCAAGGGCGCGGTATGGGGGGATCAAGATGGATAGTCAGTCAGACCTTCACATGCGTTGCGCCGCTCTGCTCTTCCTCGTCCCCGCCTTCTCAGCGCCAGCGCAAACAAAAGGGAGACCCAAACGGCCAGACTCACCTTGTGCGTCTTATCGCCAAAGAAATGAATCTCGTCGTACTCTTTCGGGTCGATGTGTCTGAGCGCATAAGTCTTGTCCCAGCCGTTTGGGAAGATATCAAAGGATATCTGTCCCCCAATCGCAAATGTCAATCCGTAATCTGCAAATTCCTTTTGCAGCACCTCGACAAACTTTGAGCGAATCTGATGCTCATCGTCGTACGTTTGAAAGGCTAGACGTTCGGGTAGTCTGGTATAGAAGCGACAAGTGGTGCGCGCGGCTCGCGTCACCAGAACTTCTTCTTCCCTCGCATTGAGCGAGCACAGCGCACAGCGCACAGCGCATACAATCAGACACCACCACCACCACCACCACCACCCAAGCCACTCACGAACAGTCTCGACCGATTGGACTGACGTTGATCATGCCGTTGCGGAACTCGATGAATGTGCCTCTGTGAGCGATGCGGGGCGAGTGCGGTCAAAAGGAGCGTCTTGTCAACACACACCAGCCCGCAGCTGGCTCATGGCTCAATCTCTCGAGCTACTTTCACCAGACTCTCTCCTGCCCCCTCCCCCCCACACCACTGCATCCTTCTCCCTCTCTCTCCCCCTTCCCCTTCAGCTCCCACTCACCTCATGATGGGAATATCAAGCTCCGCAATGTACCTCAACACAAACCTGACCAATTTCTTGTACTTTTCCTCTCCCAGCCACTCGATGAAGCTCTGACTAGCCAACGCCTTCCCATCCCTAAAAGCAGTCAAGCCATTCTCCGCAAAACCCCAATCGAAAGCTTGCAGAGGATCAGGCGAAGCGTTTGATCTCAACTGTTCCATAATCTTTGCCAAATTCGATCCGCCCAAAAACCCAGTGACGACGTGTTTGCGCAAGGAGGAGAGCAAAAGGATCATCGCTGGAGTGGCGGATTGACGAGCAAGGGACAGCGTACCATCCACGTCGAAGAGACAGAGCACTCGAGGATGCGTACGCTGAGATGCTGGAATCACTTGGCCGGTCGATGCCGCTGCCGCTGCCGCTGCTGCGTCTCCTGCCGACATCTTTGTAGCTGCACAGATCCTGCGAGAGCTGCGTGTATGAGCGATGCACAATGGAGGAAGACAAGGGAGGCAAGTAAGCGCAGGAAATGAATGCTATCTATCTGCAATTGTGAATGTGGGATGAAGCGGATGAATCGCAATTCGTCGAGTTGTGTGATCTGGAGCGTGAGTGGTGAGCGTGGCGAGGTGGATGAGGTGCGTGCGGCCTTTTCCTCAAAGGCGTTGCTGTGAGCCGCAAGAGTTACGGGTTTGGGTGTGGGTGTGGGTGAGGGTGGTGGTGCATCGCTAAGCCTGAAGAGTCACGAGTCACGAGTCGTGGGTGTTGCGTTGCAACTTGCGCACGCACATCCATCAAGCATGCATTCAAGATTCCAAGCGAAGCATGTCCAAATTCAAATCACGAATTGTGAATCAAATGCTTTCTTTCCCGAAAGCCTATGCCTAGGCGCAAGGGGGACGGGGACGTGCGCCTCGATCCGAAAACAAAGCTCCGCAATTAACCTCCTCGCCGCTCCCGCTCCCGCTCCCCACAGACACGCGACGGGCAGCAGCAACACCTGCATGCCTGCCGCGGCCTGCACCTTCGACGTGCAAGCTTGCAGCAGCAGCAGCAGCGTCGAGAACGTCAGTCAGTCCGTCAGTCCGAGTCCAAGTCGATCGAGTCCGCGTTTCAAAAGCCACACACATTCCCTCCCTCGACTGAACGCTGGACGCAAATGAAGCGGGTTTTCCTAGCTGTCACCAACTCATCACTCACACTCCAACACGCACGCACGTCCAGCCAGCTATTCTTACCTTCCCGATCGAGCCCCCTTTTTCGTGCGTGGGGCTCTCTCTCTCTCTAGCTTGGCCACACGTGGACACATTGGAGCGTCGGTCGCGCAGCTCAGCCCCCCCGTTCAACTGGGCTCGATGCCTACAACTTGCAATTCCTCCATCGAGAGAGTGCGATGCAGGGCGTGTTGACGTGCGCACAATGACAGATCGAGCTTAGCGGGGATGAAGGCGGTGGGCAGCTAGACCGACCGACCGACCGACGGACAAAAGAGCTGCAAGTAAAAGCCCTGGAAGAAAGCTCGAGCTAAGCCAAGCTCGATTGCAGTCGCTGGGGCGCATGTCACGTCTTCCCGAAAAAAAAAAAAA
>CCYA01000181.1:477755-506433 GCA_900000165.1 Ceraceosorus bombacis
TCGCGATCCAACAATCTTTCCAGCGTGCTATCCCTCCACCACTCGTCTTGTTCTTCCAGCGCTTGAAAGAGCATCTCTTCGTTGATACCGTACTGCGCGTAGATGTTGTCCCTCGGCACCCACGAAGCGTCCGCTATCACTGTGCTTCCGGCGCTCGAGGGGGCCAAAGTGGATGCTGGACTCGGCATCGCTGTGCTCCCTGCCGTGCTGGGTGTAGTTGGCAGCTGTGCGGTCTGATACTCGCTCGAACCATCCACGGCGAGCGAGAGGTGCGCTGAACTTGCACTCGATGGCATGACAGAAGAGAGACCTCCGGGCGATGTCAAGGCCGCATCACGGTAGTAGACCCGTAATGCAGCCGCGTTATTTCCTCGAAGAATGCTCGTGAGCTGCAGTCCGAGATGGAAGGGGGGAAAACTCTTGCATCAGCAAGAAGGCTATTTTTGAGGCCTCGCACAAGCTTGAGAACTCACCTCTGTCTTGTCCGGGACATAGAGTCTCGCAGAGAGCAGCTTGACGATAGCTAGACCAATTCGAAAAATGAGCGCATCGCCCTCCTCCAGCAAGCTAGCAAACACGGGCAAGAAACAGTCCATATCAGCGACACTTTTTCTCACTGCCTCCCTCGTAATTCGCTCAGCTCACATGCAGTCCCATAGTCGCGCCACCGCATCAAAAGGCAAGAATGGAACAAAGAGGGTGCGAGCCCAATCTCGCACGTATGCGCTCGGCCTGACGCCGCGTGCTTGCATGTTCGCGTAGACCTCGGGGAGGCAATAGAATCGTCATTTATCAGTCGTAAGTAAACGCATCCATCGCCAATGCAGGACGTGCCCTAATCACTCACTTTCGGCATCTGGTCAGCGAGCAGGGTGTCAAAGACGCGTCTAAGGGACGTCGAGGATTGTGATGAAGCGCCGGCCACTTGTGAGCATCAGAGTTTCGCCACAATGCAAGTTAGGCGCGCTCACTCACTCAAAGCCAGCAGCTGCATCTTGTCTGAAGGATGGCGTGATAGGAGTCTGGGAATGCAGATGGCTCGCAGAGGGTGCAGGTCCACTAGGTATGGGCGTATAAAGAGCTCTCAACCAAGGCCTTTCAGCCAGCAAATTGAGCAGCGCGACCAACGTCTCCGTCGGCGACAAGTTTGACAAGAGCATGGCGGCCAAGGATGATGCGCCGGCTTGGTAGGCTAAAGGAAGGGGTGCGCTGACAGACAAAGATACAGCGGCCGTCGCTCGAAGCTGATCGAGTCGCACCATGACGTATGCTTGCAACACCTGAGCGCAGCGGCACGCTCGGCTACAAGGCTCAGTCCGCGTCGAGAATGACTTCGCAAAAACGCTTTGCTCTACTCACATCTCTCAAATCGTCGTACAGAGGCCCGACATCTCGCTGGAACAGCTTCAAGCTCGGTAGTGTATTGGCGATATCAGCTTCGATGGCTTGTGCATCCGCCTTGGGAAATCTACCTTCCTTGATCGCCTTTTGAGCTTCAGCCGAGGCGCCTTGAAACAAGTTTCTGGGCAGCATTTGCGCATTCCCGCATGCCAAGGCCCAAATTCTGCCTCTCAAATTCGGCGGAGCGCCTTTCCACCAGATCGCTCTGAGCCTATTTTCTCGCCGCGCCCTGGTCCAGGATGGTAGGATTTCCTGCGTCCAAACCGTTTGAGCGCTAGCCAGCTCAGCATCTTTTTGACGCTTGCGTTCTTCATTCTCTTCCAATTTCTTCTTTTCGGCCTGTTTGTAGGAACGCATCATTTGCTCGAAATCGGACAGGTGCTTTGCGTCTTCTGTGCGCTCTTTAGGCGGCAAGGTGGTCATGCGGGTCCGAGACTAGTCGCAGCGAGTTGGAAACGGTTAGTAGCACGCTTGCAAGACTTTGCATGCCATAACGAGCACGCACCATGTACTGCTCAAGCGCACTTGGTCCGTTTGACCTTCTTCGATTCTTCTTGCCTGGCTCAGAGTCCGCGATGTCCCTCAGACCTGGCGCACGATCGATCTCGGTGGATGCGGTAGCCACTTCAGAAGCAGGAGCAGAAGTAGCAGAGGTGGACGTGGGGTCTTCGCTGGACGAAGTCGAACTGCCTTCCCTGCGCTCGACTGCGGAGGGATCCTGACCAGGCCCGGTTGGCGATGCCGTCTCCGTCGTAGGACTCCCAGCTGATCGAGGCTCTACTCTTGCCGACGCTTCTATGCGCTCATCCTGCTCTTCTTCCAACGAAATCGCAGTCATTTGGCTAGCCGAAAGTTCTGAAAGCCGCGTCTGATCCTCGTTGGACTTTCTCGAAGCACTCGCGTGGTGATCCTCTGCCACGTATTCCAGAATCTCGCCATCCTCGCCTGCGACCATCATGGAGATGCCTGGTTTCGTTGAGCTATGACCCAATCCCGCAGCCGCAGCAGGTGATCGATCCAACGAGCTGTCGAAAGTCGCAGAGCCTCGCTGCGTAGGCACAGGGCTGGCGCCACGTGATGATGAGCTGTATCGATGCGCTGCATTCTCCATCTCTGTAGGGGTCACAGCTCTGGAGCTGGGTCTGCTTCTTCTGCCCATATACCTTCCCTCTCCCGCCATTTTTCGATCCGTCGCAGAGCTCCTCACGCTTTCCGACGAGTTTCTCGATTCCTCATTGCCGGTAGCGGGGGCACTGCGACCCGAAGCAAAAGAGGAGCGCAAGCTCAGAGTGCCATTCTCGCTATTGCTTTGACTCGTCCCTCCTTCCTGGCTCATTGTTCTCTTCAGCATCCTATCTCGATGCGCTGCAGCAGCGGCAACTCTTTGAGCTGCCGAACTGCCACTAGCTATAGAGTCTTGCCTTATCTCGACGCTGGATCGACTGCCAAAGGCTACGCCTGCTCCGTATGGGGACCGCATCATGTGCTGATCGTGACTTGCCGATCCAAGCGCGCTTCCAGGTGCAGGACTTTCCAGCGCAACATCTACAAATCCAACAGGTTCCACATCTTCTGAGTACGTGCGGCTCCGAGGTCTCGCTTCTCCTGCCGCGTTCCTGATGCTCCTCGATCGCTGCCCAGAGACGGGCCTTAGAGGTCTGCCATCTGCGTACGTATAGCTAGCAGAGGAAAAGGTAGGAGATGGGACAGACGCGTATTGCGCTTCTGCCTCTGCAGCTAAAGAGTCAACACCTTGACCAGAAAGATCTACCAAGGAAGATCGCCTAAAGCTCCTACCGCTGCCGCTGGCTTGCATAGAAAAGGGCGACAAGTCGGGCAAGTCGTATCTTTGAGGAACGACGGATTCCATTCGCTTGTGAGACGAGTCTACGCTTTGAGAGTTGCTGCTGTCTGACGATGAGCTGACTTGGCCAGCTGTAGCTGCAGCTGCACTCTCCAAGACTTGAGCTGTCGAAGCTGCTCTGCCCGCATCTTTGGGTGTCCCTTGCGAGCCGGACGTCTTGCCCTGCAGCTCCGCTCCGCCATTCCCACTCATCCGCTGCTGGGCAGCTGCATCATTTGCGACTTGCACATCGACTTGGGCAACGCGCTGCGACGCCTCGTGTGTATGCCCCTCGGAATTTGAGGCACGCTCCTCTGCGCCATCCCTCAAGGGCGAGGTCTGCATCGGATTCGCGCCACGCTTGTCAGGAAGAACCTGCCCGTCGAGAGAGTCGCCGTGCAGCTCGTCCGCTGCAACGACGTCATCCAAAGTACCCTCCTCATCCACTGCCACCTTGGCCGTCTCTCGCGCTCCATATACCCCGTTTGCTACAGGACTTTCCGTAATGCTTGAACCGACGTGCTCATCATCATCGTCTGCCAAGACCGGCTTGGTATGCGCAGCTTGCTCGTCTCTCGACTCGAAGCCTGCAACGAAAGCTGTGGGATCTGGCATGTTGTCCACCTCCGCTTTTGCTCTCGTCTCACCGGTCGTTGAGGTGATGTCGTGATTCATGGCAGCCTGCACCAATCCGTATCAACTCCTTTGCTTGGCAGGCGGAAGGGGGGGGAATGCCGCTGAAGCAGTGCTGAGGCTGTTGGCAGAGGGCAGCAGACCTGCGCGATCAGCAGCCAGAGGGGTGGTGGCAGCGCGCAGGGTGTCCGATTTGAGCTCTTATCGCGAGCGCAGCGCATAAAGAGCGTGATGAAGGCCGAGCGAAGATTCGCAGTCGTGGGTGCGGCTTCAAGAGTGCGTTCGTTGCGTGATGAGCGAAGACGCGCTGTTCGACCAACTCGTGACTAGCGCGGGGATAAGGTGAGCCTGCCTGCCTGCCTGCGCGTGATGGATTGCCCGCGGGCCGAGTCGGTGGGATGATGTGGTGCAGACTGTGACTGCGGTGGGATCACAACTCGAGGTCAAGGAAAGGCAGAGAGAGTTGTAAGTTGAATCATCGATCGACCTTGCGCTCGCTATAGCTGCCTCGTTGACCGGCAATGCGGTGCTGTGCGGTGCGGTTGCTTGTGCGATGCACAATCGTGAATCATGAATGCATCATCACAACAATCCTGCTGGATCCTGCTGCTGCTGCTGCTGCTGCTGCTGCCCCGACCAGCTCGCCGGAAGACGGCGGAGGGACGCATGCAAGCAGGCTACCGCTACACTAGTGGTACCGTGCCGTACGTGGATCGGCGTTCTTGCGGCGCGCTTGCCTGCCTGCTGCCCGCCGTCGATCTGCTTTGGCGCCATGTACATCCATCACAGCATCGCATCGCATCGCATCGCACTCCCACGCCTCGCTTCACACGATCGCCACTCGTGAGCGCGTGTGTGCGTGTGTGCGTGAGTCTCACCTAGGCTGTAAGAACTCAGCACTTTGACTCCATTCAAACTTGCTCTGCTGGTGTGCGGCTGGGCGCAGCTTCAGCGCACGGATGATTCGTGACTAATCAGCACCTACTCAAGGAAGCATCACGCTCGCCTCTGATCAACACGACCATTCCACACGAGATTCAAGGAAAAAGGAGAACAAGAATCAATCGAAATGTGGAACAGTCTAGGTCATTGCAGCAAAGGAAAAGTTGCTGAAAACAAAGATCAAAGAGCGTGCGGAGTGCGATGATCGAAACGTTGTGCCGAGTCGAGAGAGTGTGCGGGAAGGATGTGCATCTGCGTATAGGTTCCTACAGCTTCCGTTTCCGAATCAGAAATAGCCTCTCCCACATCTTGCGCCTCTCCTTCTTCCTCATCTTCGTGACCACGATGCTGCCGCTGCTGCTGCTGCTGCTGCTGCTGCTGGGCAGAGCCCATGATGGCATCGCACGCCGACATTGCAGGAGGTGAAGTGCGGTGGAGCGCGGACACGGACAAAGCGGGTGAGCTTGGTGCGCTGCCGCTTCTCACAGTCGCAAGGTTGATAGAGGCGGAAGCAAGCGCTTGGCTGGCGGTCTGAGCCGCACTCCTACCATCAAGCATGTCAAACGCTTCCTCGTCCGAGTCGATGCTCACTCCAAAGCTGGAACGACCCTTGAAACGACGCGCAAGACTTGCTCGACTACCGTGACTCTTGCGGCTGACGTTGCTGGTGCTGCATGCATATCTGTTAGAGCTCGCTTCGGACTGTTGACTAGCAGACCTGTGAGTGCCTCTCGACCCGATAGATCGAGTGATGGACCCGCCGTGGGAGATTTGTGCCGCTTGGGTAAACGGTCTTTCATCAATCGAGCGAGGCGAGCTTGGAAAGGATACGGGCTTGCGGTACGAGCTGCAGCGTCTGGACGACTCGACGACGTCTTCGCACGAGATTGCCAAGCCGACCGGTAGTCGACTATCGCTCGAACCTCGTCGGCGAGTGCGCACAGGGGGATAGCGCAAGTCCATACTGTGAGATCTCGCAGGGATCGGTGGCAACGTCAAGCGAGCGTCGTTTGGCGGTGCAAAGCTGTGTGTGTCCGGCAGCCTTGGTGATCTGCCGCCTTCACTCGGATCGCGGCGCTTGGCGTGGAGATAGTCCTCTTCCATTTTCATGCTGCCGTCAGATCCAGACGGGGAAAGTGGTGAAGCGTAGGCTGGAGCTGGTGTCCGCTGAACGGGCAAAGAGACCAAGTCTGCTTGGCTGTAGGGCAGAATGTTGATCTGATTCGCAGCTCGCGAGTATTCATCATCGCGATCTGTGGCGTTCCGACTGCTGAGACCGACGTGGTCGGATGAGGTGTTGAGGTATGCCAGAGCACCTGCTCGGTATTGGCGAGTACGTGCATAATACCTGTCATCGGAGGATGCTGGACCGGCGCTTCTCTGATTGCGCGCCATCTCTTCCAGCTGCGCCTTGACGATGACGCGCTTCGAATCTCTGAAAACCTTTCCGGCCAGCATGGGAGGCACGGAGAAGAGCAGAGCGGCGCCTGCCACTTGGTAGCTGACCAAGTGCGCGGGCCAGTGAAAGTAGAAGAAGATAAAGATGACGTCGACGACGATGTTGAGGACAAAGAAGCGGAAACCTTGTGCGAGGAGCACCTTGGAGAGCGAGGTCATGCCAAAGCATTTCCAGCCAGACGGTCTCAAGAGGCTCTGCAGACCGCCTTGCAAGAGTCTGTGCAGCGTCAGAAGCATGATGACCACGTCTTGGAGCAGCGCCGGCACCTTGTAAGCAACATTGTACACGGTGCGCAGCTTGCGTTGGGTGTCGTAGTGGCACCATCCGCTGCCATCTGGAATGTCCAGACCCTTGCCGTAGTATGGCAGGCTAACGCAGCTCAGCACCAACACGATGCCCCAGAGACCTAGGACAGGCATGGCCACGCGTCGCTGCCACTCGTAGAGGCTCAGTGTGCGCATGATGAAGACAAGAGGCACGGCGTTGGCCAGCGGTACGAGTAGCACATTGAAGGTGCGCGCATAAGTTGCGCATGCATCTTGGCCCAACTCTCGACCCACGGGAGCGGAAATGTAGACCAGGATGAGGGTGAGCACGGCGGGCGAGAGTATGCGGCAGGTGAGATATGCCAAACGGCTGGTAAGCTTTACTCGATTCTTCCACCCTGCCTCGCGCAATAGCGACAGGTCAAAAGGCAAGGCGCTTATGAGATCCCACAGCACCATGCCCAAGAAAGCGGCAAAGAGCTGCTGCAGCACTTGAAAAGAGACCGCAACGTCCTTGGGCAAATGCCAGAAGATGAGATCGCCTTGCATCGCCTGAGCAAACAGTTCCCGATCGGTCTGACCAAAAGTCAGGTGCATGGCTGGTCGTGCCATGTTGCATGGTGGTCGCTCCTCGTCGACGAATGTGATGTGTTTGAGAAGCGTCAAGCTGAGAATCAGCGCTTCGAGAGAGCTCTAAGAGAGGGAGCTGACGCGGGGAAGAGTGACAAGGCGAGGCGTTGGAAGTGATGGACAAGCCTTGGCGATGCTCTTATACGAAGCGGTGCACCTAGCTGCGTCCATCAGAGTGACGATCAAAGGTCTGTGCGCCGAGGCGAATGCATGCGCTTGAGCGTTGTTGAGCGACTGGACAGCATCGGGAAGAAGATGCGTGGGAAGCCAGCAGCCACCTTTTGACGGAGGGGCCCTCGAATGCATCAGCCACGAATGTCGGTGTGTGACTCATCGCAATATGAAGGCCCGCAGTCGCATAGAATCTCGACTTGTCCTTCGGGAGCAAGGCCAAATCCATCAGCGCGCGCGGGCTATAGCTGCAGCAAAAGCAAGCCTTGCGGAAAGATGCCGCGGGAATCAGAATGTGAATGAATGCATGGTCTCTCGCAGCAGATGCACAAATTCCTCGCCCTCCCGCACAAAGTTAAGAGTGCCAGTCTTGTCCCATCTAGCCCAAATGAAGTTCCCCGGTGTCGTAAAGGACTTCACAGCTATGCCACAAGCTGTCCTCGGACTCACCCAAACAACGCTCCATGCGTGCCCTTCCTGTGGTCCGATATATCGATTCGGATCCGTCAAGCAAGCGAGCGAGCGAGCAAGCAGTGAAGCTGTTCATACAAAGGACAGGGGAGGAGGGAGGTGTGTTAGTTTGCTGATGCGCGCAGCAGGGCTGCATCAGTCATCCACCCACGCTGCGAGAGCGCAAGCCTTGTCTCTCCTTTCTGCTCCACCTGAGACATGGCTCTTGCTGTCCAGCAGGCTAGGTCTCACGTGGAATTTGCGCAGAGATGCGTGCATGGGGCGTCGGGCGTCCATCACTCGACAAAGGCCCAGCCTAGCCACGATTCGAGTCCTGACTTTGAGAGTCACGAGTGCGGATGCTCTGCATCATGCGTCACAAACGGCTTTGTCTCACGTCTCACATCAAGGTCCGAGGTGCCGGCATACGGTCGACCGATGTGCGTATATGCAGCAGCTTGCGGTCGGGAAAAGCGGGATGGATGCTGGCGCTTTGCTGGCTGATGCTGATGCTGATGCTGATGCTGCACTGAAATGGACTGAGCGGAGCTTTATTGTGGTTGGATCCATTGCCATCCATGCAGGTCTCTCTGCTGCTTCTCTCCTCGCTCGGTCCTCGAGCGAGGCTTGCAGGCGGTCTGAGATGCTGCTGCTGAGTACCAACAAGCAGGTGTATATTTGTGCGCATTTACGAGCGTACCGTAATCTGGGCTCAGCGGGGCTCGAATAGCGCTTCCCGCTGCTCTTCAATTGGTAACTAGTCGTGTGTGATGCGCGCATGATCACAAAATGATGAATGTCTCGCGGAAGGAGACCAAAGTCTTCCTTTTCATTAGCTCCGCCGCACGCGATTCTTGCATGGACGCATTCGGCCCGCTCGCGATCTTGCTCGGGACCGGCATGCATGCATGCATGCGTGCGTGCGTGCGATGCGCTGCTTCAGCTTGATTGCACCTGCACCACCCCACGCGCATCCCAGCATGAATCTCTCTTCTGCTGACTGCTGCTGACTCACAGCTGATGTGGCTGCACTCGACTCGCACTCACGCTACTACTACTACTACTCACAAATTTACATACCTGCCTAGACACCCACCCACCTGACACACAAGGTGGCTATCTCTGAGTCTCAGCAGGTCAAAAGCCATGGCGCACCGCGGTTGAAGCCGCTCGTCTCACACCAAGACATGGCGCGCACCCTCGAATCACGAAGCGCTGCGCCGCGTCGTTTGGCTGCCAGCACCATGCATCCCGACAGCAATAGCCCCCCGCGCGGCGAGTCAGGCTCTTCGATCCAAGTGCGGTGAG
The DNA here is from genome assembly GCA_900000165.1 of Ceraceosorus bombacis. Lineage (NCBI taxonomy): Eukaryota > Fungi > Basidiomycota > Exobasidiomycetes > Ceraceosorales > Ceraceosoraceae > Ceraceosorus > Ceraceosorus bombacis. Next base: position 486,859 of record CCYA01000181.1, read on the forward strand.
CAGGACGTGCCAGCTCGGGACTTTGAAGGTGTGCAAATGTCAAGCATCGGTGAGCCATGCTCGACGAGAGAGAGCCAGCCAAACGTGTGCCCTGCTATAGCTGCTGTGCTCCCGCTGCTGGTGCTGCTGCTGCTGCTGCTGCTGTGCACACTTGACTTTTACACGCACTCAAAAACGCTAACTACTACTACTGTACGTTGACCAGATTTCCATGCACAGCATCTGCATGCGCATCTATTTGCTGGGCTGCTGTCAACGGCAATTTGTGGCTTGACTTGACGCGTGCACGCTAAAAAGAAAGACTTCCTTTTCGATGTTCCTGCATTGCAGTCGTATCTGCGCTTTTCCCACGCTCCATTCTTGTTTCTCTTTGCTCGTCTCTTTGCTCGTCTCTTCGCTATCACAGCTTGCCTGCTTCTCATCAAGTGCTGCTACGCGAGGCTCGTTGCTGAGCATGTACCTGCGATGATGATAGCTCTGATCACGAGTAGAGTCGACCATCCATACGCATCTGTGCGTGGCCTGATCACACTGAGTTCTTGTCCAGAAAGAGCCCCCCGCTGGACTGATGTCAATGCTCAGAACGCTCGATGCAGCAGGCCCGCTCATCCTCACAGCAGTCATCAGTCAGAGGTGGGCAGCGCGCTAGCAAAGTGGCAAGTACGCATGCAGCATTCATTCGAGCTAGAAGCCGAAGCACTTGTAAATACATCTATCCAGCTTGAGAAGCCACTTGAAATGCTTGACCAAGGGCGTGCGAAGAGCAATCATGAGCATCTAGGTGCATCGTGCTTGCTTGCTGGCCCGTCCACACGAGCGCGGAGCAGAAGAGCTGCAGCGGGTCGAACGGCGCTTCGTCTAGGCTCCCTCTTGCTGGACCTCGGATTCACAGCTAAGACGCCATTCTCTGATAGACCGCAGCCCGTCGCGTAAAGTACGCAACGACGGCTCTGCGATAGTGTTCACACTCGGCCGTACGAGGTCTTGAGGAAGGTCAGCGATGCCATGGAACCTTTCAGCATGACATCTTGGCTGAAAAGAGCCTCAGTGATGGGCCTAGAGACGTTTGAAGCGCCGCCACGTGAAATCAGTGGCAGGTTGATGGGAGGGCTTGAATTGAAGCCTATTCCGGACTTTTTGCTGGACTCTGATTGAGATCGAATGGTAGGGGTGGCTTGTTGGGCTGAGCAGCAGCCTTTTTCGGCGCTCTGACAATACTTCCAATGGCAGCGCTGAGTGCCTGATTGGTTTTCTTCAGCTCTCTCTCCTGCGCTGGCGTCAAACCACTTCGCGTTGCTGACGTCTCTAGGTTAGGATCGTACTTTGGCGCCTTGAATACAGCTTTCTTGCGTCCGAGCTGCCAAGAGACTTCCCCATCAGCTTGACGTCGGAGAGCCTCGAGCTGCTCCTCCAGTTCTTCGTTGGTTCCGAAAGTTGTACCTTTTCGTCTCCGCCTGCGCTTCGGCGTTGAAGATTCACCTTCTGCATCCGCAACGGGCCTCACTCGCGGCCGTCCCGCATTCGAACTAAACTTTCTCTGCACGCCCGGAACCTTTTCCCAGACTTTTTCGCGAGGCCATCCGGCTTGCAGCAGCTTGGACCGTACTCTAGATCTGCCGACCTGCGCCTGGCGTTGCTCCCGCGACGTTTCGGGGAAAAATTTGCTCTTATCGGCACCGGCCGCTTCGATCTCTGACAAGAGCTTCGATACGATCTGAGTACTGGCATGTCGAGGATTTCCAGGCACCGCCGTCCACACCTCCATCTCGCTCTTGCCATCCTTTCTCATTCTCTCGCGCTCTTTCACTCTTCTATTTCGCGCGGCGCTATACTTTGCAGCCTTTCTCTTCCTCGCCAACGGCAAAGCTAAAGAGTCCAGCTCGGGCGACGTGGGCGGCGTCGCTTCAGGCGGTCTGGATAGGATCCCTTCGCTCGAAGCTGAGTCAGAGGAGGTCCGGCTTGGCAACTTCAACTTTGAAGCTCGCGAAAAGCTCGAGCTGGACGATGCGCCAGACAGCAGAGCTCTTTCTAATTCGGCTCCCGTCAGTTCGCCCGCCGAAAATAGCGGAGCTCGACGATGAAGAATCGTCGCGCTGGGAAGACGGGACATCCAGTCGACGTCGTTGTGAATTTGAGCAATGCGCCCGACATGGTTGGACGGGTGCGTCGCACGTGCCGTGCTCATGATGGAGATTAGGAGAAGCGCGCCCAGCGCTTTGGGCACCTCGCTAGCTTGCAACAGAGTCTGCATAGTTCAGCAAGGGATGTAAGTGGGTGAATGGGCGGAAAGCGTTCGAAGAAGGTGCGCAATGAGCGAGAGGCGCTCGTGAGCAGGTCTCGTCGCTGAGCAAACAGACCTGCTGGTTTGTCTTTCAAGTGGTTATCGCACAGTCAAGGAGACACAGACCAGCTGTGCCGCGGAATGAGAGAATGTGGACGAAAGAAGAGAAAGCCAGGCATTCACATTGAGATAAGGTGCAAATCGAAGAGTGAGACCTGGATGAGGAAGAAGCCGTCTTTCCCCCACACATCCCGTGAATATCCCTTGAGATCTCTCTGTGCTCATTAGAGCGCTGCCTTGTCGAACGATGATTGGCGGAGTGGCAACCTGATGCGAATGAACAGACGCAGTGGCAAAATGGAGGCGGCCGGCTTTTGCGACTGGCGAGTCGCGAAGACGACGCCAACGAGCTCGAGTTGAGTTACAGTTGAAGAGCGTCTTGCCGTCCGGAAAGATGCCTACTAGACGCAACGCACACTCGTATAGGGCTACGCCAGCCAGTAACGATGGACATTGGCGCAATCAACAACAACGCCCTGACGGCGGCATCTTACATGCCGATGCACTTGCTGAGCGCCGGCATGGGCTTGACGAGTGAATGACATCTCGACAGTGGGCCGAACTCTGCGGCGATGTGCGTTCCTGCACTTCATTCAAATCCCTGGGACAGACACAAGTGAGGCAGCGTTAAGATCTGAGGACGTCAGCGGTGTGAGTGATTTGTTGTGGCAATGAGCCACAGGTGCGCCACCTCTAGACGGCGTCGAAAAGAGAGAGTCATCACAAGTGGCGGTGTCGACGGCGTGAGGCTAATGATGTGAGGGCAGCAAGCAATCAGAATCAGAACACGGATTTGTATGCGCCATTCACGTGATTCGATCATGGATGAGGCGGCTTACTTGCTGCGTATGACACTAATCAATCCTTTCGCTCGAGCCTCGATCGATCACTTAAAAAGTTAGCCTGATCGCATGCACTGATGGTGATGTGCAGAAGAATCAGTCGGCCCGCTCCTGGACGCTTGAATTTCCTACCGTGATCAGATTTGACTCACGACTCTTCTGATGATGACTTTAGACTCAAGACTCACCCTGCCTGACCACTGACTCGACCCACGATCGACTCTCAGATCGTCGTGATACCGCTACCTCGCCTCTGGGTGCGCGGTATTCAATGGTCAATAGAGACAGGTCACGTGACGCTCGCACGGAGCACATCGCTGCCCGCTGTGCTGGTGGCGCACAGTTCCCCACAACAGCAGCCAGCACGCGTGCAAGGCACATGAGCATCGAGAAGAGCATGCATACAGCAAGAAGGTGATGAGGGCGCATGCACATGTGTCTGCTTCGTTCCGATGCGGTCAGCCATGGTACGTAGACTTGGCTTGTACGATCGCATACATGCGCTCGGGAGGGTGTTCTACTTCGCTTATTCCCCTTCAACCACCATCACCATCACAACACCTCGTTGCGAGCGCATACGCTCAGCTAGAACGTTCCTTTATTCACGACTGGCAAGTCCCACAACATGGCTTCCACCTCCACCTCGCCCAACAACGTGCCAAAGGCTAACCTGTACACCTTCAAAGGTAAGTAGCACACTTCCATTCTGGTCCATGTCAGCAGCAGCAATAGCCTCACGTCCTATTCATCTCCATTCAGCTTCGGTCTGGGGAGCAGTGGGTGAGCATGGCAAGGACGACCCGCATGTTAAACCCCCTACGCAGCTCACGCTCATTGTTTGCTTGGAACGTTTTCGCACAGCGACCATCGGCCTCGTTGAGAAAGGTTATGCGCCAGACGACGTAGATCTGCGCTCGGTAGTGCTTCCAAAGGGAGAAAACTTTGCTCCAGCCTATTTGCGCATCAACCCCAATGCCACGGTGCCCAGCTTGGTAGTGCCATTGGCGGACACGACGAGCGCAGAGGTGGATACGAAATTCAGAGCGCTCAACGATAGCGTCGCGGTGCTGGAATTTTTGGGTGCGTAAGCATTTGTGAGCAAGCGTCGGTATTTCGTGCTCATTCGCCTCAGCTTCCTTGCAACTGCGCTTTGCAGACTCGTCAAGGTCTCAGCAGATTCTGGATGCGCGTGGAGAGACTGGCACTGCTCCCGCGCCGATGCTAGCACCGGCGACGATCGAAGGAAAAGCAGCCAGCGATGCTCTCATAGCTGTACGTCGTCTTGCTCGTGCATGCGATGAGCGGGACACAGCTAAGCTCCTCTGATCTTACCCGCAGCTTGTCCACCACGACGACGCCGATCCCAACGGCCTGCTACTCGCGGTCAGGGACGAGAAGGAGCTGGAAGCTGCTGTCAAAGGCTTTCATGGGACATTTGTGAAGGGACGGTAAGCAAAGGGTCAAGCTGTACAGGTGTGCATGGCCCCAAGCTGATGGAGTCTTGCTGGCTTTGATATTGACAGCTTCGAGGCTCTCAAAACCTATCGAGCCGAAACTGCTGCCCAAGCTAAAGGTCCCAATCCGAGGGATGCGGCAATCACCGAGCGATTGCTCAATGTGAGTGCTTATTGATGCGGCGGGACCAGTAGCAGCGACTCACTCTGTGCTCGACTATGCCGCCTTCGAACGCTCTGAGCAGTGGTACGATGAAAGGTTGCTTGCGGATGCGCCGCTCTACAATACATTCATCGCTGGAGATTCGACAGCTCAAAAGGCGTTCATCGAGCAATCCATCAATCTCTGGGTTGGTCTTGCGAAGGTGCTGTCCACTTTAGAAGAGCGACTGGTCGGACCTTTGGCGCTCGGTGACCAGATCGCCCTGGCTGATATTCATCTGATGGCATATCTAGCTAGGATCTTTCAAGTAGCTCAGAGCTTGCCCTATGCTCCAAAAGGGGACGAGATTTCTGCCGTGGACGCAGCTTTCAAGCACCCAGCTATCGCTGCCAAAGTCACCAACGCTGCTGTTGGCCCCAAGGTGCGTTGCACGCTATCGAGCCGCATGCTTCCTTTGGCGTGCTCGTCTCTCACGTTCATTTCCTGCCGCCCCCTCCCATTGTTGGCATTTCGCAGGTGGCAGCGTACTGGCAAGCTCTCAAGCAAAGACCCTCGTTCAAACACGAGTACGCCGATGGGCTGCACTGAAATGGTGAATGTGGTAGTCGAAACAATCCAGCAATGACCCGAAACACCAGACTAAGTTTTTCGGGAGGCAATGTTTGCGAGTGCCTTATGATTGCGAAAAAAAAACAAAAAAAAAACAAAAAAAAATGTCTGTGATATTGTGTACAAGTGCAGGGAGGAGTCGCGAGAATCTCGGGCGGACGAGGGTCGAGCGAAGCTCAATTTGAAGGAGGAAGCCTCTCTAGCTTGCCCCCTTTTTTCTCTCCCTCTCCTCCTGCCTCATCTTGAGCTTCTCTGCCAGGGTAGGTCTTCGTGAGGCCGCACTCGCAGTCGCATTTGCGTTTGCGTTGGTGCTGGGCGATGTGCTCATGCTGGATGTAGCTTGTGGCTGGACGGACACGTGCTCGGACGCAGACGGGATGGAGGTGGAAGTGGAAGCGGGATGGGGATGGGGATCGGGATCGGAGCTGGCAGTCATTTCTTCAGCAAGGTTCGTCTGAACAGATTCTACTGTGCTTTCTCGAATCTTCAGCTCTTCTTCGACTCCTTTCGCTTGGGGCTCGACACGCGCCGCTGCTGAGATCTCTGCATTTGTCAAGTCGGGCTTGGGCTCCGATGCAGCACCTTCTTGCGTCGCATCGATGCTATCCGGCAAAGAATCCGTCTTGTCCAGTCGAAGATTTGCAGAAGGCTTGGCACTATCCTCCTGCGCGCTGTTCTGTCCAGTCGATGCAATGCTCGACAATGGCAAAGTCTCGATCGAAGCATCATTTTCTTGCAAATTCGAGCTTTTTTGCGATTCCTGGACCGCTTTCCCTGCCTCTTCATGTGCTCCACGCTCGTCCTTGGCCCGTCTCTGCGCGCCAGTAGGGTCTGCCCCTACTTCACTCGCTCCCTTGGCATCTTCCCCGCCTTGCTCCCGTCTGGCCTCTTCCGCAGCACGTTCCACTTCCTCCCCTTCTCCGAGCGCCCTTTCAGACTTGAATTTTCGGTCTTCTTGCGCTTCGGCCTGCGCATGTGCGCGCTCCCGTTCGCGCTCGCGCTCTCGCTCGGCATCCTCTTCTTGCTCCTTCTTCATCTTCTCTGCTGTTTCTCGCAGCCTCTTCTCTTCTCCTTCTTCCCTCTTCATCCTCTCTTCCTCTTCGCGCCGAGCTTCGTACTGCTCTTCTTTTCTTGCCTTCTCTTCCTCCTCTGCTCTTTTGATCCTCTCCTCCTCTTCGCGCTGCACTCTCTGCTCCGCTTCTTTTCGCTCCTTCTCCTCCTTCTCCTCCTCTCTTTGGATCTTCTCTTTCTCTTCACGACGTGCTCTCTCTTCCTCTCGCGCCTTTTCTGCCTGCTCCCTTCGGAGCCTTTCCTCCGCCTCGCGTCTACGCTTCTCCTCTTGCTCGCGTCCAGCTTTCTCTTCCTCCTCCCTCCTTGCTCTCTCTTCCGCCTCCTCGCGTCTCTTCTCTTCGACTTCCCGTCTACGCTCCTCTTCCATCTCCTTGCGCGCCCTCTCCTCCTCCGCCTCTCGTCTTAGCCTCTCCTCTTCCTCTTTGCGCACTCTCTCCTCCTCCCTCATTCTACGTCCTCTCTCCTCCCTCACTCTTTCTCTCAAGCCTCGCTCCCCCTCCTTCCATTCCTCACGCGTCTTTGTGATCCATACCTCTATCCTCGCTATAATCTCTTCCAACGCATCGTCGCCCGCCGCAGCGGCTCGTGAAAAAGTCGATGAAGAAGCTGACTGGCCAAAGATGTCTTGGTGTAGCGCTCTGATGGACCAATCGACAAGGATCAAATCCGCGCTCAATCTGGAGCTCAAAAGGACCTTTGTGCCTCTCAGCCTTCTCTCTCGCTCTTGCTCTCCCGTAAGCTCTTCAGGACCGACCTGCGCTTCTTGCGACTCCAGCATCGTCACGTCCAATCTTTCCTCCTGATCGACATGCAATTTGAGCGGGAAGATCTGTCCGACTGCGTAGCTGCTCGAAGAATCGACGATGCGCTCTAACCTCGCCTTCAGCCTCCTTTCCAGGTGTCTTCTCAGGCATCCAGAAAGAGCGATGCGACATTCCTTTGGCGCAAAGATGCGCAAAGTATCCAGCGCACGTTTGATAGGTTCGTACAAGATCGACACTTTTGTTTCCTTCTGTCCGCTAAAGATGCTAGCCATGTCTATGCTCGAGAGCGCGCACACCTCTTCGAGATCTCGCATCCACGTTTGTGATTCTGCAGAGTCCAAACCTTGATCGGGCGTTGACAGTTGAGCTTCGAAAAGAGATGTGGCTGTGCTTTGCAGAATCTCCGAAACGCGAGGAGGAAGAGAGGCGGAAAAGTTTTTAAGACCTGCATCCACAAAGCCGAGGAGCGTGTGTAGCGCGGCCAGACTAGCGACAAAGTCCTTGGTGTCTTGTTTATCCTTTGACGCTGATGATTCTTGCAGCACATCACCGGCACCCGAACCAGAGCCGGAAGCAGCATCAGCACTGGTTTTGACGGATCTTTTGGCTCTATCTGGTAGTGTTTCGAGATGTTGCACCAGCTTGACCAGTTGGTGCGAGAGGTAAGAGGAAGTGAGCTGAGGCTGAAGAGGAAAGAGGGACGTTTGAAGGGAAAGAGTCTCTAGCGTCTGTTCGCGCCAGATGGAGACCCAAGAGCGCGTGCTGCTCGCAGTCTGTAGAGCGCGATCCAGCGATGCGGATCGGGCACGTAGAAAATGCAGATCGAGAGATTGAAGGGGCATCCGAAGATTTCGTTGAGGAGAGTTGGAGTCGAGCTGATGAGGATGATGCTTTGTGCGGGTATGCTGCGTAGAGAAGGGCGGGGAGAGCTGCGCGAGATGCCGAAAGGAGGCGAGGGTGCTCTTTGCAGCTGGCAGTCTCAGACTGGGATTGGCGAGCGCGTGCATCAATGATTCGTGCAGCGCATACAGCCTCTCGTAGCTCTCTTCATGCAACGTCCGCAACACATTTCCTCTTCCCCACGTCTCCCCCTCGGCCAACTCTTGCACCTTGCCGACCAGCGCGATGGCTTCCTGGTTCAGACCAGCCTTGATGCAGCTCTCCACCAACGGGGCAGCTTCGAGCAGATTTCTTAATCGACGATCGAATGATTTGCTAATGTTCCTCGCTCGTCTTCTATGCTTTACTGCCCCCTCCGTCGCATTCTTGAAATCCAACGCTCTCCTTTCTAATAGGGGCAGGGATGCATTTAACAGATCTTCGGTGGATCGATGCATCGTCTGACTGCACCTCTGCACCGAGTCAGATGCGGAGCGCAGAGTGACGAATGCGGGCACTTGATGCAAACACAGGTTGGACAGTTGTTGATCCAATGCTGTGAGGGTGGAATGCAATGCGGAGGGCGACTGTTGCAGTTGCTCTAGCGGTTGAGTTGTCAGACTTGTCAGGTACGCCACAGATTTGGAGGAAGAGAAGAGATCGAAAGAGCTTGAGGAGGAGGAGTAGGTGGTGGTGGAGGAAGAAGAGAGGAGCAGCTGTACCAGAGCATCATCTTTACCTGGCCCTGCTCCTGCCGGGTGCGCACCGTTGGCCAGAGACATTGCGACTCAGGTCACTCGGGCAGCGACTCGAGGCTTGACTGACTTGTCACTGCGAATAGTCAGCTTGATGGAGAGCGAGAGCGAGAATCCGGATCGCGGTCCACAAGCATGTCGATGTACCAGCAGGGGTGCAAGAGGAGAAGGAAAGGCGGAGCGCCTGGCTGCCTGTATGCACCCATTGACTCACACTCGTTACTTGGCTGCTGGTGCATCGACGCCCGCGCAATTAAGGTGCATCATGGCTCCACTCCTCCGCCCAGCGCTGACTTCTCGCACGGTAACACGCTCCGCCCTGAGCTCGAGCCCTGCTGCTGCTGCTGCTGCTGCTGCTGCTGCATGCCTGCCCTGCCCTGCCCTGCCCTGCGCTGCGCTGCCATGCCCTGCCCTGCTGTCCGCTCACATCACACATCACAACTCTCACTCACTCGTCACTCTGACGCTCACTGCGAAGCCTGCCCACCTCTCACCTGCAGCGCTGCCCCTGCCTGCCATCGCTTTAGCCTCATCCTCCTTCACCACACCCGGGCGCGCGCGCGCGAAAGGAGCAAGCACCAAGCGCATCCTTTACGCGTGACGTTCCACAAGCTCAGCTCTCAGCATTCACACGGCCCCCTTCCCCGTCCCCCCGCTTGCCAACTTTGCTGTACCGGCAGCGTGCTCGCAGACGGGAAGAGCGACGCACAAGCACAAGCACAAGCACAAGCACAAGCACAAGCACAAGCACAAGCACAAGCACAAGCACAAGCAGTTCTGCCCCTTTTCGGTCCGACACCAGCTTCTCTGCTCGCTTGCTTGCTTGCTGCACACACCTCACCTCTCCCTTCCCGACGCCTCACTCTTGCGCTCAATCTGCACTTCCGTGCTCTGACCCGCGGTGCCAATCACAGCGATCACAGCGAGAGCGCAGCAGATCGGGGCTCGTGAGAATTTTTGGCTGCCTCCATTCACACATATGCCTCCTCACCCGTCCATAGCGGATTTGCTTGTGTAGATGATGAGCGGCACAGGACCCTCGCCGGGCGTATCGGGAGCGCCGGGTGCCAGCTCATCAGGTGCAGGTGCGGGTGCGGGTGCAGGTGCGGGTGCAGGTAGCAGCACAACATCTCAAGGAGGTTCTTTGGCCGGCATGGATCTGAACCCATCCATGCTTAGCGCTGCTGGTCCGCCTCCCTCTTCAGGTCCTGCTATTCCTGCAGGTACAGGACCCGGCGGAACGCCCACCACAGCACTCAGCGTCTATCATCTCATCACCCAGCTCTGCCAAAGACCTGCTGCGGATGAAATCAAAGAGAAGGGTGGCGGTGCTGCCGCCAGTAACGCTGCTGGCACTGGCGCTGCTGTTGGGAGTGGAAATGGCACTGCGCGAATGCCGAGTGGAGAGAACTCGCCCAAACAGCAACAGCAACAGGGAGAAAAGGCAGAGAGCGAAGGAGCAGGAGCAGGAGCAGGAGCAGGAGCAGGAGCAGGGGCAGGAGCAGGAGCAGGCACGGATCAGGTGGCTGCCACCACCTCCACACCCGTCTCTGGTTCAGGGTCAAGCAGCAACAACGGCAACACCAACGTATCTCTCTCCGACCTGGTGCCGGGCTCCTCTCAAGCTCGAGAACACGCGCTGTTGGAGCTTTCGAAAAAGAGGGAACAATACGAGGATTTGGCTTTGGTGTTGTGGCACTCTTTTGGCGTCATGTCTAGCTTGCTGCAAGAGATTGTGGCGGTGTATCCCCTGCTCAGTCCTCCGGCGCTCAGTGCGGGAGCGAGCAATAGGGTGTGCAATGCGCTGGCCCTGCTTCAGTGCGTCGCTAGTCATGGAGAGACGAGAGCGTTGTTCTTGCAAGGTGAGAGCTGGCTTGACGTGGTGGTAGCGGGACACGAGGGTAAAGACACGACTGAGCGTGAGATCAGCTGACATTTGTCTTTCCCTCTCTCTCTCTCCACAGCGCACATTCCCCTCTTCCTCTACCCTTTCCTCAACACCACCTCCAAAACTCGACCTTTTGAATATCTTCGACTCACCTCTCTCGGCGTGATCGGAGCTCTGGTAAAGCAAAACGACAACAGCGACGTGATCACCTTTCTCCTCTCCACCGAGATCATACCTCTCTGTCTTCGCATCATGGAGACGGGCAGCGAGCTGAGCAAGACGGTAGCGATTTTCATCGTGCAAAAGATTTTGCTGGACGATATGGGTCTGAATTATATTTGTCAGACGTACGAGAGGTTTTATGCGGTGGGGACGGTGCTGAGCAATATGGTCAGCCAGATTACCGAATCGCAGGCGGTCAGATTGCTCAAACACGTCGTCAGATGCTACCTTCGACTAAGCGACAACCCTAGGTGAGTAGACCACTCGGCGTGTGATGCGAGGGTGAAAAAGTTCGCCAGATGGCTCATGCGGCATGGCTGATGATGCGACGATCCGTCACGCGCAGAGCGAGAGAAGCGCTTAGAGCTTGCTTGCCCAGTCCTCTGAGAGACGCTACCTTTTCCCAATTGCTAAAGAACGATCATGTGAGTTGGCTCGCGTGGTGCCTCCCTCCGACACGTTCTTGTTGCCGTCTGGTGCACTTTTGAGGCGCGCTAAAGGAAGACTCTCACGGTTCGAAAATCGATGAATGTTCTACCTGGTCTTTCTTTCCCGTTTCATTGGCTCATGTTCCCTCTCCCCTTTTGGCAGATCACAAAACGATGCTTGGCTACGCTTTTGCTCAACCTCTCCGATAATCGCGTAGAAGGTTAACGGAGCAGCACGAGCTCTTGCGCCTTGCACGCTGGTCAATCAACACGAGGCACTCTGGCATAATCGGAAAGGAGAAAGAAGTTCAAGAAGGTGGTCGCACTATCACGAAGGAACAAGAGGGGGGTGGCGCGTGTGGTTCCCTTGAAGAGATCGGGTGAGGAAGCGCGTGTGGCGCTGCATCGACGCAACAGACGCTTGAGCACTACAAATGGGCCACTTGCAAGACTTTCACTACCAACCGCCTCTCCCCCTGCCTGCCTGCCCACCTTTGTCTGGTCTGATGTATTGTAGGCCAATGTAAAGAGATTTTCGAGGAGAGAGAGAGAGAAATTCAAGTCTAGGAAGTGCGAAAGTTGTGTGCGGCAGGCAGTCGCGCTGTATACTCGTCTCGTCCGTCGATTCGGCTGTGCTTTCGCGCAACGAATGGCACTTTGTTTGCCCTCCAAAGTTGGTGAAAGAAAGAACTTGTCATCACTACAACTCGCGACTTGCGACAGTACCGGTAGTGAATTGTGATTGTGATTGTGTATTTGACAGGCAAGAGTTTGAGTTGCGTACGTGGTCCCAACTTGCACTCTCCACTCTCCACTCTCCACTCTCGAGCGAGCGAAATTGATGTACCTATCGGTACGGCATACAGTCCGCGCGTCGTGCGAGTCTTCTGTGACTGTATGTACAAGTTGGGCTGAACAAAGTGGGACGCGGTAGGTTACGAGCTTCGCACGTGTTGCTTGGACGGGCTTGGATTGCCGGCGGCTGCTCATGCAGCTGAGCTGACTGTGACTGCCGCGCAGGGATGGCTATGCTTCCTGGACAGGCAGTCAGCACAGTCAAAGTCACAATCACGAATCGAGTGAATCTCCCTCATCACCTCATCACTCCGACTCTTCGCTGGACGCGTACGCGTACGCGTGACAAACTCTGAACAGACCTTGATCGCTCGACTCACCACTGTCGTGCTGCAAAGCACCTCAAGCCAAGCCAAGCCAAGCCAAGCAAAGCAAAGCACTTTACCCTTGCTTGCTTCTCGCCGAGCTATCTTGTGAGTACAGATCTCCAGCAAGCGTCAACCCCGTCCGTGCACTCAGACTTCAAAAGCCTCACCTCTTCCCCATCACCTTATTTGCGCTCAGCTCACCCCGCGATTATAAACGAGAGTGCAAGGGCGGGAGGGGGTTTGCATTGCATTGCATTGCATTGAGAAGAGGCAGGTTGGTGTAAAAACGTAACGAGGGGGTTGAGCATGAGCTTCACATTGAGGAGCGCCTGCCTGACGAGAGGGACGGCGGGCGGTGCGATGGGGCGGATGATGGCAGCCAATCGACAAAGTCAAAGTCTTTGCGCTTCGGGCAAGAGTTGCAGTCACAGTGCCGTCGGCTCTATGCGCAAGCCTTTGCCCGCGCATGTTTCAGTGCCCGCAAGCGCAAGCGCAATCGCAAGGCTGCTCACGCTCAGCTCCAGCGCACGACTTTGCCCATCATCAGGCCATCACTTGCAGTCCATCTACCCCGCGGCGCATGCTGCCCTGCCACACTCTATTGCCAAGCTGGCAAAGCGCACACGGTCGTTCGACAATCAGAATGTGAATCTGGACACGTATGCCCACGCGCACCCGCACTCCCATCGAGCATCCTTTTGTTCTTGCGCAGCCCGCCCAGCTCAGACTGCATCGGTGGGGCGCGATCTCAGCAGCGGCTCAGCGCAACAGCATAGATCACGCAGCAGCAGTCATTCGGACGAGGATGCGGATGGAGGAGGAGAAGGAGATCCGGAGCCAGAGCCGCGGTCCTTCAAGGAGCGCATGCGGTACTTGTGGAAGAGGTACGGTTGGTGGGCATTGGGAGTGTACCAGCTGTGGTCCTTTGTCGATGTTTCCCTCACCTTTGCAGCGATTCACCTGCTAGGTGCGGATCACATACGCAAGTTGGAAAGCAGGGTGAGGGAGTGGGCGGGTATTGGAAAGAGACAAATGAAGGATGAGGATGTGGCTGCTTGGCCTTTGGAGATGCCTAGCGCGCAAGAAGAGGGCAAGACCAAGGGTCATTTGAAGGAGAACAATTCGCAAGCTGCAAGGAGCGCTTTGCGATTGCAAAAGGCTGGTGCGAGAGCGCAACAGGCGGCTGACGACGCGTCTACAGCTCAGCAGGGCGGTGGTGGGCGTGCGGCGGATAGCAAGAAGAGCACAGACAAAGCAGCAGCAGCAACAGCAGGAGGAGGAGGAGGAGGAGAAGAAGAGGGAGAAGGCATGATCAGTGCGGCTGTATGGACGGAACTGGTGCTGGCATACACTATCCACAAGACCTTGCTGCTACCTTTTAGAGTAGCGCTCACAGCTGCCGTCACGCCGGCTTTTGTCAAGCAGATGGTCAAGCTGGGTTGGGCCAAACCCAATACGGCCGTGCAGGCTGCCAACAAGGCCAAAGCTGCTGCGGCTGCGACTGCGGCTGCGACTGCAAAGGCCAAGACGGCAGCAGCTGCAAAGACCAGCTAGGCTCAATTTACCGTCCCCCTCCACCCCCCCGCCGATCATTCGCGTCGGATCATATTGTGCAGTCACAAGTCGGCTCACATCAGAAGAGCGGTACATGTGTGCCTTCCCACGATCTGCTTCCCCCCCCTCTTCTGGCAGCCAAGGCTCAAAGGGTCTCGTCTCGATCATTCCCATCGTCAGGCTTCATGCGTTGCCAACTTGCACGCGCTCGCATGCGCAAATTTCCCCACCACTCACACCTACACCACCACCACCATCTCCTCCCCCCTCCTCATCACTTCCAAAAAGTCACGACAATAGATTGCGAATCGAGCGACTACATACAGACTAGTCTATCTCGACGTGCCCAAAAAAAAAAAAAAAAAGTCGAACCTGTGTATCTCTTCGATCGTGCTTCGAACAGCACCGCGGTAAGCTCCGGAATGTTGCGCAGTCCAGTCCCTCTACATCCCACCCAAGCTTGCCGCAAGGTTCGCGCCTCAATCTCGAGATGCGAGCCTTCAAAGCACCTGCACGTGGACGTGGGGGCATAGCAGCATGCTCCTCTCCTATTCGTATCTCATCATGTTCAGCCTCCCTTGGGCAACAAAGCCCATCCCAGCACGCCAGCTGCAAAGCCAGAGACTTTTTCTTGCGGCGTGTGGAAAAAGAGGGCGGTGTTGAGTAGACAGAACCATTCGAGCAGGATCACCAGCAGGATCAGATAGGCGACCGATCGGTTGATGAGCGCTTTGACCTCGTTGCTGCTGCCTTTGCTGCTGCTGCTAAAGGGATTTCGAGATGCGCGCAAGGAACGAGGAAGAGGAATACTGGGGATCAGATAGGAGAGGTAGGGCAGTAGATCTTCTACCAGCAAGAGCGAGGAGAGGATGAGGATAAACGTGTGACCTGATAAGTCGTGACCTCCTCTGACTGTGCATGTCGTCGTCGCGCGCTGGTGTCAGCTCAAACGATAATCGGCGTGCGTGCGTGCGTGGCGCCCCGCAATCTCGCTCCACTCTATTCGCGCGTGGTGCATTCGCACTCACACTTGGGCCGGATCACACCTCCGCTGGCATGCGCCCCGCTCAGAGTAGCTGCTGAGAACAGCGTCGGATGAGACGCTGGCGTGATGCCTTTTCCCGTCAGACAGATGATCGGATCGATGCCACCCGGCGGCACGACGATGCCTGGAGCAGCAGTGATGATGCTAGCAGGCACGCACGTCGCTCCTGTCCAGACTCGAAGGCGCGTCGTCAAGGAAGGACCAAAGAACCAGGCGGCAAAGAGACTGTTGAAGAAGGTGACATTGGACATTGGCATGAGCTAGGCTACCCAAGAATCCGCATGTATGCGCCACGACTCACACTGAGGAGATGTTCGATGGTAGCAGCGCGACGCGGACGAGTGTGGTAAGAGCAGGAGTGAGCAAAGTCGGAGCGCACAGCGTGGGAGCGGACGCATGGAACATCCATGGGCGCTCCAAGGCGTACAAGCACGTGGCTTGTTCTCTCTCGAGAGCTCGCAAGGCTATTCGAAACTCACGCCAAGTGGTGGTAGCGATGGCGTACCTGAATGCTGATCTGGCAAGCGGACTGACGATGGTGCCATCCTGATCCGTTTGACTCGCATCCGCATCCGCATCCGCAGCCGCAGCCGCAGCCGCATCATCCACATCCCTCCTCTTCTTGTTCTGCGCTAGCTGTACGGATCTCGTCTCTTGCAGAGATGGAGCAGCTCTGAGGGTAATGGCTTGCAAGAACCACGCCAGCGTAGTCCAAGCCCAGAGATTCTTGATGAATACGACATTGAGCAGGTTTCTCCTGTCGGCAAAGTAAGAGAGAGGAGGTTCAGGTGCGGAAGAGTCGGCAGTGGGAATGCTTTGCGTTTGCGTTTGCGTTAGCGATGCAGAGGTGATGGATAGGTTGCTCAGATGAGATCCGCTCAGGACCGAGTGAAATGTTCCGACTGCGACGATGCAAAGCGGAATGCCGAGCACCAGGACGTGCTGTGGTGCCAAGCCAAAGATGCGTTCATCCCGCACTCCAACGCCTCGCCTCACAACTCTTGCAGAGGCCATGGCTTGGCTTGAGTTTGCAATGGCTGCCTGCCTGCCTTGGTCCTTTGCCCCTCTGGCTAGTCGTTTTTGGTGCAGAGAGTCACGAGTGCAGCTTGAACGTCCGATTGTAAGGAAGAGCAGGTCGACGTCAGATCGTGAGTCGTGAATCGCGAGTTCTTAGGCCGATGAAGGGCAAGCTTCTGAAATCGGGAAGCGAAATGATGAACGCGTATGGACTGCCTGGCTGATGTGGAGCTTAATTGAAAGCTGCGCGCGCGTGCGAACAAGAGACTTGACGTACGATGAGCTCTTGCGCGCGGTTAATTGAACAGGCGCCCCCGATCGAGACTCAAATTGTCACGTGATCAGTTTTGTGATCGAGAGGACCCCTCTCTTGCAAGCACGATGACGCGTCGGCGGTGGTGGACATGGCAGGGCAGGGCTGATGCAGCATGGAGCTCGACATTCGTGATTCACGAACCAAGATTCAAGATGGGCAGCTATGCACGTGATGTGCGTGCATATTCTCGCTCCAGCAGGCACAAGTAGCAGCACCCACAAGCCCCAACCAAAATGACTGCAGGACTCATCAACAAAGAAGAAAGCCTTGTCTTGATTCGCCAGTGATTCACGATTCAGGATTCAGGATTGTTGAATGATCCATGCATCAGCTGCACCTCGGCCTGGAATCGGCTGAAGAGAAGAGGAGCTGTGCGCGAGTCGCGGGACGAGGCTTAGGCAGAAGTTATAAGCATGATCGAGCGAGCGTGAGCATGCATGGGCATGGGCGTCAGTCTGCGCATCAGCCCTCTGGCAGTCTTGATGAGTGATGTCGAAGGATGAGTCAGAGTGATCGAGCGCTTGGGCTGCGCGGGCGTGATGCGGATGACGGCCGGGGCATGGCAGGGCAGGGCATGGCATGGATGGCATGCTGGCTGCGCTGCGATATCATGCGCCGCTACAGCTGCTCCTGCTCACACGCGCGCCGCTGCATGTGCATGCTGGTGTCCCTCGATCCTTCCTCCACCTGCTGCTGCTGTTGCTGCTGCTGCTGCTGCTGCTCCTGAGCTCACCTTCGAAATCATCACTTTGTTCGCCTCCCTTGTGGACAACGTTGGATGGCAACCATCATCATCATCTCGACCCGCAGACATCCTGACTCAACATCTCCTCCTCAAGCGCGGGGCCCGTTTGCACAAGCACGAACACGCCAAGTCTTGCAAGGAACGCCATCAACAAGAACAGCACACGCACACCTCTCAAGCCAAGCACTAGACCCAGCAACAAACACAGCCCCTACCTCTAGGCGCCGCAAACAGGCATCAGATCACAATGTCGACAGCAGCTGCTCAGAGAGCTCCGTCTGCGGACGCCAAGATGGGAGGAAGTGGAAGCGGAACAGGAAAGGATGCGAGTGGAGCGCAAGCTCTTCGCGGAAGGCGTGGAAGCGGTGTAGAGAGAGCAGGCGATCATGTGAGTTTTGGCCAGCAGCGTACGCCTACAGTCGGCTGGGCCCTGCTCCATCCTCTCGGCCATCGACCCTCAAGATTTGGCTCGATGATAGGCAGCCTGGCAACATTCCAGCCTGATGGTACGGTCGGTCTCGCCGCGGCGAGCTTGGCTGAGTGGTACCGAGCATGCTCGTGCAATGCTTCAAGCGCCAGCGCAACGTAATGAGCATATATGCGTCGCATACCTGTGTCGCGCACCGACCAAACGTGGTGGAAGCAGTCGATGCAAACACGCTGGCTGGCATGCGATGCGCAGAGATCTCAAAGGCTTCGGTGCACCTGATGCCAAAGTGCTTTGCTCGCTTGCGTGCTTGCTAACGAATCGCACCTTGGTTCGCTGTGCAGATCGTCACTTGGCACAGTTCCTCGCACTCCTCGCGCAACAAGATGTCAGCAGCTCAAGAGCAGCTGGATAAAGAGCTGCAAAAGTACAAGGACATGTTTACACTCACGCCAGAGACGCTCGTTCGAATCACTGATCGATTTGTAGAGACGCTCGAAAAAGGTCTGCACAAGGATGGCCAGACGGTGGTGAGTGTGTTGCTGGATGGATCGCGCAGCGTTGCGGCTTGTGTGCAGTCAGCGGGGACCATACGTCTTGCAGGAGAAGGGTGAAGCTTGACTGGTCAGCAGCGTGGTCTGACTCGCCATCTTCTCCCTCTTAGCCAATGCTTCCAGCCTACGTATTTGGCTGGCCTACTGGCGATGAGAAGGGCTCCTACCTGGCTCTTGACTTGGGAGGCACCAACCTGAGAGTCTGCCATGTCACGCTCAAGGGTAAGGGAGAGTTTGACGTTACGCAGACGAAATTCCGTCTGACGGACGAGCAAAAGCGGTGCGAAGGTCAAGAATTGTTCGACTTTTGCGCCGATTGCTTGAACACCTTCATCAAGGATCACTTTGGTGGACGCGATGGAGAGGTTCATTTGGAGGAGGACATTGCTCTCGGTTTCACTTTTAGCTACCCTATGGAGTGAGTTGAGTATGCTCGCGATCACTAGCTCTACCTCCCCTGCCGCTCACCAGATCAAGCTGCCGCAACAGACAAGAGCGCATCGACCACGGCAAGCTCGTTCGGTGGACCAAGGGTTTCGGCAATCCCAACACCGAGGGCAACAATGTGGCCGACATGTTCAAAAAGAGCCTTGAAAAGTACGAGGTGCCGATCAAGATGACGTCGTTGATCAACGACACCACCGGCACGCTCATCGCCTCCAACTACGTCAGGCCAGACACGCGCATCGCGTGCATTTTCGGCACGGGATGCAACGCGGCGTACATGGAGCACATTAAGAACATTCCCAAGATTGCGCACCACAAGCTGCCAGAAGATGAGGACATGGCGATCAATTGCGAGTATGGAGCTTTCGATTCCTTCGAGCACAAGCACATGGCGGATATCCGAACAAAGTACGACGAGTACATTGATCTGCACAGCAACAAGCCTCACGAGCAGGCGTACGAAAAGATGATCGCTGGGCTGTATTTGGGAGAGATTTTCCGATTGGTGATGTGCGACCTGGTGGATGAAGGTGTGCTGTTCCTAGGACAGAACACGTACAAGATCGAAAAGCCCAACGTGTTCGACACTGCCTTTTTAAGCTTGATCGAATCGGACCCGACGGACGAGCTGCTCACCGTCACTGGCCTGTTCGCTCACTTTTTCGGATTGGAAACGACGATCGAGGAGCGAAAATTCTTCAAGCAGCTCGCGGAGCTCATCGGAACCAGAGCGGCTCGGCTTAGCTCTTGCGGGATTGCGGCAATTGTCAGGAAGATGGGCTATCAGGAGAAGGGCTGCGAAGTTGGCGCTGATGGTTCGCTCTACAGCAAGTACCCCCGTGAGTAGAGAGAGAGAGAGAGAGAGAGAGAGAGAGAGAGAGAGAGAGAGAG
>CCYA01000181.1:520767-534498 GCA_900000165.1 Ceraceosorus bombacis
GGCGCAGCGGGGCCAAAACATCAAGAATGAGCTGATGGGAATATCAATCACGTGATCCCGGCTTCACCTTCACCCTCACCCTGCACACGCGCGCGACCTTTTTGCTTCTTTTTTTTTTCTGTTGGCCGCCCCAGCGCGTGTGAGGCGCGTCGAGTTGGATCGAGTCGAGTCTGACGAGTCGCGGCACTTGGCTTCACTTGACTCACAACTTCTCACACTCATCATCAGACTCATGCCTTTATCGCAGGCGCAGGCGCACAACCAAATACCCGCATCCGCATCCGCACCACAAGCATCCGCCCGTCACTCACTCAATCCCGTCATCACCATCACCATTACCGTCACAATCACCTTCACTCGTAAGCGACCTCATTTGTATTCTGTACCACGCATACACCCTTCCGCGCTCCTTCGCTAATCCTTTTTACGCTCAGCCCACGTTCAACGTCTTCCCGCTTCCCACTTCCCGCTTTGACCTTCCCTCACGACGCTCAGCCGCTCACACATCCCCAAGCAAGCCAATCGCCTCGTACGTGCGCCCTTGAATGTTCCCTCGCCGCATCAGCACCGTCCGCGCATCGCCTTTTCTCTCTCTCCAACGCCTAGCGCTCAATCTGACCATGGCGCCCACGCCCGTCGCGCTGAGCACAAGCGCTGCTGCCGCACTGGGCATCTCCTCGGACCAATCGGCATTCAAGGAAGGCTCAGCGGTCATCTCCATACCCAAATCGGACGCCGCTTTCCTGAATCCTGTACAGGAATTCAATAGGGACCTCTCTGTGCTTGCCATTCGTACCTGGGCCGAGCGGAGGGACAGGGAGAAGAGGGAAAAGTTCGAACAGGCGATCAGCAAGAGAAAAGAAAGGAGCGCGAATGGCAGGGGCAAGAGGAGAAAATTGGCGCATACAGCGACGTCTAACGGTGAGTGAGGCGTCGTCGGGTGAGATCGGCGTGATGAGCGCGGCCAACTTACGCGAACGCTACACGCTGCCCGCAGCGGGAAACGCAGTCTCGCTTGACGCCGCCTCCAGCACATCCGACATTCAGGCAGACTTGTCGGCCAGCGCTCCTTCAGCAGCAGCAGCAGCGGGCGATCTCTCTACTGCCAGCACCAGCCCACACGCACACATCGATTCCTCTTACCGACCCTTTACCTTCAACATCTTCGAAGCTCTCTCAGCCACAGGCTTGAGGTCCATTCGGTATGCTCGAGAGATTCCGAACTTGAAGAGTGTGCACGCCAACGATCTCTCGCCCACTGCTGTGCAAGCCATTTGGAAAAATGTGGCTCTGAACTTTCCTGCTAATCGCGACATCAAACAGTGGGCGCCCGAGTTGGATCAAGGAGAGCCGGAAAAGGATGCTCTGGAAGCCAGCTCAACTGCCGAAGCTGCTGCCGCCACGGCTCGCAACACTTTGTCTTCTGAGGCTGCGAGCGCGCAGTTCGCCAACAATGGCGCAGCCAATGGGGCTGGCCACCCAGCTATTCATCCCAACTGCAAGATCCATGTGACAGAGCAAGATGCCATCGAGATCCTCTACACTTCGCGAGCGAAGGACAAGCAGTACTCGGTGATCGATTTGGATCCGTACGGTAGTGCATCGATGTTCATAGATGGGGCAGTCCAAGCCGTGGCGGACGGAGGTTTGCTGTGCGTCACTTGCACCGACCTGGTGGTGTTGGCGGGGAACGCGTATCCCGAACGAGCCTACTCCTTGTACGGCGGCACGACGACGCGGAACGATTTTGTGCACGAAGTTGCACTGAGGTTGGTTTTGGGCTTGATTGCCACCACGGCAGGAAGGTACGGTCGAGCCATCACGCCCCTGCTCAGTCTTTCTATAGACTTTTATCTCCGAGTGTTTGTCAGCGTACAGACCAGGCCTGTGGATGTCAAGATGCTGGCTAGCACCATGGGCACCGTGCAGACTTGTCCTGATTGCGGTAACTGGGACGCAAATGCTTTCGGACGCAACAAGGCAGAGGGGAGAGCGGATCTGATCAAGTATCAGGCTGGCACCAGCCATGCTGCGGGTACCAACTGTCAGGAATGCGAGAGTCGATTTCATGTGAGTGCCAGCGATGATCGGGGAGGGTGCAAGGTGCGCGGAAAGCGAAAGCGCAGTACGTCGAAGATGAGCTACACATGTACTATTCAGGAATCTCGTTAGGCTTACCCAATACACGTGGGGAGACAATCCATGAACCGCTACTCTGAGGCGAGCGCTTGGGGAGGAGCAAAAGGAATGCAGAGCCGGACGATCGGTAGAAGGTGTCAAGTTCTTGGTGCAAAGCTGACCCTTTGTCTTCTTTGTTGTGCGGACTTCCCGGCACTTTGCAGGTGGCGGGCCCCATGTGGCTCGGACCGCTACATATGCCCAGCTTCGCCGAGGAGATGCTTGAGGTTTTGGAGCGAGCGCCCGTGCGCTTCCGTACAGCTCCGCGTATCCGTGGTATGGTGGGAATGGCAAGCAAAGAGCTTTCCTCTCCATTCTTCTTCATCCCACCGAAGATCTCCAGCTATTTCCATACAACCAACATTCCCCTCACCACTGTCGTCTCTTGTCTCTTGAATGCGGGATACGAAGCCTCTAGAAGTCATGCGCAGCCGGCTAGCATCAAGACGAATGCTAGTCCGACTGTGGTGAGAGATCTCTGGAGACAGTGGGTCAAGGAGAAGTCGCCGATCAATGAAAAGAATGTGCACGAGAATAGTCCGGCGAGGAGATTGCTCTCGAAGGAGTGCGCTACGACATTCGAGCTTGACAAGGATCATCCGCAGACGAGGCGGGTCCTCGGACTGGACCAAGACGGCAAGAAGGACGCAGGCGTCAAGTATCAAGTGAGTGTGCTCTAGTGGCAAGACCTTCGGCTCGCGGAGCGAGCTGCCATACGTTTCGGCAACAGTATCGGAAAGGCTGACGCATCTGTCGATGGCTCTTGCTGCTTGCCGCAGCTAAACCCTCTGCCAAACTGGGGCCCCGGAAAAGCAGCCAGACCAGAATCTCAAAAAGATCGCAGACGAGCAGCCGCAGCGGCTGCTGCGGCTGCGGCAGCATCGAACGAGTCGAATGAAACGGGCGAGAGTCGGGCGAATGGCAGCGGTTTGGCTGCCAGTGCTGAAGTTGACGCGTCAGCCCAAGGCGATGCGCAAGCCAACAACCAAGCAACGTCAATGGACGAAGATGAGCTTCGCAATTCGTAAACTTGATGCGATGCACCGACTAGAGCATCTAAGGCGTTGTCATTTGAGCCTGGTCATTGAAGACGACGCATTTTCTCTCGAAGAGTGACGCTTTCAACATAAATCATGCAATCATGCAACCAACCGATCGTGATGACAGCTGACATTGATGCGTGTCGACTGGTGATCGCGAAGCTCATGCGACCATTTTCGACGATCAAGAAAGTCTCGCGTTCGTGAGAATTCTCGAGATCGACGCACTTGATGAACGCACGAAGCACGACGCAAGTGGGCCCCTCACTCGAGACGCAAATGCGATGCGATGGGATGAAAGTGGTGTGGATGTACACGGGTGCATGAGTGGTCTTGTGCGATTGTTCAGAGTGCGACGGACATTGGAATGGCGTGCAGAGAGATGGCTTTTGAGACTCGATTTGGACTGGCTAGGAGGGATGAAAGGGCTAGGCGAGAAAGTGGACGTGGGAGAGCGAGGTTGGAGCGAGGGCACAAGCGGGACTGTTTGAGCGACGCATAGGATGTGTACATTGCGCTGCGTCTTCGAGCGCATGGCCGGATTGCGAGGTGCAATGCGTCTACCCGTCGAGGCGCAAACGGCGAGTCTCAGTGGGACTGCTCGTGCGCCATGTGCGGTCCGGTCCGAGTGGCGTTGAGAGCTAGGCGCCATGGTCCCTTGCTAGCAACCGTGTCGAGGTCCGTGCGCATTTGCGTGCACAGCCTGAGTGACTCCTCATAGCACAAAGATGACGCCAACCAGACTGGCAAGACACATTACCAGCACGGTGCCGATCTGAGCAGATCCGAAATGAAGAGAAGAGAGCGCACCGTCGCCGGAACCTGCACGAGTCGAGGTGCTCGTGCTGTTCACCGCAGCACTGTTCGTGCTCGCGCTGCTGCTGCCGGTGCTGGTCGCGTTGGGAGCGCTGCTGTTCGAGGCGCTGGGTGCGCCCGGTTCCGTCGTTGCGCTGCATGCATGCATAGATCAGGAAATGATTTCAGTCAAGCAGCGTCACGTCACCATGGCCTGCGTGCGTCCCTCGCTCATCCGAGTTGCACGAGCCACTCGGATTCTCGACGCGCATGCGCAACCATCACTCACGTAGCTCCGCCTGCACTGCCAGCGGTGCCAGTCGCTCCATTGGGAGCTGTGGTGGTGAGAGCAGCGCCGCTGTACGTAGCCGCTCCGCCCGCCGCTCCATTCCTCACTCCATTGTGCTGACCGGCGCAATTGTTCTGTGAGATGAGAAAAGGAGAGATGTGGGAGCGTTGCATGGTAAAAAGGGCAGATCCAAAAAGACGGGCATGGATGCACGCACACACACGCCCCAGGCCACCACCTCGCTCGTTGTCGGGGGCGAGCATCATTGTGTGTTGATCAAGTTTCACCTGCTACTATACACTCACGTTGTTGTAAGTGACATCTTCGGCTGGCTGGATGCCTGGGCATGGAGCGTAGCAAGCCTGAGCAAACAAAGTGAGACGCAAAAAAGTGGTGCGAGTGAGTTACAACGTGTCTCACTGCAGGCAAGCAGGCAGGCGTGCATGCATGCTTCCTTGAATGCGCCCTGCTCTCGACTCACAATGAGACCGTACTGCTTGTTGCAGATGCATGGCCAATCACCATCATTGCAAGGTCCACCAGGTCTCTGAGACTCGTCCACCTCCACTTGTCCCAAGCAGGTAGTGATGGAGTCCCTCGTCTCTTGTGGGCATGTTGCTTGTGGGTCCAGCAGCGTCTCTCCGGGTGCCGATTGGGCAAGGACGAAGGAGGCGCTCAAGAGCAGAGCTAGACTCCATTGGAGCAGCACAAAGCGGCGCGAGAACATGTTGAGTGAACGGCGTGGCCAAGAGGGGGATGCGTTGTCTGTGTGAGGACGTGGATGGGGGAGCCAAGGGGGGGTGGTGAAGGTGAGAAAAGAAGTCGAATGTGGCCGCCTGCTTGCATCATCCAAATCGCGAGTCGTGAGTGTTCGTTGCAGGTGAATCGTGTTCCTCTCTTTATATACAATACGGACAAGCGCCTTTGCCCCATGCAAGGCTTGGCAGAATAAAGTTGCAGCGTGTGCGCGCCAAGGCGCTCAACCAGCACGCTCAAATATGCTATAGAAGCCATCCATCACGCAGCTTTCGCGGACGTTGCTTGCACCGTCGCGCCCTCCACCCGCGCGTCGTCGGTTCGCCGCGGACACCCGACACAACACGTTGGCCGCGCGCACAGCAGTTCAAGATCTCCAACCCGCGACCGCGGCCACGAGTGCACGAGTGCCATGAAGCAAGTCAATGGTGAATATATGCTTCTCCAGCGCCGAGACATGGAGCAAGCTTCGCATCTCCGTCAACGCTGGAGCAAAGCCTGCTGACCTACAGCGATTCAAAGCGATCCTTAATTGCTGAGGAACAGGAAGCGGCTTTGAACTTACGCAAGCGTTGCGTAGAATGACAGAGCCATGCATCGTGCGCGGCTGTTGTCACATGCTGCAACTCGCATACGCTGCTGCCCCGCAATCCCCTCGCATCCAACATGTTGGATCCCGCGCGCGGGATGCGGCCCCGCTGCGCTGCATGCTGCATGCTGCATGCTGCCTGCCTGCCTGCCTGCCTGCCTGCCGCCTGCCTGCCTCAGCAGGGACCGCTCCGCATCTTGCAAAGCATGCGGCGGCGCAGAGATCGAGGGGGTTCTATCGTTCAAAAAGCGCGTCGACGTGGAGTCAGAGCGAGCGCGACCCGTACGAGTGGTATGGAGTCGCGATGATCACGTGCCGCTTTTCAGACCCAAGAATTTTTGAACTTTTTCAAATCAAGAATCGTGAATCGTGAATCAAGAATCTTGAGTCATTCACGAGGTTCTTCTTGACTTGCTGAGGGACTCGGTCGGGCACATGGGCGCGTACGTGCGGTGCGTGCGACTACACGCGGCAGCAAATCGCACTTCTTCCCGATGACGATGACGAGCAAGCAGATTGATTTCACGATTTGGTACCTGAATGCGTCCATCTTGAACGTCCGCCTCAACATCCAATCGCATCAACACGCCTGCTCGACCGCTCAAGCGCATCTTGACGCTGATTGTGCTATCCGGCTGGCCCTACTTGGAGCGCATACATTCACTCGCAAGATGCTGGTGCGAGGCACAACACAGCGGGGCTTTGGCCTCATGGCCGCCGTACACGCACGGTGTCTCTCCACCGCAGCGGTGCCAGCACGGGCTGCTATCAACTCGAGATGCTCGTCTAGCTCCATCTCAACCAGCACACGCCACGTTGATCCTTCCAGTGTTGGTCGACGGATCGCTCGTCAGCCTGGTGGCATGCTTGCAGGATGCACAGTAGGCATGGCATCAGTGGCGACCTCTTCCACCGTCGTCTCGGCCACAGACCCTTCCATTGTACTGACGGGAGCCGAAGCGCAAGCCATGTCTCGTCGACGAAACATCGGGATCGCAGCGCACATCGATAGCGGCAAGACGACAGTGACGGAGCGAGTGCTCTTCTACACTGGACGCATCAATGCCATTCACGAGGTCAGGGGCAGGGACAATGTAGGGGCAAAGATGGATCACATGGAACTCGAGAGGGAAAAGGGCATCACCATTCAGAGCGCTGCTACGTATTGCAAGTGGATGGCCACTCCACCCACCCAAACAGATGCGGTGTCGGGCGATGTGGGTAGCGGAGAGACTTCTGGAAAGGAAGAATTCCACTTTAACATCATCGACACGCCAGGTCACGTGGATTTCACCATCGAGGTGGAGAGAGCTCTGCGAGTGCTCGATGGCGCAGTGCTGGTGCTATGCGCTACTTCTGGCGTGCAAAGCCAGACCATCACAGTGGACAGGCAGATGAAGCGTTACAATGTTCCCCGCATTAGCTTCATCAACAAGATGGATAGGCAAGGGGCAAATCCATGGAGAGTCATCGATCAGATCAGGTCCAAATTGAAATACCCCTGTGCCGCTGTCCAGCTGCCTATTGGTAGCGACGACAACTTTGAGGGCCTCGTCGACCTTATCCGATGGAAGACTGTGCACAACGACGGAGAAAAGGGGTGAGTGAGGATCCAGTGGACAGGTCAAGCTTGCTCCCAGACGCTGACCATCCACGCTCCGGGGGGCTGTGCTTGTCTCAAGCATCACTATACGCGAGGTCGACGGCGTACCTGATAACTTGAAGCAGCTTGCAGAGGAAAAGAGGCGGGAGCTGATAGAGCAGCTGGCAGATGTGGACGACGGCATGGCAGAAATCTTCTTGGAAGAACGCGAACCTAGCATCGATGAATTGGCCACTGCCATTCGTCGTTCCACATTAGCCTGCAAGTTTTCACCAGTCTTTATGGGCACTGCTATGAAGAACAAGGGAGTGCAAGCCATGCTCGACGGCGTTTGCGCGTACTTGCCCAATCCTGCAGAGGTGCCCGCTACCGCGATGGACACGAGCAGCACAGCCGCCAAGGCGGCCCAAGAGGAAGCGGTCCAGCAAGCTTTAAAGGATGGTGCAGATGACGAGCAGCAACAAGTGGCGCGCAAGTCGGCCTCGTTGCCCGTCGTTGGCTTGGCACCAAAGTCGGATGCACCTCTGGTTGGCCTGGCTTTCAAGCTGGAGGAAGGTCGTTTTGGGCAGCTGACATATCTGCGAGTGTATCAAGGTACGCTCAAGCGCGGTAACCAGATCTACAACGCTAGAACCGGCAAGCGAGTCAAAGTGCCTCGATTGGTGAGAATGCACAGCAACGACATGGAGGATGTGGACAGCATTGGTGCTGGAGAAATTTGCGCCATGTTTGGAGTGGACTGCAGTTCTGGTGACACCTTTACTGATGGGACGACGCAGCTCAGTATGACGAGTATGTACGTGCCGGAGCCCGTCATTAGCCTTTCCATCATTCCAGAAGGCAAAGACGCGAGCGCCGCCAATTTCAGCAGAGCGCTCAATAGGTTCCAAAAAGAAGACCCGACGTTCAGAGTACACATTGATAATGAGAGCGGTGAGACCATCATTAGCGGAATGGGGGAATTGCACCTGGAGATCTACGTCGAGAGAATGAGGAGAGAATACAATGTACCTTGCAAGACGGGCAAACCTCGAGTCGCGTTCAGAGAGACGATTGCTCAGAGAGCTGCTTTCGCGTACACGCACAAGAAACAGACGGGTGGAGCTGGTCAATTTGCTCGTGTGGCTGGGTGAGTGCATTGCGCGCCTGCGTAGCGTGAAGCACTTGCACTGACGCGCGCGCCTCTCCTGCTTACAGCTTCATCGAGCCCATGACTCTCGACGAGGAAACGGGCAAGGACGTCGCCTTCGAGAACCGCATCGTCGGCAACGCCATTCCAAACGGCTACTTCCCTGCTTGCGAAAAGGTGTGTGGAGGCCGTCTGGAGCGTGCGACGTCTCTACCACCCAACGCAAGAGCTGACGTCACACGCTTCTTGCTCTGCAGGGCTTCTACGAAGCGTTGGAAAAGGGCTCGCTATCAGGGCACTCCGTCACTGGTGTTCGATACGTGATGGAAGACGGATTGGCGCACTCTGTCGATTCCTCTGAACTGGCCTTCCGCCTCGCCACCATTGGCGCCTTTCGATCCGCTTTCCACAACGCCATGCCTACGATCTTGGAGCCAAAGATGACGGTGGAGATCACTGCTCCTACGGAGTTCCAAGGGGCTGTCATTGGTGCCCTCAATCAGAGGAGGGGCGTGGTGGAAGATAGCGAGGTCAGAGAGGATGAGTTCTCCATCACGGCTGAAGTCAGCTTGAACGACATGTTTGGCTATTCCAGCCAGCTTCGAGGCTTGACGCAAGGCAAAGGAGAGGTGAGTATAGGTCATGTGATTTCTCACAGCGCTAACTAGGGACTCTGTGCATCGCCTAGCTCACGCTGACGCGCCCCTTGTTCCCTTTCTCAAAGTTCTCGATGGAGCTCAAAAACTACCAGCCGGTCTTGCCTAATGTCCAAAGAGACATGGAAGCAGAGTACAAAAAGCAGCTGGCTGCTGGCAGCGGTAAAAAGTGAAGCGATCATCTACATTCTAGAGTAGAAGAAATTCATTCGCGCTCTTTGCAATCTTGTCCCCATGCATCGCAACTATCATCACCCTTCCAAAATGACTCAGTATCCGACGAGCGGCGGCAAGTCTGGTTCGCGGGGTGAGATGAAGCGCCCTAGACCTGTCAGGCACACAGCCTCGGCTGAGAAGCCTGTCACACATGTGCTTCTCCGAGCTCGAAATCACGCTGACACGTCTAGATCTGGCTAGCACCTCGGTAAATGTCGTATCAATTCCGCGCGTCTCACGCCCGCGTTGCAAGGACACACCCCACGCGTCTCAAGGGAATCGCATGGCGGTGAAGTTGAAACGCTTTCTACAGGGCATGCTCAGGCACTCTGCAGCTGGCCGAGCGCCGTGCGGCCATGTGTAGCCGCAAGATGATGGGCTCGATGGAGTAAAGAGAGGATGAGTCAGGTTCGTTGGTTGGCAGGAGAGCGGGCACCGGGTGAGCAGCTCTCCAGCATCGAGCGCAAACAAGATCCTCTGCTCTTTGCTCGCGATGCGAAGAGTGCCCCCAGCAGCCACACGAGGGCAATGGTCAGTAGCGCATGTATCGCAAAGTCAGCAAGGCAGAGCAATGGCGAATCAGAGCTCCTTTTTTATCAGGATAAGATCAGACCTGCACAGCTATAAAAGAGGTTGACCCGTTTGCATACTTGCGGTCCTTACGGGGGACGAACATCAGCAACATTTCTGCAGCAGTGTACACGCTAATCATTTCTTCTTCGCAGACATGCATCTCTTCCTCTGGGTGCTCGCCCTTTCCTTGCAGTTGCTTGTGCTTCAAGCAGGCACTGCAATTGGTCTAGGTGTGCGCACTCCTCACTTGTTGCGGAGGGCGTACACGAGACACACGTCGAGGTCCGTGCAAGACACTCGCGATGCTCTCAAGACGACTCACCAAGAGCGGGCAGCTCCGGAAGTAGGCGACCCCTCAAGCAGCCAAAGCACTACCATCTGCGACATAGTAGATCAGGGTGGAGCGACCTCTTCAACGCTCGACGTGGGCCCCATTATTGAACAAGTCTTCAAGTCGTGCGTCAAGCGCAGCTCAGGAGCTGTGCTTCGTGTACCACCCGGGGACTGGCCGATCGCCTCTCATGTTGTCATGAATCCCTGCAAAGACTTCATCTTTCAGATGGAGGGCAACCTGCACCTCACAGTCACGAACGTGGGCGGCGGTCCCATCTTCGACTTTCGATACTCCAACAATTTCAGAGTCACGGGAGGTGGAACATTCTTTGGCAACGGTCGTGCCTTTAGGGACAAGTACGCCTTGAACGATAGACCGAGATTGATGCTTTTCGAGGGTACCAAATATGAAGTTGACCACATCAGGCTGGATGATGCGCCGGTAAGTCGCTTATTTACGCTAAGGCTCTTGCTTGAGACGAGGCATTCTGACATCCTCGTCACATCAGATGTACCATCTCACCGTCCGAGGATCTCACTTCAAAGTCCACGATATAGTGATCAGCAGCAAGCCTCCATACGTCGGTACGACGGACGGCATAGATGTGGTTTGCGAAGAACAATGTTCAGTCTACAGCGTGAGGAGCTTCTAGAAAGCAGTTGACATGTCCTTCGCCGTCCTCGGTTGACAGTCCAAGTCGCCTTTCCGCCAGGCGAACGTCACGAGTGGCGACGAGTGCCTTTCGATAAAGAAGGCTCATGGGGTCGAGGTGCAGGTGAGATGGAGTGTTCTTCTGTTGCGGTGGACTCGGGCTGATTGCGTCGGTGCACACGCCCCTTGCAGGATCTCGAGTGCCACAGTGAGTAGCGGAAGATCGCACAGAACACATTAGGGCTCCCAAACCATCCTCACGGCTCTGATCGCTTCACACAGATGGGGGCGCAGTATCGATTGGCAGTGCTGGACCGGACGGCACGTTTGAAGTCGAAGACGTGCGCGTCAAGGACGTGTCGATGCACAACTCTCAAGCTGGCGTCTACATCAAGGCGTATCCAAAATCTCGTGAGCTTGATGATTTTCCTCTGCCTTGCGCTTCGCAGACGTATTCAAAATCGATCATTTCCCTTCTCCAGGCGGCTACATCCGTGGTTGCCTATTCCAAAACTTTACCATCGACAATGTAGCGCATCCCATCGAAATCAATCAAGCTTGGTGCGGTCATGGCGAGTGCACCCTTTCGGAATCCGGAGGACTTGACATCTCCGACATTACGTTTGATGGCTTCAAAGGAAGCGGGGATGACACTACCCGGCCTCCCGTCATATTGCGTTGCCACTCGGGAGGTTGTCACGATATCAATTTCCAGGTAGGTCAGGTTCAACAAGACCCGAAACAAAATGGAGCCGTCAGCCTTACCATTCTTTCTGCACAGAACATCAACTTGGCCAAGAGGGGAGGTCGTTCCCCCAAGCCACAGATACAGGGCGCATGTGGTGCTGGACTCGCCGCCCTGCCCGCTTGCTGAATTTGCGAAAGGAAGGTCGGCTCAGGCGGACGGCTGACGTAAGTACACGAGCCGTCCGAGGGAGTTGTTTGCAAACACGCACGTGAGAATGTGCCATGTGAATGCCGTTTGATGGCTTTGACTGCACAACTTTTTGTGAGCTGCACCAGACATTCTCACTCTTCGTCGTGGACCATCTTGAAGTCAGTTGCGAGCTCGTCGCGGTCGTGATGTCATGTTCAACTCCCACGTTAGCCTGATCCATCGTTCGTGCTTAAAAGAATGACATCGTTCTATCCTGACCTTGATCACGTCGGACCACGACCGGTGTCGCTGCGGCTCTTGTTGACGGCCCTCTAGTGCGAGTGCGTCTTTGCTCTGGGCTTGATGCGCCGCTTGCGTGGTGCTACTGCCAACGTCGGAGGGCAGCCATTTCTAGCGACACCCATGCGATCGAGGCTGATTTCTTTTACTTTGCCTCGTGTGCTGGAGGAGCAGGTCCTGAGGGCCGAGGGTCCCACCTTGACAAGAGACTACAGACGATGTAATCCCGCTTCACATTCAGTGTATCTCCAAAGCTCTTTTGGTAATACGTCGCTGGTGGCGGGTCGTGCCGCCTTGTGACGGCTCGCACAAGCCGGCGAACGCTGCGCGATTCTTTGACGAGCGTGTTGCTTTTGAGGGCTTGCCTGCAATTACGAATGCGAATGTGAATGTGAATGAGCAGGTCCGTCGCGATACTCGACTGCCGACGGACACATGCTTGCTATCGCGCCTTCTGTGGGTGCGGTCCAGGCGGCGGCCGCTCTTCCGCGGAGGACTCACGCGGTCTCCGTTGGTGCATGCATGCCGCGCCGCTCGCGGCCGACGCGGCGATAGCTCTCGACGCGCGGTGGTGTGCACCTGTCCGCATAAGATGCAAGGACCGCGAGGGAGCCACCTGTGCACGCATGAATGAGACAGTGAATCAAGAAGGAGGCGGGCGAAGCACCGTCTCAAAGGTGAGTGAGTGCTCGTCTGCGAAAGTCACGAGTTGCTAAGCTGCGCTGCGTCCGCGCTGCTTTCCAGCAGGCTAAATCTTGCGTCTCACATCCTATCGCTCGATCATCGGGCCTAGCTACGGCAGACGACTGACTGGCTGTTCCTTGTTGAGCGAGCATAAGCATGCAAGCAACGACGAGGAGCACGCGTTGCGTTGCGTTGCTCACTGCTGGTGCTGGTCATGTGTGCGCTGCTCCGCCCCACTCGCTCTCGCCCCCAGAAAGGGTTAGAGAGCGGTAGACTGCATCGTAACACTGTCACGTTCCTGTCGTGTGCTCCATCCACATCCGCTCCAGTCTGAGCCAAGCCAGGGGTATCGGCATAGTGAGTAGAGAGGGCCAGCCAGCGAGGAAGGGTCAACTAAATCTCTGACATCTCTGCTGACTGCACTGCGTGGTCCTAGAAGGCGAGAGCTGCTTGGAGGGGACGTCTGGGTGCAGCAGCTTCCCAAGCTCTCAGCCGGCGTTGTTTCGGATCTTCTCCTCCCTCCCACACAATTTTGGCTTCCTTCTGACTTCCATCGAAGTCCGGAAAGCGGCCGCCGTTTGGTGGTCAGTCGGTCCAGTCATCTCTCAATCAGATTCGCAAGCATTTCTAGTAAGATGAGTCTGAGTCTACCGCTCACCTCGGGCTTGTGCCGCAATGATGGAATGCTGGTAAGTGGTGGGGACCAGCAGTACTGGCTATCTAACTCTATCCCTAGCCCTAACCATCTGACTTTGGGTTAGGGTTAGGGTTAGGGTTAGGGTTACAAGGGTGTCCCGTTTTAGGGTCGGAAATGTTTGATAGCCAGTTTGTAGAGCACATTGAGGAGTGTCTTGTGGCAGAAAACTTTTGGATTTGCGATAGCCGTTTTTATGTGAGGAGGCGCAAAGCGCAAGTGCGGGGTGATTTTGGCTGGTGGCGTCTCTCAAATTTGGGAATCTATGTGACCCTAGCAGAGTTTTGGAGAGGGTCAGGGGAGTCATTTAGCATGTGTGAAGGGTTTGGGGTGGGGTTGCAAACTCATGGAGATATGGGCTTTCAAA
>CCYA01000186.1:1085-15810 GCA_900000165.1 Ceraceosorus bombacis
GCCATCAAATCTGTAGGGTTTTGGGCGCTGCTTTACCAAATGGCTCTCCTGAGGCCCCTCTAGATGCCTATAACACAAATTCCAAAAACCCTATTGGGGACCCCCTTGTAACCCTAACCCCAAGCTTGCCCTTTGCTATGTCCCTGTGTATGAGCAGTTGATACAAGCGTTGCACATGGTGCAAGCGTTGCTGGCATTGCACAGAGCTGTAAGGAGGCAACACATGTCACCCACAACCCTCTTGCACCTCACTTGAATCATCTTATGAAACGCAATGTTAGATGGGTATTGACGTGAGCGGGTGCAATTGGGATTTGGACTTGCTACGCCTATGATGACTATATCAACCCCTGCGGTTGGTGGCCCAGCACAAGCATCCTGCCTGTAGGCTGCCCAAAGCCTCTGTACTCACAGTAGCGGAGTGGAGAGCAGTTCTAGATCAGCTTGCTGAGTGAATGAATAGTAATTGACACAAGGTTGGAAGGTAAGGAGGTACAGGGGCAATCTGGGACTCAAGGGGCAATTGGGATGCTGCGGGACGCTTAGGGCATATGGGATGCTTGGGGATTGCGGCACGTGCGGGGTGCCTGGGAAACACGGCACGCAATCATGTGCGTAGGGACCACGACAACCAATCACGTGTGCCGGAACCAGGTAGAATTGGTGTTGTGTCTAACACCCAGCTGGGGCATGCCACCTGCACCAATTGTTTGGCCATTCTTATAGAATACATGGCACATCATGCTCTGCTTCATAGCCAGAGGCAAAGCTCACAAGTCTGAGTATTATCCTCCACCCCTTGATTCCCTAACCCTCATAGAACATATGTCACATCATGTGCCGCCTCACGGCCAGAGGCAGAGCTCACAAGTGCGAGTATCATCCTCCACCACCTGACACCTTAACCCTCATAGAACATATGTCACATCATGTGCTGCCTTGTAGCCAGAGGCACAGCTCACAAGGCTGAGTATCACCCTCCACCACCTGACTCCCTAACCCTCATTGGAGATATGTCACATCATGTGCTGCCTTGTAGCCAGAGGCAAAGCTTCCAAAACCACATGTCATGCGCAGAGCTCTAAGGAAATAACGCATGTCACATACAACCCCCTTGCACCTCAACTCAATGACCTTATGAGACCTAACTGGGGCACACCAGTCAGGTCCTAAACGTCCCTCAGATGAACACGCTCAGTGCATACACACCGGTGCTTTAGCTTGTTCTGGAGCACTGACTCACAACGTACGGCATCCCGTTGTTACAAGCCCCATGATGCGCAATGTCTTGCCCCTCACGGTCTACACTGCATGCGCGTTCATACAGTGCTGCTTGCTTACTAAGCGCCCCCAATAAGCGTGCAAGTGCCCACGGTCCAAGTGAAGTCTTTGCTACTACCACCATGCTATTACCTGAATCATAATGCCAACCAATACGACGCTCAAACCATATCTTATAGCTCTATTGATCCCATTGCATGTATTAACCCTTGTATGAACAAGTGAGTTTCTTTATCCTCTGTATGTCTGCTTGCAACGTCCGTCCGCTTGCTCAACACATAAGTCTGCTCATCATCTGCTTGTCATCCGCTTGTCTTGTATATCCGCTCGTCTCATAGATCCCGCAATGAATGCTTGTCTTGTATATCCGCTCGTCTCATAGATCCCGCAATGAACGCTTGTCAGCCGCTTGTCTGCTCGTCTCATAGATCCTGCAATGAACGCTTGTCATACGCTTGTCTTGTATGTCTGCCTGTCTTGTAGATCCCACAATGAACGCCTACCTGATCAACTGTATCCTTTGAAGACAACCGGGTGAATGGTCATATGATCTGGTGTATCCCTCAGATGAACAAGTGATTGCTCCAGCCTCTGAAGATCAGAAGCAGCAACCAAGTTAATGGCTGTGAGAGCAATCACGTATATCCCACAAATGAACACGTTTACCTGATCAAGATCTGGTATATCCCCATATGAACAAGTGAACAGCTTGATCCTCTGAAGATCAGAAGCGACCGAGTGAACGGCGGTGCAAGCAGTCACATAACCAACAAGATGAACAGATCAATTGAATGATCAACATACGTCACAGTATTAGGTGTAGATTGCGCAGTGCTAGTCTGCATTCACAAGTGTATAAAGATCCAACAAGACACAAAGGTTATCCCCCATAGTAATCATTATTGAGGCAACAGGTTAGGCGATCACCATCTCCATTGCCACCAACTATACTGGTGGTTTCAAACCGCCCACAGCATGGGTGTGTAGACGCCAAAGCGCACCACAAACCCAGCTTATAGGCCTCTGAAGAAGGTTATGTCATACTGCGAGCTCAACAGACAAGTCCGGGTCTCAGCGGATACAACATTCCCCCCCCCACAAACGCCACCCACAGCATGGATCTGTTGACGCCAAAGCGCACCACAAACCCAGCTTATGGGCTGAAGGTTGCGTCATACAGCGAGCTCAACAGACAAGTCTGGAGCTCAGCAGATACAACATATCCCCAGCGCAAACCAAACATTCTAGACCTCAGGTGATCACGAGATACCCAGCTCTCACCGGCAAACCAGAGGGGCTGAAGATACGCACATAACCACCACCAGCTTTGAATGCATGGTGGACACCCATGACATCACAGAGCACCTAACCACTTGTGATTACATCATACCCAGCTCTCGACGGGCAAACCGGAGGTGCTGAAGATAAAGACATAACCACCAGCAGCCATATGCCTGCTTTGTAGCATGAATGAATGGTCTACCTCCTTAGACCTTCTGCAATGCGGCTTGTGAAGGCCTTGAACCGCAAGAACATGCCGCAGCAGCTCCAAGGAGCTACCTTTATGCAACACATACCTACAGCCACTCGCCAGCGCTGCTCTTAGGGCTGACAGGCATAAGGCAGGTCAAATCTATGCTCACTTAAGATTTTTAGTCAACTTTGGCCAGTAATATAGCTGTTTTCTGGGCCTACAGAGCTCTGATCTGCGATTTTTTTGTTAGCTGGTGCTCCTTGGGTTGGCCACCAAGGTTTGCCAGTTGTGCCAGCAGTCCTAGTAGCGCCAGCAGCCGGCACAGAGGGCTTGCTCCGTCAGCAAGTCTATCAAGCTGCTGTAGGATGCTCCGTCGGCAAGTCTATCAAGCTGCTGTAGGATGTAAGTGGTACATGGACCTCCCCCCCTTGCACAGTGCTTGGTTGCAGGCCATTGAGCACTTAATCTGCAGCAGACCATAAAGCTTGCAACAAACCCAGCATTTGCAGGCCGCTAGAAGTGACATCATACAGGGAGCTCACGGGACAGACGGCCCAGAGTTCAACCAGTACCCAAGAGCACAAACCAAGCATCCAGTGCCTGGTGATTGCATCATACCCAGCTCTCGACGGGCGGAGCAGAGGTGCTGAAGATAAAGACATAACCACCCAGCTTGAATGCTTGGTGTGCACCCATGACATCACACAACAAGTATCTAGCCTTTGGTGATTACATCATACCCAGCTCTCGACGGGCGGACCGGAGGTGCTGAAGATAAAGACATAATCAAGCTATCCACTTGCTTTGCAAGCCTGGATGAAAGGTCTCAATACTCAACCTTTGAAGAGCGCCACGGCTTAATCCGCAAGAGTGCGCAGCAGCAACTGAGTTACACACCACACATTCTTACAGCCACTCACCAGCGGCGCTCTCTTAGGGCTGACAGGCATAGCGCAGCTCATTTTGAGTCATCAGTCAAGTTGGGGCTAGCAGCAGCAATCTAATTTTGTAGTTTTCCCTGCAAAGAGAACTCAATTTTGCGATTTTAGTGCTAGGCTGTGGTCCCTGACTTTGCCATCAAAGTCTGGCAGTTGCGCAACCAGCTCTAGCAGTGCCAGCAGCGGCGCAGCGCCAAGCCAGAGGGAGGTAGTGGGCAAGTAAGTCAGCAAGCAAGCACTAGACTATGACATCACATGGACGTACGGTATTACGTCATGGATTGCAGTGACCAAAGCTTAGATGTAGTATGGCAGGTGGTTTGAGTTACCGTAGGTGTGTACGGTGGATGGTTTGAGCTACCTTAGGGGTGTACGGTATGCGTAGGAAGTGACAATAGGTGCGTACAGTGACTACGGAGCATTGATGTAGTATGACAGGTGTTTGAGCTACCGTAGGGTAGTACGACGGGTACTTGAGCTACCGTAGGGGTGTACGGTATGCATAGGGAGCAACCGTAGGTGAGTACAGTGACTAAAGAACATCAATGTAGTACGGCAGTTGATTTGGCCTACCGTAGGGCTGAGCATCGATGTAGTACGGCAGTTGACTTGAGCTACCGTAGGGGTGAGCATCAATGTAGTACGGCAGCTGATTTGAGCTACCGTAGGGGTGTACGGTACGCGTAGGGAGCTACCGTAGGTATGTATGGTATGCATAAGGAGTTACCGTAGGTGAGTATGGTGACTACGGAGCATTGATGTGGTATGGCAGACAACAGGTGTTTGAGCTACCGTAGGTGGTTACGACAGCGATTCAAGAACACAGACCTTTGGTGGAGTACGATGGGTGTTTGAGCTACCATAGGTGTGTACAACAGCCATTGGAGCTACCGTAGATGGGTACAACAGCCATTTAAGCTACCGTAGATGGGTTGACCACAGAGCGGTGAGCACGGAGCGGTGACGTAGTACGGCGGTTGTTTTGATCGACCGTAGGGGTGTACGGTAGGCATAGGGAGCTACCGTAGGATGGTTTGAGTTCCCGTAGGTTACTGTAGTACGGCAGGTGATTTGACTTTCCGTAGGCGGGTACAGTGGGTGGTTTGAGTTACCGTAGGTGGGTACAGTGGGTGGTTTCAGCTACTGTAGCTTACTGCAGTACAGCAGTTGATTTGAGCTACGGTAGGGGTGTACGGTACGCATAGGGAGCTACCGTAAGTGGGTACAGTGAACACAGAGTCTTGATATGGTACGGCGGTTGATTTGAGCTACCGTAGGTGGGTATGGTGACCACAGGGCAATGACGTAGTACAGTGGTTGGTTTGAGCTACTGTAAGTGGATACAACAGGTGTTTGAGCCACTGTAGATGGGCACAGCCAATGGTTTGAAATGCTGTACATTGTCAAGTCTATAGTAGTCTCTGTCCTCACCCCTCTTGCACCTCAATTGAGAGAGCTTACCCAGCCCAACTGGTGCACACCAGTCGGGCCATGTGAACCCCCTAGATGAGCAGACTCAGTGCATGACACACCGGTGCTTTAGCCTGCTCTTGAGCACAGACTTGTAACGTACGGCATCCCGTTGTTACAAGCCCCATGATGCGCAATGTCTTGCCCTCACGGTCTACACTGCATCTGCGTTCACACAGTGCTGCTTGCTTACAAAGCGCCCCCCGTAAGCTTGCAGGTGCTCTCT
The DNA here is from genome assembly GCA_900000165.1 of Ceraceosorus bombacis. Lineage (NCBI taxonomy): Eukaryota > Fungi > Basidiomycota > Exobasidiomycetes > Ceraceosorales > Ceraceosoraceae > Ceraceosorus > Ceraceosorus bombacis. The sequence goes on from CCYA01000186.1 coordinate 6,475, forward strand.
AAGTAATAGTATTTGCTACACCCACCATGCCATAACCTGAATCTAACCCAGCTCTTACCCATTGTACTTATTAGCTCTATTAACCCTTGAATGCAGCCTTCAGACACTGTACTTATTAGCTCTATTAACCCTTGAATGCAGCCTTTACCCATTGTACTTATGAATGCGATCGATTGATTGATTGAAGCCAACTGAATGAATGATGATCGATTGATCAATGATGAAGCCAACTGAATGAATGACGATCGATTGATCGATGATGAAGCCAACTGAATGAACGCGATCGATTGATTGATCGATCGATTGAAGCCAACTGAATGAATGATGATCGATTGATCGATTGATTGTAGCCAACTGAATGAATGATGATCGATTGATTGATTGATTGAAGCCAACTGAATGAACGCAATTGATCAAATGATTGCAAACCAACTAAAGGGCCAATCAAGCAATCTCACCTGCAGAAGACATCATTCATCACCGCAATCCTCATTGACGCAACAGGTTAGGCAGACCACCATCTCCATTACGTCAACATATGCATCTGATTTCAGATTGCTCCCCATAATGCAGCATTACAGCACTGTTCAATTGACTTGAAGCGTGCTACAAGCTGGACACTCAATACAATGAGTGCATTACATCATACGGGCGTGCGCAGAGCAAACCAAACCTTGAAGCTTTCCTTTTGGATTGAGTCAGCTCTCAATGGGTGTACCAGAGTTACTGAACACAATACAAAATTGAGGTTCAAAGCCCAATTTGCAATGCATCTACCTTTGAGCTTTGCTCAAAGGCTTGACGGCCTATTGCTAGACCTGTGAGGGGGACTATCCTGGTTTGTGGAGGCCCCTAACTGCAAGGCTATGCCGCAGCAACTCGAAGAGCTACCGTGTTGCGACACATCCCAACAGCCACGCCCCAGTTTTGTCTAAGGCTGACAGGCATAGGGCAGCTTGCTAGAATGCACAAGTGACTTTGGGAGATAACCACTGCTACCTACTTTTGTAGTTTTGCCTGCACACAGAGCTCAAAATTGCGATTTCAGACAGAACCTGCTGGCCTCTGCACAGCTGCTGGGCTCAAGCAGTTGCGTTCTGCCCTGTGTCAGCATCAGAGACACACCCAGCGCACGCAGCACAAAGCACAAAGCACCGTCAAACAGACAGGCTAAGTAAACCATGATGTCATTGGTTACGTACGTGCATGTACGCCATTTGAGAAGTATGGTCACTTCATCTGTAAACTGAGCTACTGTAGGGTAATACGATGGGTGTTTGAGCTACCGTAGGGGTGTACGGTATGCGTACGGAGCTACTGTAGGGGTCTACGGTATGCGTAGGGAGCTAGCGTGGATGGGTGCAGTGAACACAGAGTTGTGATATAGTATGACGGGTGTTTGAGCTACCGTAGGTGGGTGCAGTAATCTATGGTACAGTGAACACAGAGCTGTGATATAGTACGACGGGTGTTTGAGCTACCATAGGTGGTTACGACAGCCATTTTAGCTACCGTAGGTGGCTACAACAGCCATTCAAGCTACCATAGGTGCGTACAGTGATCACAGAGCTTTGATGTAGTATGGCAGGTGTTTGAGCGCCTGTAGGGGTGTACGGTACACGTAGAGAGCAACCGTAGATGGGTACAGTGATCAGCTTTGGTGTAGTACGATGGATGCTTGAGCTATTGTAGGTGGTTACGTCAGCCATTCAAGCTATTGTAGGTGCGTACAGTGATCACAAAGCTTTGATGTACGGCAGATGGTTTGAGTTACTGTAGGGGTGTACGGTACGCATAGAGAGCGACCGTAGATGGGTATGGTGACCCCAGAGCAGTGACATGGCACAGTGGTTATTGTGTGTGGCAGATGCCTCTTGCGTGGCGCGCGTCTGTTTGTGTGTTGCGCGTCTGTATGGCGCACGCATCTGTATGGCACGTATGGCGCGTATGGCACGTATGGCACGTATGGCACGCATCTGTCTGCGTACTTTTACGGCATAAAAGTGAAAGTCCGTGGATCTGCGGACCTCCGGACGCGTTTTTTGGCGGGGGATTTGGCTGCGCATCCGCTTTTGCGCTGTAAAAGTCTCGGGGCATATGTATAGGTCAACAATAACGCTGCAGTCAACAGCAACGCTGGGGTCAACAGCAATGCTGAGGTCAATGGCAACGCTGCGGTCAACGGCAATGCTGCTGCGGTTAACGGCAACGCTGCTGCAGTCAACGGTCATCACAGCATGGAAGACAGCCACCAAGGCTTTTTGCCTGAGCAGCTTGAGGAAAATGGTTACCTCCGTTCACAGGGCTTCCCAGAGATGACTCGACCCCAACTAGCAACATGGGCCGGAAGGCATTGCGTGGCAATGCAGGTATGTTTGTGTGCATGTAATTGTCTTTTGGTGGCGTTTCCATTCACACATGCTCCTTCTCACTTACAGCATTATAAAGCCAGCCTTATGGTGGATTCTGTATTGACAGCTGATTCAGGGAGCAAGCGCAACGGAGCACAAACCTCTGCTACTTTGAGGAGAGGCAGCAAGGTGCCAAGCTTCCACAGCAACAATGATCTCTATTCCAAAGCCCTCTTGCAGGCATCTGCAACCCCCCACATCCAGACCATGCTGTTGGACATCCTTTTGCTGTCCCACAACCCTGCCTCTGGTGATGAGGGTGCTGTATACACCTTTTCAGGTCCAACCATGCCTGGTCATCCCAATGTTGCCGCCTCACCAGCAACAGCATCTGCTTAAAATGAGGCACCATCAGCATGCAAAAATGCTGTGGAAGGGGCTGATCTTCCATCATCAGGCCCAGCATATCCAACCTTGGCCCCAAGTTGCCTGCCCTTGGTCATGGACACAAATGCCGGCCATGGCCCAATGCCAACTTTCAGTGCCCACAACATTGCCTTGTGGACAAATGCAGTTGCCAATGAGACAATTCCCGCGCCTCAACAGGCAATGCGCCCTACCGGCGCAATTGCCATCAGCAGCGCTGACACCGTGCAGACCAACACCAATCCAGCTTCATTGCCTGCCCTGGAGGCAGATGCCACAGTCCACAGCGTGCCTGTAGCAGGTGTGCCACCAAAGCACACTTTTAGCTCTGTTGAGCCATTGGCGGATCAACTTGGTCCCCGCGCCAAGATTCCTTGCAACGCAGAATGAGGTGGCCTTCCTGCTCTGTTGCGCAAGGCAATAAGTTTGCCGTTGTTTGGGTGCCGCTTGTTCTGTCCTTGGCTATACTGCCTCTTGGTCCCTTTCTCTGGCCATACTGCCGCTTGTTGTTACGGTGCCATACTGCAGCCGCTCCTCCATTGCCCTCATTCATTGTCAACATACGCCACGCGCTATGTTTTGCTTGCCCTAGCGCCACAAAAGTCTCCACTCACCAGTCATGCTTACAACACGTCAACATAATGAGGCCGCCTTACAACCCCTTCAGTTCTATTGACATGGTTGCAAGACAAAGATGGCACGCACAGCGTTCTAAGCCATATCACAGTACAAAATGGTCATGCAATCACTCGTCTTATTGTGGTGATGGAACCGTTGTCTGAACCCAACGCAATGTTGGTCTAAGCCCACAGCAAGCGGAATACGTCAGCCGCATGGGATCACGCGTTCAATGGAAGGATTCCCCCCTTCGAGATCTTGCCAAGCATTGTGTTTGTGCGTCTGTCCAGTCTTTAGGCATGACTCCTGCCCGCCTCTACACAGTCGATCTGGCGCTAGATTGCTGCCCTACGCGCGCACCGCTGTGATGGGAGCACATTGCCCAGACCTGCTCAACAAGCAGCGCATCTCTCATGCAAAAGACCTTGAGCTCCTCAACACGTAATGCTTGCGCCGACCATGGATGGAGAGATATCATCTGATGAAGATTGGTCGACAAGATGAGACTAGTACTCGCACAGACAAGACGCCGCAAATCTTACAATTGACGTCTCCAGAAGTTGTGCTACCTGCCAATTGTGAAGTTGTCGATACATCCTCCTTGCGCTCATCTGAATTTAGCGGGAAGGGTAGCGAGCAAGGCCACGGCAACATAGACAAGTCGCGCAACAGCGCTGCACATGACACCACCGGAGGTGGTCCAATCTCGAACGTCAAGGCTAGCCTCTTTGGAGTTGAGACCGAGCTGTCGGCCTTTGAGAAATGGACACAAGAGCAGCGACAAGAGAGACAACTGGATCGAGAGCAGGCCAAAGTGCGAGAGGCTTGTCAGCACCAGGAGCGTATGCAGGAAACGCATGGTCTTGGAACTACATTGGGAGTTGCCATGGGCCATGCTATTGGCGAGTCCCTGAGAACAGTCATGGAAGCTATGAAGAGCACTGCCAATGCGAGTCGACCTCCTGCTGCAGCCTACAGACTGATTCCTGCACGAGGTCCACCCCGACTTCCTTCTCTGATGCCTCCCACAGTACCTTCTCCTTTGCTTCCAGCAGATCATCAAGCTGGCGGTGATGTCACAGAAGGTGTTTGTCCCAAAAATAACATGCCGGGCGGCTCTCACAGCAGCTAAATCCCTGAACACGCTCAAGTTTTATCTCCACAAACTACTGTGTCTTACGCTTGGGCTGTCATGTGACACGCGCATTATCTTAGCCTCATGTACAATGCTTGACTAGCGTCTTCTCTTTCTTCTTCACTACGATCATCATCAAAATCCATCGCATTCACAACCAGTGCGAGGCAAAGGTTGTGCTCGCGCCTTGCCAAGCGACGTTCAAAATCATCCCAACTGTCCGAGTATTTGTTGTCCAGATGTGCTCTGTCTCTCCACTACGCTGGAAGTGCGTCGAAGAAGCACTAGATGAGGTTTTTTCGCGCAGTGGAACACTCACGCTATCGGCGTGCTCGATGATGAGTAAGTTCTTGTTTGTGATGAAAGTGATGAAAATTAGGACGTCCTCTTTGTTGGGAGCAAAACGGTAGACTTCCTCAGCTCAACGCAACTCGTTCGAAACGAAAGCCCATCGAGCTTTAAGGACTTGCTGCCGTTCCGTCCAAGATGAAGAGATTTGGAAGAGCTGAGAGAACCGGGCTGTAGCTCGACCTTCCAGGCAAAGAACCCACAACCGCACTCGTCTCCCCATTGGTGTGACTTGATGAGACTTGCAGGTTCTTGGCCCTGGCCAACCACAGACGGATGGACACCAGGTCCGGGTCAAAGTCATCCACGTCTTTGGACTTTGGGATGCGTTCTTGGCGTCTAGGATAGTTTGGCGTCTGACCTTGTGGCGGATCAGGACTTGGCGGCCAAGGGCCGTTTCTGTTGCCCCCTCCGCCACCGATGTCGCTGGAGCACCCTCTTTCATAGTTTCACTGGCTTGGGTTGACCAATGGCTGGCGTCGACTGGGCTCTTGTCCTCCAACACTGGACGGAGGGTCATTATCTGGCTCGTTGTCGTCTCCAGGGGGGGAGGGGGGAGGGGGTGGGTGTTCTGGTTTGTTGGGGTCTGATGCGCTTGCTGTCAGCATGCCGGCAGGCGGATTGTATTGCCACAAGATGCTAGGTCTGCAAACGTCTGGAATTTGTGCTGGGGTAGTACTCCTGCGCCAGACTGCTTCTACCGGAGCCCCACCGGACAGCCACAAAGGGGCTTGGGTGTATCTGGGCAAGGAGGAGGTCGCGCGTGCTGGAAGTCGAGAGACAGCAACAAATCAATCGAGGCTGCCGTATCTTACTGATGGACGTCGGCCGGTGTCCTGGCATTGGGTGGACGTGGCTGGCATTCCGCCGACCTTGAGGCCAAGAGGGAGGATCGCTGGAGGGATGACGCGTCTTTTGATTCCGACAGGCATGCTTGGTCCTTTGTTTCCAGGATGCACCGAGCTTCACTCTGAAGGGGCAGACAGAGACGGGCCGCGATCAACCTCTTTCCCTTTGAGAGACTTCGTTACCGTGTCTGAGTTCCACTCTGGCAAAGACAACTGTTGCTTCACTGTGACATTCATTTCCAAAGCTGATGGATCTGATTTTGTTGCTTCGTACCAGTCGCGAAGAAGCTTGTTCTTAAGGCGTGCAAATCCAGCTTTGCCCGCTTACTCAGGTGTCTTTCCACCAACCGCAAGCAGATAAGTGATGCAACAATCAGCTGCATCCATTCCGTCAGCCATGTCTTGCCCGACAGGGTTGCTGCCAGCCTGAGAGCTCTGAGAGGGGGCCACGGAGCTGGCACAAGAGCTGCGTTCCTTGATGTCCTTTGAGCCTATTTTTAGTCCCTCCAGCTCGAGTGAAGTGAGCTCTTCCACTTGCGTGGGAGGTAAAATAGGCGGGACTGCCGCCCCCATAGGTGCTTTTGAAGGAACAATTGTTGCCGATGGGACATCCGCTGGCTGTTGTGAGCCCGAAGCTACTGAGTCGCGCGGGCTGCGGTCTCCAGAGAACTCCATGAGATTATGGACGAGAGCTTCTGCGTACGTTGCCTTGGTGGGAGCCTTTTGATTGAGCTTTCTGTTGCTGCCAGTGACTGAGCCCGCTCGGCTGGCGTTGGAGCCTGCACAACAGTCTGAAGATTGGGCAAGAAGTACAAAAGCTTTCAGCGCCCAGCCTTGATCGGCCTGAGTTGGCTTCCATGTCTTCGCACCAGCTTGACTAGCGGTTTTTTTTGCTTTGTCTTAGCCCCCCAACCTAGTTCCACTTGCCACAGATACCGCTTGCGCTGTCGTGGGGTCATCTTTGCGTGGATGTATGCTGTGCCTGGCTGAATGCTTTGCGTGGATGGATAAAAGTAGAGTTTGCACAGTCCTGAGGAGAAAGTGTCCTGTCCTTGAACTGAGAGAGATATCTAGTCAACAGAGATCTATAATAGTCTAGCAACCGAGTAGGTGCTAGAAAGCCACTGATACGCCTCTGATGGGGACATACGCGAAGCCCCTTCCCCTCGATCCTGGCACCAGTGAGATTCAAACGGGGGAACTGTTGAGCAGCCCAGGACTTGGGACATTACGGGACTAAAAGTCTTCTACTGCTCCTTCAGCACCGGCCTCGGCAAAGCAAGGGTAGCATTTGCCTCGGCAGAATGAGAATGTGACAACGGAACCAATGGATGGACCGACACAGAGACTCGCCAATGGTGCGCGCACAAAAGCGGTAGGAATTTGGAGTTTGAGTTGTCTGAAGAGTTTTTCACGCTTAGCTAAACCACTGCAGCAACAGTGGCTCTTAAGTAGTCGACTGCTTCCGCAGAACAGAGACGACGAGAAGCTCTGAGCTACAAAGATGTCGAGCATATACGGATGAAAGTCATGGTCACGCGTAAAGAAGAACAAACGACTACAACAGCGTCTCAAAAGACGCGCGCGCTTGGGCAGCACACTGCATTTCAGACCATTCCTCACGCTGAGGTCAAGTTGGTCTGGATTCGTATTCAAGTGACCAAGCGCATGAGGTCCTTATTTGCGCGTGAGGCAAACAGCCAACAAGCCAACAACAATGGCAATCATCACGCCAATCAGGAGCGCAACAGTCTTGCAAATTGCATCGACTGCGCGCTCGACACCTTTGAGCTTGGTGACAAGCTCTTGTTTGTTGGCAACAAGCTCTTTCATGTTGGCCTCAATGACCCCAAGAGTGGTTGTCAGCTTGTTGTTGTTGCTTTTGGCCATCTCAAGACGCTTGGCCAACAAGACAAGGTGGAGATCCTGCTCCATGCGGCCCATGCGCTGCTTGGGGCTGGCCAGGTCTGGATTAGTGTCCACAATGGGCAAGGTTGTGTTCTGGGTGGGCACAGGGACAATTTGTGATGATGGATCAGTTGTCAGGAAAATGAAGTAGCTGCTGGCAGCAAGTGACTCACCGCAGGCATGCTGCTGACGCTGATGGCCTGGCCTTCTGTGCAAGTCTCGTAAGTGGAAGGTGGATGCTGGATGCATTTGTGCAAGTTGACCTGTGCACAAGGGTTGGGCTGCGTGCGTGCGTGCGTGCGCTTGAGGTGTGTTGTGGCGGCTGTGAGGTGAGTGCATGAGCATGTTGCTGGCTAGCATTTGGAGCGTTAACACGTATGAACCAATGAGGTTCAGCTGCTGCTGCGCCTAGGGGTTGGGCACGGGCATCCAGCCAACTTCATCTTCGGTCCACTCCAAGAGTCTGTGGCGCGAGCCCTCTTGCCCTCTGGTTCATCCCCATCCGCCTTGCGTTTGGACTGTGGTGGAGAGTAAGAACTTGCCTTGTCAATGCGCGCCTTGCGTCACGCATTGCGCCTCGCTTCCACAACTCACATTTGTCTTGGCCAGGCTGTCTTCAAGCAACCCAACACGCTCCTCCATCCTCTCTGTTGCCTCGCGCATCTTCTCCATGCTGTCAAGAGTGTTGCAAATGGACTGGTACTGCTCGCGGTGCATCTTGACAAGCAGAAGCTCCTTGTCCGCAGGAGCAGCAGGCAGGTCCAGAATGTCTGCATTGGTGACGTCCATTGCTGCAGCCAGCTGCTCAACCTTTTGCAAAGACGCCTGGTAAGGCGCCAGCTTTTCTGACACCAGCCTTTCCAGCTCTGACGACGTAAGGGGGGTTGTTGTTGCAGTGCCGGCAGGGTTACTCTGAGGGGAGTCAGCATAGTCTGCCATGGTGCGAGGGATTGTATGTGCTTGACGCGTGGGGATGGCGTGCGGTTGTATGCGCTTGCTGTTTGAGGAAGAGCGTAGGGAGTGTGAGGTGGGGAGTGCTTGTGTTTGGTCGGTAACCCGCACGTGACAGATGGATAGGTGGGGAAAGGGTTCGACTCGCAGTAGCGCAGTCGAAGGTAGGATCGGACTTAAGATTAGAGCATAAGTGATGTATTCATGAGAGATCTTGTCTCTCGTACCTGGGGTTTTTATAGGCGCTTGGCGCCTATAAGCATGTATCATAGTTGTGCCATACATCGAGAGTGACTTAGGGATATTTGGGGATCGTACGTGCAAGAGGGGAACGTTGGCGCGTACAATCGAAGCCACGATGGACGGGAGTGGCTTTGTAAGTCCATCAGGTTTGGGAAGCAGGCCTCAACCCACGGTGGCGTCGAGGTGGCTTATGTGGCTTGATTGGTGGCGTTAGGCCTGGGCGCGCCACATGCACGTACCCTGTGTTTGTAACTGTTGTGGCTTGACAAACACAGCAGGGTTCTCTCGTGCGATAGTCGTGAACCCAAACAGACCACCCTTCCTAGATTCGAGCACCGGCTTCGACAAATTGCAATAGATTTTCAGGACACACTATTGGGCGAGATTGACTTTGTCCACGTGGCGTCTGCGCGTCATTAGTCAGCTTGTCTTTTAAGATCGCAGGTGTGGTCGTCGAGGATGAATGGGCGTCGAGGTCGACATCGTTTTAGGTTGTGATGATCGAGAC
>CCYA01000192.1:5902-24395 GCA_900000165.1 Ceraceosorus bombacis
TTGGTAAGAGGAGTGTCACTGGCCCCAAGAAGACCCTTTGCTACGTGTAACAAGCCTTGCCTGTGGTGAAAGACAAGAAGACTTGATGCGTATAGTGGTGCAGCCACGCCTGCGTACCGGCAGCAGCACGCTCATTGTCCCTCCACAGGCCCATCTTTGAGATCTTGTCGCCGCTTGCAGGTACTTGTTCTGGCAGATCTAATTTGACTACATCAAATGCCCCTATCACAGCTTCCTGATGGTGCCATTTGTAGCTCATTTGGCAGCATGCTCACCGTACACCAGCAGGTCAAAGTGTCGGTGCCAGGGACAATGAGCAGGCGTGAGCGGTACGTGTCACTGCTGAGGCACAGAGAGCGCGCGTAGAGTGGGGCAGCCACGCTCGCACAACAAGGCTGGCACATCTGTTGTCCCTGCACATGCCAATCTTTGAGCGCCTGTCACTGCTTGCTGGCCCTTGTTCTAGCACAACTGTCTTGACTACAGCAAATGCCCCTATCAAACCTACCCAGTGAGCGTCTGAACAAGCCAATTGGTGAACAAGAGCCTGCACAGTGGGTCCTCAAAGTGTCGGTGCCAGCGCACCTGTTTGGTGAGAAGTTGACGCGCATCACTCTTGGTATGTGCGCGTGTTCTGTGCTTGCTGAGGCACCATCTGAGCAAGCAAATTGCACCACACAAAATGCCCCTATCACAGCTTCCTGACTGTGTGATTGGCTTCTCATTTGGTAGCCTGCTTGCCGTACACCAGCAAGTCAAAGTGTTGGTGCCAGGGACAATGAGGGCATCTGAGTGATGTTTGCGCGGAACAAAGGCGTGACGGCCACCATGGCAGGCTGGGGTGCGGCGTACAAATTGATACATGCAGCAGATAATTTACGCGTAGCGCGCGCGCCTGCGTGGCGCATCCGTATGGCAGAGCACGCGTCCGTATGGCAGAGCACGCATCCATATGGCAGAAATCTGTCTGCGCATTTTACGGCGTAAAATCTTGAAAATCAAGGTCCGCAGACGTCCGGACGCGTCTTTTTGGCGGGGTGCGGCCTAGTTTACGGCGTAAAATCCTAGACTTATACCAGTAGACACATTTGGTCATGTGACCAGCCCTGTGAGGTTGTCAGGTGATGCAGTGAGGTTGGCGAGGTCCTTTGGTGAGGCAGGTGAGGCAGTACCAATGCATGGCGAGGTAGGCGAGGTTGTGCACCACTCATTGATGATTTCCTCACTGAGTTCATGTTCTTTCCACCTGGTTCTTGGCATGCCCCAGTCTTTTTCCATGCTCTACAAAATGGCTTTCTAGGCTTTTGAAAAAGTCCAGTGTGGGCAGACCTCACCAGCCAAATGTTGGGTTCCCCGCAACAAAATCTTGCCTCACACCGTCAATCGATAATTATATTTGAAACTTTCTTCACCACATATGCCCCTCAGTGGCCTCTACAAGCTGGTCTAAGTCCCATCCAAAAGCCTGTTTGGGGATACCCTTGTAACCCTAACCCTCAGTGCTTTGCAGTGCATCTGCCTGGCGCTCTTGACCCTGAGGCGCACTTGGCAGCACTTGCTGGGCTGCAGTCCCAGCTTGGCGCTCTGGAACTTCCTCAGCGGTCTGAGAGGCCTCTTCAGCGCCCGCTGGTGCATCTGAGTGCTCCTCCTGACTGTTGGGCGCACTTGGTCCATTCTGAGCGCGGTTGACACCTTCTGGGTGCTCTACAGCGCTGACCTGGCTCTCTTCAGCGCTGACCGGCGCCTCTGGCTGCTGAAGTGCGCTGGAAGGCACTGGTCTGCTGGTGACAGACCTTGTAGAGCGTCCTTTGGCTGGCATGGTGCAGTGAATTGCGCTGTGGAGCAAAATCTCACCATCATCAGCGCTCTGCTGCGCTTGCTGGCCATGAATGGCGCTCAAAGGCACTCACTTGGTCTGAAGAGCTGTGTAATGCTGGTTGTGCGCTGAAAGACACTGAGGTGCACTGTTGTCAAAGAGGATGGGGGATGGTGGTGGTAGGGAAGAAGGAGGGAAAGATGAACATGTTCACTTTTTCATCCTTTTTCTAGCTACATGTCCCTCATGCAACCTGCTTGACTTCGCTTCTCAAGTGCGCTGAGAGGCGCTGAAACGTCTTGAATGCTCCACAGTACTTTGGCGCACTTCAGCGCCGCCCCAAAGGGCGCCAAAACACCGCTGGGGGCGCCCAACCCAGCCACCTCCACATCACTACAGCGCACCTCCCTGCCTGCGCACACCAGCCACAGCTCAGCGCTCTCCTGATGCCCTTGCATCTCCCCTCAGTGCCCCTTGGTGCACCGTGTTCAGTGCCTCTCACCGCACTTGACACTTTGAAAGCTCATATCTCCATGGGTTTGCAACCCCACCCCAAACCCTTCACACATGCTAAATGATTCTTCTGACCCTCTCCAAAACCCTGCTAGGGTCACATAAATTCCCAAATTTCAGAGGCGCCACCAGCCAAAATCACCCCGCACTTGCGCTTTGCGCCTCCTCACGCAAAAACGGCTATCGCAAATCCAAAACTTTTCAGCCACAAGACACCTCTCAATGTGCTCTACAAACTGGCTATCAAACATCTCCGACCCTAAAATGGCCCACCCTTGTAACCCTAACCCTAAACCCTTGCCCACTTTCACTGCACATCCCTGCACTGCTTTCCATCCCACTACACTCTCTCATTTACTCGCACTAATTGCCTATCTTCACTTTGCTGCACCAAACTTTCATTGCTTCACTGCCCTGCATTTCTACTTCCTCTTCTCTTTCTCCATTGCTCCCTCATTCACTGACTGACCCTCTCTCCTCACAGCTCTCTCAATAGCACGCACTAACATTCCCCCACTCACTGACCCTCTCTTCCCACAGCTCTCTCATTAACATGCACTAACATCCTCTCACTTCCTTCTTGCTTCTTTGTCACACTCTCTCATTAACACGCACTAATGTCATCTGATCTCTCCTGTTAGGACGACGATCCCAATCGAGTCGCCCGTCACACGTGACCAACGGCGCGCTATCACACGAGAGGCTAGCAGAGCCACTCGTACGAGAGACACGCCGCAGCCAGATCACTCGAACCTTGCAATCCCCTTTTGTAGTCTTCTTTTTGTGAGGCACTTGTTGACCAAGTACCTCATCGCAAATACTATTCATAACCCTGATTCTATAGACGCTCCGCCAGTTACAGTGTAGAGATCTAGACAGACGGTCTATGTAAGTATGCGCGCAGACGACTAGGTTGATGATGTAACGTAAGGTTCAGCCAAACCCTCGCCGAGCCTATCGTTGACCAATAGCCCCGGTGAACCCGCTACTTCCCACAGTACCGGTTTAACATCTCCCTTCTTCACCCACCTCTCTTATTTACTTGCACTAACACACTCTCATTTACCAACTTGATCCCCCCTGCTTGCTTAGCCACTCTCAAGTGCTCACTGCTTCCAACTCTCTTGTGTACTGACTCTCAATTCCCCAAAACTCTTCCATTTGCTGACTCTTCTCTGCGCAATCCATCCCTCAAAACCCTCTTATACACTGACTCTTGAACTCCTCTATGCTTGTCTCAAACTCTTTCATCTACTGTCCCTAGCTGTCCTGCAAACACCCATGTACACCTTTGCTTTGGTCCACCATTGTGCCTGGTCACAAATCTGAATGTCATGCGGGATGCACACCGGGATGCGCACCGGGGGGTGATAGTATTGAGAGTCGTTTGCATTATGCCTCCATCTGCAGGAGCACGCGGGATACGCGCGCACGACCCACGAGTGCCGCACACGTCACCATCAAATCGCAAGGTGTTCAGTTTGGCATTTAGAGCGATAATGCCGCTGGCCTGGTCTCGAACTCGACCAGGGCATCAACGAACCTTTCACAGTTATACTCAGGCGTCTATACTGCGTGCCTCTACTTCACTCTCACTGCATCGCACAACACACCTATCAAGCATGGTCGCGCTGCGAGCGCGCGCACAGATGTTCTCCATGCCGCGGCGCGGTCCTAGACGCAAACCTGCGTACGGTGGGTAGGTAGCGAACGGCTTTTCTAATCGCTTGTAGCTCTAGCTTCTCTTCATTGCTCGTCATGACTGCGTCAGATCCTTCGATTACCCCTCAAAAACTCCGCTGCCACTTTTTGCGCCCGATTCAGACCAGCCAGTCGCGCTCTCCCAAAAGCACGATTAGCAGATACTACTACCGCTCTGAGCGTCGTTTCAGAAGTGAAGCCAATGAGCTACACTGAAGGAATCTGAATGCGCGGCTGATCTGCACTCTGATCACAGTGCTGGGAAACGGACTTTCGAGGAGCAGCTCTGATTGCACCAACATGAAGCTCGCAAAAAGACGCTCGCGGCAGCCAGTCATCCGATCGGATGCGGTGCCTCCCTTGCAGGCCGACGCGCACGCGCACGCGCACGCGCACTCCGTCACGCGCAGCAGCAGCAGCACGTTTCATGCACGCATGTCAAAAGTTCCGCTCGCCAACGGAATCGTGATTCCGTGCGTGCGTGCGTGCGTGCGTGCGTGTATTCCGCCTGACTGGAAAGCTTAGCAGGTGGTGAACGCTTTCTCGCAGCTCCCGCTTCTCTTCATTGCTCGTCATGACATCCATCCATGCTGCCTCATATCCTGCGCGTACCACCTCGACTCTCCGCTGCTACTCGCGCAACACTCGGATTGACGAAGGTCCGCAGCATGTACACGATGCGAGGCCTGACCATTGCCGACGAGGCTGGCAAAATCGACGTGCGCAATGACCTTCCAATGCCAAAGCCGGGACCTGGTCAGTTGCGAGTTGCAATCGAGTACGCTGCGCAGAATCCGCCAGATGCGTACGCTCTTATACCCGAGCAGTCCAAAGATTACCGCAGCAGAGATCATGTCCTCGGCAGCGACTTTGCAGGAACAATCGTGGAGAGCAACGCGAGCGCTGCAATCGGATCGAGAGTGTGCGGCTGGGTGCCGGGAGATACGACGACTACAGGCACATTCGCAGAGTACACGGTCTGCGATGCTGCATTGAGCGTCAAACCGCCAGACCACTTGCCGCTGGACCAGCTCGCGGCATTTTCATTTTCCTTTTTTACGGCTCTGCACGCACTGGGAAGCCAAGCAGGGCTTCAGCTCGACCTCGAACCTCTTGGTCAGGACAATACTCGTGCGGAACAGTCACCCATCCTGGTGTGGGGCGCGGGAACTGCGTGCGGACAGTACGCCATCCAGATCCTTCGCGTGGCAGGCTACCAGAGCATCGCTGTTGCGGGCAGCAAGTCGCTCGACGCTCTGCAACGTCTGGGCGCGACGTACGCGTTTGGCAGAGAGGATGAAGCTTCGACTGTGCAACAGATACGCGCGCAGTGGCCACACCTTGAAAGAGCATTGGATTGCCACGCTTCGCCAGAGACGGTGGACGCGTGCTTGCGCTGCTTTGCAACCGATCAAGAGGCAGGGCGGCGGCGGCGGCAAGTACACAAGTTGCTCCCGAGCCTGCCGTCTGGGCATGGAAGCGGCAATGTGCGACAGACTTTTGCGCTGATTCACGCCCTGCTGGGAAGACCGGTTCCGCTGCTAGCCATGCTGGGTGAGGAGTACCCGAGTGCAGACGTCTTTGCCAGCGATCGTCGCTTGGCAGAACGATGGGCTTCGTACGACCAAGGCCATCTGCATCGGCTGCTCTCGAGCGGCAAGATCAGCGTCTTGCCAGCCAAGACGTGGCCGTTGGATGACAAGACGGGGCAGCAGGGCTTGGCGGGGGCGAAAGAAGCGCTGCTGAGCATGTACGCTGGTCACACGCCCAGCGGTAAAGTCGTGCATCGACTTGGTGATGCCTAGAGCGACGTCTGCGCGCGTAGTCCCCATTCAACTCACCGCTCAGAGCGATGCATTGTGCAATCACGAATGTCCACCATTCAACCCTTGAGCGCCTGGGTGTGAAAAGACGCGCGGATGCCGTGATGCGGCATTGTCAATGTGGGCGTGGGTACTGGTAATGGTCAATGTGAATGTGAATGTGAATGTGAATGTCAGTGCGAATGTGAATGTGAGTGTGAATCATTGAATCAAGAACCTCGTATGTGGAAGCCGGCCTGATGCGTGCGCGGTGCGGTGCGGTGATAGACGATGATGCGCTTCTATACCGCGCGCGCGCGGCTGTTGTGTCGGCGGCTCGTTTGATTGGGCACAGATTAGCGCAAAGGGCAGTGAGTGCAGTTTGTAAGCATCGGCCGCGTCCGCGTGCGTGCGCGCCCGCGCCAAGACGAAATTCGCGACATGCACGCACGCACGCACGCGATGGAGCGCCCAAGCGACCTTTTTCTCTTCCGGTCTTCTCGCTTGACCTCACCTGACCCTGACCCTGACCTGACCTGCACTCATGACTCACGACTCTCGTCGCTCCATACCCGACTTGCTTTTGCTTCCTCCCTTTGGCACCACACCTTCATCTTACATGCCACAAACCAGCATGTATGCGCCTGCTCAAGCGCAGCCCTCTAGCATCAGCGCCAGCGCAAGCATCAGCACCAGCGCAAGCATCAGCACCAAGACCACCACCACCACCACCACCAACACCAACGCCAACGTCTTTCCTGCCCCCAATCCCAGCGCCTCGCTGCTGCTCTCCCATCGACCCGTGGGAAATATCGTGGTAATCATCGGCTCTTCGCGTTTGGCAGCATCCAGAGCCTTTGCTTGCCTCGAGGCTGGCGCCACGCCTCTGATCGTAGGTCTGGATGGCATCGACGACGATACTCGCCCCTCTTCCTCCTCCTCCTTGCATCGAGCTGCGCCAGAAGTGGTGCACCGCGTCGAGAATGGCTCGACGCTGTGGAGAGAAGCGCCGAGCAAAGATGACGAGCAAGGGTGGTCAAGTCTGATAGACCATATCGACGATGCTGGGGGAGAAGCGCGCAAATCCATCTTTGCGGTCTGCGTCACCGACACGCTTCACCTTGCTGCCGACGACAGAGTGCGGGGGAGCAGCGCGATGGAGATCAGTCCAGCTCAGAGGAGCATGACCCGTGCAAAGCTGCTCGTCAGGCTGTGCAGGATGCGGCGTATTCCCATCAATGTCGCTGATCAGCCAGCGCTCTGCGACTTTAGCTTTCCCGCAACGCACCGATTCGCTTGCTCTTTCGTCCCCAGTCCCGTCTCTGGCGCTAGCGCTAGCACTAGCGCGACCAGCACCTCTCCCGCCCCCTCTTCCAGCCTGCAAATCGCGGTGACCACCAATGGCAGGGGTTGTCGTTTAGCAGGCAGAATCCGTCGCGAGATCGTAGGCGCCCTGCCTAGAAATGTAGGCGATGCGGTGGACAAGGTGGGCAGGATGCGCGAAGTGGCCAAGAGGGAAGACTTGAGGCGGGCAAGCGTCAGCGCCGCGCAGCGTCGTGCAAGCCGCAGCAGGAGCCGTAGCAGGCCAGAGGAGAGGGATGAGGAGGACGCTGCGTTGGACAGCACCCCTCTCAACAGTCCCGTACCTCAGCTTGGAGCGCCGCACGACTCCAAGAGCTACTTTGCGGGAGCAATTCGCAATGCTAGTGCTTCACGCATCGCAATCGCGTCGGATGATGACCGGGACACAGAGGCCCGCAAAGAATCCGCGAAGCGAAGAATGCGCTGGGTAGCGCAAATGAGCGAGTACTGGCCCATCGAATACTTGGCGCGTCTGCAAGATGATCAGATGGCCCAGATTCTGGACACGTACGAAGACGATCCAGAGAAATCAGGCGATGCCGCGTCCGCGTCCGCCTCCTCCTCCGCCACCACCACCACTGCGAGATCATCCCTCGAAGGCGCCGCTACGAATGGCGCAGATACTCCACGCGGAAGGCCTGCTTCGCGCCGCAATTCTGCAGACGTACCGGGACTGCTCCGTCGTGACACATCTCAACATGCTCTTGAGCTTGGAATGCCGCGAGCGCCTCCTTCCCGCCAAGGTCGCATATATCTCGTCGGATCTGGTCCCGGTCATCCCGGCTTGCTCACGAGGATGGCTCATGACTTGCTCACATCGCCGTCGACGCACCTGATTCTCTCGGACAAGCTGGTGCCCGCACCCATCCTCCGTCTCATCCCTTCCACTACTCCCCTCGTCATTGCGCGCAAATTCCCTGGCAATGCCGAAGGTGCTCAATCGGAGCTCATCGCGTTGGCTCTTAAAGGGGCCCTAGAAGAAGGCAAGACTGTCGTGCGCCTGAAGCAAGGCGATCCTTTTGTCTATGGTCGCGGAGGGGAAGAGGTGCTGGCATTTCGGCGTGCAGGCATCGAAGCCACCGTGGTGCCTGGCATCAGCTCCGCCATGGCAGCTCCCTTGCTTCTCGGCGTACCAGTCACTCAAAGGGGAGCAGCGGACTGCATGGTACTGTGCACAGGAGTCGGACGAGGTGGCAAGCAGGTCAAATTGCCCGGTTACGAGCGCAACAGAAGCACCGTCATTCTGATGGGCGTTGCAAGGCTCAAAGACGTCGTCCACACCCTGACAGAAGGTTGGACACCCGCACAGCAGGGCGTGACCACTACGCACGCGAATCTGACTTGCGGCTCAGCCACCAGCTCCAACACTACGCACGCGAATCTGACTTGCGGCTCAGCCACCAGCTCCAGACAGGGCGCCGCATATCCACCGCACACTCCGATCGCAATCGTCGAGCGCGCATCTTCTACGGATCAAAGGCTCGTCGCATCCACGCTAGCGGGCATTGTGGAGGCGATGGAAAGGACGGGAGAGCAGCGCCCGCCAGGCATGATGATCGTGGGCTGGGCTGTGCTCGCACTGGATGGCGATGGCGATGTGAGCGTGCTGGACGACGAGTCCGCTTGCATCGCGGTGGCGGCGGACAACAGCGAGTCGAGCTCGCCCGGGCCAGAAGCTGGGCGAGCTCGGTTGGATGAGCTGGACGAGGCTCGCGTCCATCGATGGCTAGGCGGCGCGAGGTACGTTGTGCGAGAAGGTTTAGACGAAAACTATGCTAGTGCTCTTGCAAGCATGGCACGTCCTCATGACCACGGTGACACCAGCATTCACGTGATTGACAATTCGGCACACAACGGCGGCGCATCCATCGACTACTCTCTGGCTGCTCGTAGCGCTGCAGGATGGGCTCCTGCACGTTATCAACAATCTAACGGCGTGCCTTGGGGCGGTTGGGGTACCCAAGAAGCGCCAAACGTGCCTGCTGCGGACGCGGAGGCCTATCAGCGGCACCAGGCGTATGCTAAAGGTCGCGATGCCTGATGCCTCCTTTTAGCGCAAGTAGCATGTCCCTACACCACGCGTTCGAGGTTTCTGCTATTCAGCATCATGAACATGTAGCACCGCGTCCGTGGCAAAATGCAAATTCATTATCCGCCGCAAGGAAGGTGTCAAGAGCGAAGAGGCCCTGTTCGAGTCGTGAAATAGAGACACAATTATGGACATGATGAAAGTGAAACTTGGCGCGAAAGATTCACGTGGTGACGAGCGGGTGTCACCTGCGAGCGGACGCTGACCGCGCGCAATGATCAGGGATACGCAAAGACTTAGGCTGTACAGGAGGCGTGGAGAGCACGTGTGAGAGTCTCATCGGACTTCTTTTGACGACCCCGCAACTCACCCGCACTTGGTCCAGCAGTCGCAGCAGGCTCGCCCTTCTTTTCGACGGCATAGCCTAAAAGTTGCAACTCTGGTGATCAGATACGTGTGCAGCACGGATCGCGACGACAACTCACCGTTGGGGCCAATCTCTACACCAGCCTTTTCTGCTCCAGCGCCAGAATAAGCAGGCGTCTCTTCGGCGGCGCTAGGGGCAGCAGCGGCAGGCGCACCGCTGGAGGTGGCAGCGGGGGCAGCATTGTGCTGAGCATTGGCGGCGGCTTGATCTTGAGCCTCCTCGTACTCGTCTTCGTCCTCCTCCACGCTGCTTCCCTCTTCCTCATCCTCCTCCTCCTCCTCGGGCTCGGAGCGGTAGCCTGCAGCGCGCACGGCTGCTGGAACGGGGCCGGTGCGGTCCATGACCGCAGAAGAGGTGAGGTAGACCTTGGACAGCTGCTTGATGTCGTTCCACCACTGCTTGCGAGGTAAACTACGTCAGCGAGATGCATTTGCTGTGTCGAAGCCTCGCACAGCTCACCTCGTGCGTCTCATCCTCCGAACGAGCGCGGAATGTGTACGAATGCTCGCGCGAGAGGGGAAGCTTGGACAGACCAGGCATCGTCTTTGCAGCGGCTTCAATGTGGAACTTTGTGCCGCGAATGGGGCCAAGAGTGCAGTTGGGCAGGAACAAGCTGAGTTCAGGGTTTGGGTGGGTGGTTGCGTCGGAGCTGCCGTGCTCGTGCAGGTAGCCGGCAGGAGTGAGGACGTAGAAGGACTCCTTGTAAGACTTGGTAAATCGCTTCTTGCGCTCGAGAATGCCTTGGTGAACAGGAATGACCGATGGGTCCTCCTTTCCGGGATAGTCGATCGTCTCTGGGTTTCTCAAAGGCGTGTCTGGGTCGAGCAGGTGGTCGGATCGAGCAGCAAAGGCGATCCACTCGGCATTGGGTTGCAGACCTCTCATCTGGACGCCCAGTCCGAGCCAAGTGTCTTGCACCTGCGCGGACATGCGGCCGCTCCATTCGTCAAAGGTCTGCCACGCGCTCTGGATGGAGCGGACGATGCCTTCCTCAAAGTGAGCGCTGTTCTGTTGCATGATGATGATGCTCTTTTGCAGAGCATTCTCCTCTGCGACTTGCTTTTGAAGCTGACGAAAGACGTTGTTGTTGGCGCTATAAGGATCCTCCTTTGCCGTGACGCTCATGGGCGTGTTTTTGAGCAGGGTGATGCTTCTAGCCAGATCGCTAATCATCTTTGTGCTCATTTCGCGCTCCTTGGCAACGCTGTTGGCCAGCTTGCCAGTATCTTGCTGAACATTCTTGACGTGAGCCTTGATCTCGGACCTGAGCTTTTGCAGGTGCTGAACGATGCTTCCCTCGACAGTCTTTGCCAAATTGGCATGGTGATCGGCAATGACGCGAGTCTTGTCGCGGATGCTGTAGTAAACGTCTTGGATGCCGTCCTCGCCCAAGAATTGGCTTCCCTCTCTGAAAGGCACTTGGATCACGCCGCCCAGCTTGGTGAGCTCCTTGGCGGTGTTGTACTCAATGTCTGCGATGCCCTCAAAGTAGCTGATGAGCTGCTTCGTAATGTGCTTCCAGCCTGGTGCAAGGGTGAGCGTGATGTCAGCATGGCATGGCAGAGTGTGCGCGTCTGCCTGCCTTTAGGATGCGCATCCACACGCGAGAGGGGTGTGCATCTGGAAGAAGCGTATGCTCTTCGCCGCCTCACTCACCATTGAAACGCTCGATGAGAATGTCGGATGGGCGCAGCTCGGTGGGGCCCGTGTTCTTCTTGATCAAGCTGGCATTGCGGCTAGCGATGCTACTCTTGCGGCTCACGCTGCTTGCGCGGCCGATACTGTGAGCGTCGTATTGCGACATTGAGGGGGTTGCGAGGAGATTCGATGTGATGTGGGTGGGTGTGTGGATGCCTTGGGACGATGCGCAAAGGCTGTTTGTTTCCGGGTGGGGGATGGCGGAGGAGAGGACAGTGTGCGAGCCACGCAAGACGTCTAAGGTCAAGTCGGTCACGTACGATCAGCCATCGCAGGCCAGGCCAAGCAAGCGCCGAGGCCGCGGCAGCGACAGGGACAGCGACAGCGACAGCGTGTCCATCATCCTCGCGCATGCACTCACGACTCATACCATCAGCAGCAGCAGCTCCACGGCACGAATCTGAACTGCGCCCACGCCTGCGTGTAAAAGTATGACGCACACGCGCACCGCGGGCTTTGCTTGATCTCTCGATCGAATCCTGTAGCAAGCGCGCGTGGTCATGCAATCAAAGGTGTGATATGCATGCGCACTGCACTGCACTCACTGCACGCATCCGCGCGACCGGACTCCGCAAGCAAATCAGTCGCGAGGTGAGTACGGCATCTTACGATTCTTGATTCACGATTGGATATGTGCTTGCTTGCTATGCTGGCACGGCATCAGGCAGGAGCAAGATTGGCGCGCTTGCTCGCTCCTGAGCTAAGCAAAAGCGCACACACAGCTCATGTGGCTTGTGTAGAATCGTGACTGATCTCCTCCACTCCAGCACCCCTACAGCTTATGCATGCGGATGCCGTTGAAGTCTAGCACACCCTTGGCGCCAGCCGTGAGTAGGAGTGAGTGCCAGTGCCAGTGCCAGTGCCAGTGCCAGTGCGAGCGTCCCCATCAACGCAAGGTTCGAGCACTACAACAGAGCATACCATACACGCACCAACGTTGAGTCGAGCTCGTTCATGCCATCCTGCTGCTGTGCCTGCCGCTGCTCAGCCACTCAGTCCTCTACGTGCGCTGCTGATGCTGCTGCTGCTGCTGGAGCCACATATGCATGCCGTGCTGCCGTTGCTGTCCATATGCGCTCCACGGCGCCTTTCCCCGCATGAGGTGACATCATCGCGCTGCATGCCACTGCGCTGCTAAGCGGTCGGTGAGACTCGGTGGTGCTGGTTGCTGCGTCGCGTGCTGCTGCTGCTGTTGCGTGCCCTCGAACACCGCAATGACAGAGTACAGTAACGCGGGCGCGCGCGCGCGGGGAGGGCACCGTTGGCCTTGCAGATCGACCTTCCTCGCCTCTCTTGATCAGCAAAGGAAAGGCTCTCGGCTCTCGGCTCTTGGGCGTGTGCGTGTGCGTGGGCGTGTGCGTGTGCGTGCGCGGTGGGATTCGCCGCACGCGGACTCGAGCGACGCCTTCCATACGTGATGGTCGGAACAGGGAAACTCGACCAGTCGCGACACGGAATGATCGAGTCTGACTGGCAAGCAAGCCATCGGCGACAAGTCACGACTGAGCACATTGATGGACACATTCAAGTTGTGTCAATCAGATGCGCTCACGCTATGCGAGACAGGGGGGCAACAGGGTGACATTGTGTGTGATGCAAAGAGAGCGCGAATGAGGGGTACAGAACTGGTTGTGAGTGGGGAATGTCGCGCCAAATGTATAAAGGGAGCGTTGGTTGGGCTGGACACGGGCTGTGGCATCCTGCGATGGCATCCTGCGCCGTGCCACCCTCCTCACCGCTGCGCTGGAAAGCGGTAGAGAGCAGCAAAGAGGAGTTGTGTTCTTAGAGGATAGTGATGCGAGCCTCGCTCGGCCGGCCGCCTTTGATCATGAGCACTCGGGTGCCAAGTCGTCATCGATGTTTATGAGCGGCGCCATAGACCAACCCAAAACGCTATTTGTACGCTCGCGCTAAGCCTCGCTAGGCCTTCTGCGTCTGCTCTCTACGCACAAGCCATCCGGACCAGGCAAGAAAAAGACGCGATCTTTCCTTCTGTTGGCAGCATTCGCCGTAGGCACGTCCGTCGTGCTTTTTGTAGATTTGAGCGCGGGCGAAGAGATGGGCGTGGAGCTGGCACTTGACGGCGGCAACACTTCCGTCGCGCTGCTGCTGCTGCTGCTGCTGCTGCTCATCTTTTGTTCAGGAAAAGTGGCTGTGCCACGAGGTTTGCTGGTCGCTGGAGGCAGTCCCGATGATTGTATCGGTGGGCTTTGCATAGGGGCCATGCCTAGCGCAGCCAGGGCGCTCAGCCTACCACCCGTCAGACTGTGTCCGAAACTCGTCCTTCGTGGTACGCCATCGAATGCCGAGCCTGGTGCTTGTTGGTGGTGGTGGTGATGATGACCGGATGAATTAGGACTCGTACCATACGCCCCATGCGCGTAGCTCATGATGCCACCTGGCGCTCCACCAGTGCTTGTCGCAGCGTTCCAGAAACGAGGTGCCAAGAATGCCGAAGCGGGCGCCGAGCCTCTTCGCTGTCCGAACGCTCCTGATTCGAAGGGCGAGCCACTGTGCTGCTGCTGCTGCTGTTGTTGTTGCGATGAGCCAGATTTGCTGTTGCCTGGAATGGGCACTGCTCCTGCGCTGGTAGCCGAAGAGGCATCGGAGCGTGGCGCTGGCGATGAGCGACCGGATGAGCTTGGTGTAGAGGATGACATGGTCAAAATGGCGGAGGCGAAGGATTCGAAGTCTGCGAGTAAGTGAGGCTCCGCAAAGACGTCGACGTGGCTAGAATTGCCTTCTTGGAGGCCAAAAGATTCAAAGACCAGACGGCCAAAAGTCGGGATTAGCCAGATGTAGTGGCGGATGTTAGAAGCGCTTCTTACGAATCCGCGTTTGACAATTATCGTTATCGTGAATGCTGCTGACCTTCTCGAGCGCGCGAGTAGGAGAGGGGGGGCAGCAGGGTCGCGGTTGCCTATTGCGGGTTGATGAAGCGAAACGCGGCTATGAGAGGCACGATCTGCACGTGCTCTTGGCCGGGATGCGGGACTGTATGTATGCAGATGCAGGCAACCAGGCAGGCAGCCAGAGATGATAAGGAGCGGTGGCTGATGTGTGTGACGCTGCTGCGATCGCGAGGAATGTCGATGTGGAGCGAGATGGGGCGGTCAAGTCTTAGATCGAGGAGCCGGTTGGTCGCGTTTTTGAGGCTGAATGTGATCGTGAGTCAAGCAAGCCTGTGATGATGATGGTGCTGGTGGTGCTGACGGCGCTGACGGCGCTGATGCTTGAAGCTGATGTTGATGTTGAGCCATGCACTTGCGTTGCGTGGATGCATGCATGCATGGCCACGGCGGGGCTGAGTCGTGAGTCCTTCATCCACAGCTCCTAAATGAGTCGCCAAAGAAGCGCGGCGCACGGCCCCCATGCACGCGCGTGGGGCAAGTCCGAAACAAATTCACATCGTGAAGCACGCCCATCTATCAATTGCAGCATCACCATGCCCGAGGCCACTTACGATTGTATTGTGATTGAAAATTCAAAGCAGACAACTCATTCACATTCAAAGTTGTCTGCCGAGACCAATTGAGGTTGATGACCACTCTAGACTCAAGATTCCAAGACTGATGAATGAAACACAAAGTCCTCATCAACCTATGCGCGCGGCGCACCAACGGCCGCTCAACGTCATCAAAGCGGCGGTTCGGCGGTCCAATCAACGACCGCCCTTTTCCTAGCGCCGCGCCGCGTTGCAAGAGTCACGAGTCACGAGTCACGAGTCACGAGTCACGAGCGAAAAAAGTGTATTTTTGATTTGTGATTCATGATTCAAATGAATTTGGTCTGGCGCAGAAAGAAGTAAAGAAAGATCGCGTGAGATGTCGCTCTCCTCCTCGATCGGCACAACGTTGTACCGGCTGGTAAGCGTACACCAGGTTGTTCTCGCTCGCCTCGCCATCAGCAGCGATGGTCTCTTGACGTCCGATCGGAGCCTTGCGCATGCGAGTGAGGAGGATGGCGTATGGCCTACTCATCGTGACTCGTGACTCGTGACTCGTGACTCGTGACTGTCTGTACCTATGCATCTGGTTGCTTGCATGCCGAGTTGCTTCTTCCTGGGTTCAGGGTTGGCGCACGGCGACAGGCACGCATGGCAGTGGTGTGATGGCTATAGCTAAGCAGCTACTCACATCTGCATGGGCGCTCCTCGCAGATGTGAGTGTGAGTGTGGTGCGTGTGATGGACTATCGAGCTACCTAGCTATGCTCAAAAGTCCTCTTTCCGCGACATACCCGAACGACTCCCGAGGTGCGCACGCTGCCTCCTCCACATCCACATCCGCGACGGCGACCGCGACGGCGAAAACAAGAAGAAAGGAAGCTGCGCGCGTTGCTGCACGTCCGCTCGATTGGCATTCACGCGTCGTGATTTAAACCGCGATGTAAAGCTTTGATAATAGCGCGTAATTAGATTCAAAAAGTGAATTTTGATTTGATTCGCAACCTTTTCCACGCATCGAATCTTATCATCCATTCACATTCCCCCGCGCTCACCTCTCTCGCACCTGTTCCGGCTTGGCACGATCAACATTCCGTCTTGATCACCTCCATCTCCCACACCTAGAGCTCTGACTCGCCGCCAAGCCAATTCTCAAGTCGCATACAAGCACGGCACAAGCACGACTGGCCACTGCGCAATCCGCTCACGACTCCATCGACATGTCCGCGACTACAGCCACGGCCGGCTCCAAGCCAAAGCGTGCGTAGGCAGGATCGCTTTGGCTGGAGATGCGTGTATTGCGATGAAGGGTGCAATGTTAAAGGAGGTCTTTGTGCGGGTGCTTGGTCTCAGGGCAGCCAATGATCAGCGATGCTGCCTCTCCATCAGGCTTGTATGCGCAGCATGCTGAAAGAGAGCGCACTCCACGAGCACACAGAGAGGGACTGGACGCAGGCGATGTGACCATAGGCCATCCAGACAGCGCGTTGCCTTTTTTGGCTGCTTGCACGAGCCCCCTCGTCTGTATTCTGCGTCTGCTTTGCAATCTTGCTGACCGCCTCTGTGCCTCTTGCCGTCACGCCGTAACCGCAGCGCTCCCATTCTATGCCCAATTCTCTGCGGGTGCCATCGCAGGAGTGACGGAGCTGCTGTGTCTCTATCCTCTCGGTGCGTGTCGTCTCCCCCTCACTCAGCGCGATCCTCCCTTTGTGCATGGAGGCCTAAGGCAATGTCCTCCTCGCATCTCCCCCCATTCATGCAGATGTCGTCAAGACGCGCATTCAGCTTCAGAACTCCAGCACGCCAGCTGCGGACAGGTACAATGGCATGATGGATGCTTTCAAAAAGATCATTGCAAGCGAAGGGTGAGTGGGCAAAAGTGCAGGCAAGATGAACCGTGCGAGTAGAAGGCAGCTCGTCGTCGAAATGCAGTAGAGGTGTATGCATGGGCAACGCATGGCATACGCTGCCTGTCGGCCTGTCGCTCCAAGGAGCGGTGCAATGTTACAGACATTCTAATAATGCCGCTAATCAGATGCTGAATGTGGACCCAATCTTTCATCTTGAAACAGTGCGGGACGCCTGTACCGTGGCCTCGTGCCTCCTCTCATGCTCGAAGCTCCCAAGCGAGCAGTCAAGTTCGCGTAAGTCCGCAGCTCTTTGATACGCAGCTAGCTCTGATCTGACTGATGCATGCCTTCCTGTTGCATTCTCCCTTTTGCTCGCTCAGCGCCAACGACTACTGGGGCAAGACATTCAGAGGCATCGCGGGACAGGAAAAGTCTAGTCGGGGCATCGCTACATTGACTGGGTGCGCTGCCGGAGCTACGGAAAGTGTGGTCGTCGTGCCCTTTGAGCTGGTCAAGATCAGATTGCAGTGAGTGCGAGCTCAAAGAGTGCTCCGATCCAAACGATCAGCCAGCCCCTCATACACTGCTGCTGCTGATCCTCAAATCAGGGACAAGGCGCAATCCCATCTCTACACCGGACCCATGGACGTAGTTGGAAAGATCGTCAAAGCAGACGGTCTGCTGGGTCTCTATGCTGGTCTCGAATCCACCTTTTGGAGGCATGTGCTGTGGAATGGCGGTTACTTTGGAGTGATACAGTCCACGAGAGCGATGATGCCCCCAGCAGAGAACAAAGCACAAGAATTGCGGAACAATTTCATCTCCGGTGCTATTGGTGGATTTGTTGGAACTGCACTCAACACTCCTGCTGATGTGGTAAAGAGTCGAATCCGTGAGTCTGTGCGCATATGCCGCAGTCTCCTCTGGCAGGTTGCTGACATGCCCACCGACTGCTCTCTCATCAGAGAATACACCCAACGTTCCGGGTGTTCCTCGCAAGTACAATTGGACCTTTCCTTCCATGGCTCTAGTCGCCAGAGAAGAAGGCTTTTCGGCCCTCTACAAAGGCTTCACACCAAAGGTGCTGCGGTTGGCACCCGGAGGTGGTGTGCTACTGCTCGTCGTCGAGGTGAGTTTGAGTTCAGGGCCGTGCTCGCATTTTACATTGCTGAACTGCCATGTCGGCTCATGCTCTCGACTAACGCGCAGGTCGTATTGGAGCAGTGGAGAAATATTCTCGGACCACCCTACAAGTAGACAGACGATGAGGTTGGACCATAAAAAACGGGAAAGTGGGACCTATGCTGAACTCGAAGCGCAAATGATATGCATGCAAACACAGAAAGGCGCGCGCGGGCTGCTTGTCGGGATCACTACGTCTTGAGCTGCGATCAGAGCTCCTCGCGACAAGGACGAGTAGTCAAGCGGCGCGCTGTGGTAGAGCTTTGCTTCCGAGCAGTGGGCGCTTCCGTAGTCTGCAGCTTTACCAGCGCCGCATCGCCCTTCTTGCTTGCAATGGTAATGATCGTCCAACGTGAGTTCTCTGTGCTAAGCCTGCTCGTGCAACGAACAAGTCAATAGTCACATGTGATCAAGGTTCCGGCAGTACGGTGCGCCGAGGCGACCTTGGTCCTCTCTCTCAGCTCAGAAATCGTTCTTGGCGCTTCGAGCCTCCGCCGTGACCGTGACCATGAGCGGGACGGGACGCTCACGTTTAAATGGCGTCCCGAGAAGACTGCCTTGATTCACTTTCACATTTTTGATTGGCATTTTCTTCTGTTTTTGTTCCCCGCATGCTGCAAGCTGCTGTGCGTGCGTGCGTGCGTGCGTGCGTGCGTGCGTGCGTGCGTG
>CCYA01000192.1:47168-62882 GCA_900000165.1 Ceraceosorus bombacis
TTGGCGGATTGGAGCCGAGGATAGATAGCGAAGAGTGAGACGTGCCGCGCTGGGGCTGATCAAGACGCAGCTAGGCAAGACATGCATGCTTGCTTTCTGGATGTGAAGAAAAGTTGTAGCTCTTTGCTGTTTCTGTATTGAAGCGCGCGTTGCATTTCGGGGAGGAGATCGACTTGAAAACAAGTCTTTAGTAGAACAAAGACGCATGCATCGCCTATCGCCAGGTTTCACCGTGTGAGTGTACCGTGCTGTATATACCGACTCTTCGGTGGGGGCCGGTGCCTTGTTCCTTGTTTCTCTGCACAAACTGCGAACAGCGAATCGAGAATCGAGAATCTTGAATGCTGCATGTCGGAAACAACGGCGCTTGCATGGGGATGAGATCAGCTAAAGACGCTAAGGGTGCATTAGCGTCGAAGGGAACAATCGTGAATTTGAATCATAATGCAGAAGCAGGCGAGGCTAAGGTTGCGCAAGTTTTCAAGTCTGCTTGCTCTTGACTTGACTGTGATGGCATCATCTTCCACCAATCAAGGAGGCACCCCCGGTCCGCCTCTTCCCATCGCAACCCCTCTGCTGCTGCTGCTGCTGCTGCTGCAAGAATGAAGCAAGGCATTTCACGTCGAATAGTGCCACTTCTCACTATGCAAGAGGATGCGTATCGATCAAGGTCTGCCGAGAAGCGGCAACTAGGGCTTGCGATATGTGCGTAAAGGTGGGGGAAAGTGCGTGAGCCTGCAGCGTCGGCGTCCGCGTCCGCGTCACTTGAGCGAAGTGCTCAGCGGCACTCGTGACTGCGTTTGCGGCATCGCATGGCATGGCATGTCTGACGGGCGGACCGATTCAGACTCACCACTCGGCCAAGTATTCAGTCAGCAGGCGCGCACAGCTGACTTGGCCGGTCTAGCAGTCACGGACGGCTATGGCCCGCGAGTACCGAGGCCGAGGCCGATCGATCTGGACCGACTTGACTTTGCTCCTATAGTCGTGAGAGAGCTTGCTGTGTGGAGGTAGGTGAGCGAGTCTGTGGTCCACAAAGGTTGATTAGGTGAGCCGAGCCATGCCATGCCATCCGCATCTGTTGCCTTGTGGCACGCATCTGCGCACATCTTTCCTGAAGTCACGAGTATGATTGAAGCATGTCTCTGTGCGACCGGACAGCTTGGAGGTGAGCTCAGCTCGCACTGAGCTCTCGTGCCCACCTTTGTCCTTTGAACGACGAACAAGGAGCGCATCTGGAGTCACGAGTCGTGAGTGGGAAATGCGCACGAATGCGCGGCCAAGTGGAAATGTCAACGTGATGTGATGATGACTCTTGCCGCATTCAATTCAGATTTGGATACATAGCAAGTCAGTGGGCCGATGAAGGATTGCGCTTGTTGCGGGATTCGGAGGTCCCGCGTACGTGGCGTTGTGTGCGGGACTGGGTTCGTCATGATGAGAAATGAATGACCGTACTCACACTCGGGACAAGATATCTTCTACGGGCCAAGGGGAATCGAATCCAATTCACCTTGTGCCTAGAGCGCGACCCGTGGATCACCTGTTCTCCAGCTGCGCAGATGAGAGCGTCTTGCATCGAGGCGAGGTAGCTTGCTGCTTGAGACAGGGCCGAATCGAGCGCTTGCAAGGTTCACGAGTAAAACTGCTCGTAAGCGTGGTGCTCGTCAATGAGGTGCGACATGAAGACCAATCCTTTGCATGGGATGGAATGACAGCGGCAATTTGAGTGGCGCTTGTGCAGGAGCCATCAAATTGGAGTCGAGCAATCCGTTTGCGCGCGAGCTGATGTGCTCTCTCAGGTGTCGAGAAGGCGAGCGAACGAGAAGGATGATCGCGATGACTAGTCGCTATTCCCAGTCACAAGTCTACAATCAAGAATGGCAGTTGCGAGTGCGAGTCTAGAGACGCTCTGACAGCCCTGACATGCTGCGCCAAAAGAAAAGTGGAAGCCATTGCGATTGTAGTCACGACTGTACCTGACAAAGACAAGCAGACGCAGCTCGGAGAGACGCAAATGGGACGCTTGACTTGCAATTTGACCGCTCAATGTGACTCTCAATGTACCTGTGTCCACGCATCATAGAGTGTGTGGTGCAGTCCTGCAATACAGACCACAACCTGATTGGATGGTGCACTCGCACAGTGGCCAGCACCAACAGCCTCTTCCGCGGTCAGATGGCGTCAGGGACGATGGATGCATCTGCATTCGTCGATGTCAGGCGTGCCACTCTTGTAACTGGGTGAAGCTGTTGCTGTCACAGCCAATTTGAGCGACGAAGGGTAATATATGTGAGCGTTTCGGGGAGTCACTGAGTGTGTACCTAGCGCTCGGGTGTCGTGATCGAGGTCCCTGCACAGACAGGCCTATAAGCCCCTTGGCAGGGACAGACTTGTGAATGTTCTGCGAAGTCGAAGAAGCAAACAAATGGCTCGCGACTCGCGTACACAACAGGAGTGCTGCCTGCTGCTTGGTACCTCGCCGGCGACGACTCATCATCAGACTGCAATGAGGCCTCTGGTCAAGCTCCAGCTGGCTGGCTGGCTGGCTGGCTGGCTGTATGAAGGTGTATGCACAGCGAACATCGCCTCAGAGCGGCACCCAGATCGAGATGAGCTCATCCGACTCATCCGCCATGATGTTCACCCACGCCGACCGGCTTCAAATGAGGCGGGGACAGGTCAATTCAGATTCTGATTGACCTGACCTGACCTGACTGCATTCGTGGATTGTCTGCGCTGAACGCTGCATAGCTGCGGTTCTTGATTCGAGATTGGGCGCCAGCGCCTTGTTCATGCATGGCTGGCGCCTGACGCAGCCAAATGAGGAAGGAGCACGCACTCACGACTCGTCGTGACTTCAGAAGCGATCTACAGCAAGCATCCCAGCAGCAGCAGCAGTCACTACTGAGTGGTTGCTATAAAGTGTAGTCACCGTCAAGATTGTTGATATTCGCGGTTATTGCAGCAGCAGCAAGCAAGCAAGCAAGCGAAGGCAATTTAACTCACGACTCGATCGACCTCGGAGCTAGAGCACGTTTTGTTGCGGGTGAAACTCAATTTAACTTGCATCCGTCCTGCTCTGTGTGCGCAAACTGCCGCGGGCCGAGTGTGCTGATGATGATGGGTGTAGGCGCGCGCTGACGGGCGACTGCTGTCTACGTAGTGCATACCGCGCCCGAGATCCCGAATACTTGCCTGTATACGCGGCAGATCCCTCCTCCTATACGGCGGGCTTTGTAGCTGTAGCTCTGCTGCTGCAGCAGATGATTGACCGCCCTGGAGCCAAGCAGGCCTGCTATACTCCGACCGGAGCCTCCGCGTGCACCAGCAATCTGAGCTTGCTTCCTTGTCTCACCTCTGACCGCGCTACTGCCTGCGGTTCCGGCCCGCATCATCACATCACTCATCGCGGTTGCTGCATGGATGTCTCCCTCTGCTGCTGCTGCTGCTGCTGCTGCTGCTGCTGCTGCTGCACGCAGTGAATCCCCGCGCGCGCGTTGCTGCATGCTGCGCTGAACAGGCTACGATATAGCGTACGTGCATGCACCCAGGATCACAGCATCACTCACTGCCTGCCTGCCTGCCTGCCTGCCTGCCTGCCTGCCTGCCTGCCTGCCTGCTCGTGCGGTGTATGTAGAAGTGCATACCCTGGACTTGCAATAACCCGCCGCCCTCAGCTCAAACGGTCGTCATCTATAGCTCCAAAGAAGCTGGCTGGCTGGCTCACCTTGGTCCACAGAGGTCTGCCGGGCTACGAGAGCGCTTCATCTGATGCGCTTTTGCGCCGTCACTCCCCCAAGCTCGTCAAAAGTTGCGACTGGTTGCGATGAAAGGACGAGACTTGCTGCTGAACCACCATTCATTCCCCTTCCAAGAATCCCGTTGTTGGCGTTTCTTGTCTTAACGCGCGCAACATAGCAGCGCCCGACCCAAACCTCTTCTTCTTCTTCTTCTTCTTTGCTGGGACCATTTCCCACTCCAAAAACACCGCTCGCTCGCTCCAACGGCTCCAGCTTGCGCTGGCCCTGCAGCTGCCCTCCGCGTGCCTGGCGGTTCCTGACCCGGGCACACGCCCTGCAGTCCTGATTTTGCGCTCAACAAGCCGCGCGCCCAGCAGCAGCAGCACGCACGCACGCACGCACGCACGCGCCCGCGCCCGCGCCCTCCAGCAGCCGCTATAGAGAGCGCACTCACTCTTGCTCTTCTCTGCGCAAGACCTGCCGCCTGCTGTCCTGGTCGAGAAAGACCTATTCGCGCGGCAGCTCCTAGCAACACTCGAGACTGCACTTAGGGCTACCTTTCGGCGCGCCTCCTTCACTACGACGCAGACCATTGACGATTCTCGCTTTCTTGACTCACAGCTGCTGCTCTGCCCTGCCCTGCCAACGGCATTCTATCTTGGCTTCTCCCCTGTCACTGTCTCTTTTGCCTCAACTCGGCTTCACCCTTGGCTGCCTGCGACGCCCCTGGTGCAGTTCGGTGATCTACTAGTCCCTCCCCTCTCCAACGCGACGACGAATCTTCCATCTCATCAAGAGACCCCTCTCGCCTGCGCACGTCTCGTAAAAGCACAGGCTGCAGATCACAACCTCTCGCAGACAAGCCCATCGTGTCGAGATCCATTGCAATGTCGCTTCCCGCAGGTCACGGCCTGCCGCCGTACCTAGCGGCTGCGCACGGCTACCCTGGCACGCCACAGCATGGAGCAGCTTCCATGCTTCATCATCACGGCACCCCTCACTCTTCGTCTGGCTACGTGCACCAGCAAGCTGCTCAGCCTCAGCCTCATCACCACCACCATCACCCTCACGGCATACAACACTCGCACGCTCACGAGTACGGCGGCAGTGGACACGTCGTCGGGATGGCTCCTGGTCAGCATCCCGGTCAGATGCAGCCGCATCAGCGAATCCCTTCGCATTCTCAGATGGCACCTCCCTCAGCCATCCCACCTTCCTATGCCGCTCCCATGAACGCTGGCTATGCAGCATCGCTGGAATCGCGATCGTCACATCAGGCACAGCAGTCTGTCCCTTACAACGGCTACACCTCCAACGGCTCATCCTCTGCCATGCCGTCGCACTCGCAGTACGCTCACCACTCTCCCTACACTTCGCCCGTCATAGCGAACGTCTCCAACGCGATGCCCGCATACGTCACCGAGGGACCGATTCAGCAAAGTCCGCATACACCCTTTACCCAGATGCGTTCGCAGAGCTTTGCAAGTGGATCGGGGCAGCAGGGACCTGTGCTCGAACGAAGACCGTCGGAGCCCGTCACGAGGCGCAAGCGCAAGTCACCCGACAGCAGCAGTCCGACTGGCCTGGAGGACGAGTTTAAAATCGATGGGAAGAGCATCGATGCAGCTGGCGGCAATGTGACAATGTTTCAATGTCGCGGCTTTGGGGATTGCAAGATGGTCTTCACGCGCAGCGAGCATTTGGCTCGCCATGTCAGGTGAGTCTTGATGGCGAGAAAGCAGCATATCCGCAAAGAATCTTCTTCCAGCGCGCTATGCAGCTTCCAACGCTTGCCGAGTCTCAAGCAAGACTCCTGTGGCTGACGCAGTTGGATCCCACCTCTTGCCGCGCAGGAAACACACTGGCGAGCGACCATTCCGCTGCCACTGCGGCAAAGCCTTTTCCCGATTGGATAATCTGCGGCAGCACGCTCACACTGTGCACGCCGACGAGGCGGAGCGCAACGAAACCATGATGGCCGAGCTGACAGGCTTGCACACCACGCTGGCAGCATCTGCTGCGCAAGCTCAGCATGCGCGGGCACAGGTGCTGGGCAAGGCAAACACACTCACTGCCGGACAGGCAACCAGCGCCACGAATCGCCGCAAGTCCACCGGTGGACGTCTCAAACAAGAGTCGAGAAGCGACTCGCGCCGCGGATCTTGGGTAGAAGCCCTCTCGCCAGAGATGAATGCTTACGTATCGCCTCAGCAAGCGGCGCACGTCGCATCTCCCTACGCCCAACGTGGCGCCTTTCCCACTGCGTCTCATGTGGAAGGATTTGGTGCCAACTCGCCCGTGTACCACTTTGGTTCGCGGGGCAGTCTGAGCGGACCTGCAGGGAACGCCGCTCATCCTTCAGAGCCATTGTCGGCGCCTGCCCATGCTGCGTCGCATGGTTTTGCATACACTTTCCCAGCGCCGAGCGAAGCCAATACGCACGGTGGCTACGAGCTGGACAATAGACATCACCTGGGCGGTGCTGCAAATGGCGGCTATCCTTACGGCGCCGAGATCCATCCTCCCTATCCTTCACGGGGCCATCTCGAGCCTACACACAACAGCGCACCTGCCGAATCCGCTGACTGGCGCTTCGATGCACATCATGGCGCGCCCCACGAGTATCAAGACGCACCACGCAGAGTCAGCCAGCAACCGTCGGGCTTCCAAAGCACACTTGCTGCGCATCTCCAAATGAGGACGCCTACGCTGGCAAAGGGACGCGTCTCGCCGCCCTTGCCTGGCAGCTCGCATGGTCGTCCATTCTCTTCGCACGGCGCTCGGCCAGGCAGTGCGGGCGGGCCGCCAAGCGCCGTGTCCGACCGGCCCATCTTGCCTCCCCTATCCAGTCTGAGTCGGC
The DNA here is from genome assembly GCA_900000165.1 of Ceraceosorus bombacis. NCBI lineage: Eukaryota > Fungi > Basidiomycota > Exobasidiomycetes > Ceraceosorales > Ceraceosoraceae > Ceraceosorus > Ceraceosorus bombacis. The sequence continues at coordinate 53,772 of CCYA01000192.1, forward strand.
CCGGCACTGGACACGGGGGACCCTCTCCTGGAATTCCACGCAGCTCGCACGGCACTGGCTCGGCTCTGCCGTTTGGTTCAAACCTTGGTGACTCGAGCACCTCAGACAGACGCCCCGGAACCAGCTCTGCCAACGCAGGTGACTTTGGCACTTCTAGCAGCACCGTTCCCGCCGCTGTGCGCGGTGTTAGTCGCCCCACCTCACGGAGTGGCCTGCTCGACTTGACCTCGCTGCCAAGCCTAGTCTCGCCCATCGAAGCCCGCCCGGCGACAGGCTCCAACAGCAGACTACCTTCGAGGGCGGGCATTTCGAGCAGCTCAGCCAACGCATCGTCTTCCGTCTTTCGCTTCCAGCCACCGCCGCTTCAGCGAGATGCGCGAGGCGTGCCTGGTGGCATCTTGGAAAGGCCTGGCAGCTCCTCTGGCCCGCATGACGTCAGGAGTACTGGCTTGAGCCGAAGCAGACCAGGAAGCTCAAGCGGGCCACGCGGTGGTGTCTCCTTTGACATTTTGCCACCTTTGATCGATCGGGACCGCGAGAGGTTGAGAAGAAAAGCCGCTGGCAAAGGCGCTTCGCCCGGTCCAGACGCTAAGCGCTTACGGCCCTCGACGAGCGGCGAGCTGCATCGTCCGCCACGCTTTGGCGAATCTTCCTCTCGAGACGAGCCCAGCATTGCCCCTCCGCCTGCCGATATGATGCAGAATCGTCGCGTCAGCATCGCAAATCTCTGCGACGTCCCATCTCGCTCCAGATCCCCGCCAGACTTTGCTAACGGCAAGCGCTCGCACCGGGAAGAGTCGAACGAGCGAGATCAGAGCGAGGATGAGGATGAGGAGGCTATGCGCACTCGACCTGGCACGACGAACAGCCTGTTCACAGTTGCCAGCACTCCTGCCGCTGATGAGGATGACGACGACAAGGATGTCGTGAAGAAGGAAGAAGCGGGTGATGACGCTTGAGACGCCGCACGTGCTAGGCGGGTCGATTGCCCACGCTCTTGCATTGCAAGCATCGAAAGACGCGATGCGATGCGAACTTTTTGCTGCTGCTCTCTTGCCTTTCCGTTGCCCCCTCGGTTTCATCAGAACAGTACGCGCGCCGCTCCCTCCCAAGTCCTGATGCTGCGCCGAGTCTGCTTTATCAGATTTGTTTTGTTTTTTTCTTTGTATCAGAATCATTCCGCACATGGCTCCACCATATTTGCTGTCAGAGCACACCCCATCCACTCGTTGAAAACATGTATTTCGACGACCTCAACTCTCACGGCGCGCTTTTGTGCCCAGAGCGGATCGCTTTCTGTCGTTAGCATTTGCGTTGAGCGTGGGAGAATTGCATTGCGTCTCCATTCACATTGCTTCGTCACGCGCTGAAATGATCTTCAGCACAACGGATAGCGACGTGACATTGCGATGACCTTTTGCGTGGTGATGGTCGGATCTCACCTTTAGCACGCGACGCGGTGGCGCCCTCCTGCGCGGTATGGATGCCGCCGGCACGGCCCAAGTAGGCAAGGCAAGCCTCATCGACCCCTATGCTGCAGAGAGCTAAGATGCAAGCAAGCGCGGACTCGACCTTTTCCTTAGCGTGGAGTGCGGCCGCTAGGAAGCGTTGTGTGATAGTGTGGGCTAGGGCTACAGAAAGCGCGAATTGTGGCGGGCGATCGAGAGATGCAAACGAAGGGTCGATCGCGATCGAGGCAGCAAGCAAGCAAGCAAGCAAGCAATGCAATGCAATGCAATCGCCACAAAAAGACTCGTGACTGCTACTACTACCTATACTGTGACTACTGTTGTTAGACTTTTGACTCGATCGGACTGTCGCAAGTCTCGAGTCAAGACTTGATGGGATCGCGACCAACGAGTCAGAGTCAACGATGCGCACATGAACTCGCGCCGTGCGTACCGCACCTACTGTACGGTACAGCCTTTATGCGTACAGTGTGAGTAGCTCGACCTATAGCTATATAGGTACATACATACGGCCGGCACCGCTGCAGGACTGCGCCGACCGCCGAGCATGGAGCCAACGTTGGCGCGGCGTTGAGCCAGCCCGCCTAGCCGAGTTCAGCCATGGATTCAGCTTTCACCTTGACTTTTGGCAATCACGAATACTGTTGTGACTGTGACTCTAGCGATGACTTGTGCGCCCAGCATGTTCCATATCGGTGCAGCTCATCCAAATTCCTCCAATCCGACACTAACGACTCTGAATCAGCATTTCAAGACTGCGCGATCGAGGGGCGGGGGGCCTTGGATTTTTGACTCGGATCTTGTCGTCTCCATCATCAATAAGCATCTTGAATGAAATTTTTGGTGACCAACTTTCGAAGTCCTTGTCGCATGGCTTCTGATTCGGCAGGCAGAGAAGCCAGGTGCGGTCACTTGAAACTCACACTGACTACTACTACACTACTACTAGAGAAGAGCATCGTAGTCTATATACATTGGCCTTGACCCATCTTGACGGAGTCAATCGAGAGCGGGCTGGATGCTGCGCCCGCGTCAAGCAAGACGAAAAGAAATCTTGAATGCTGCGCCCGCCCACCCCTCCTCCTTGAACCATGCAACCACAGGTTCAGCAGCAGCGATAGGTGAAGGGGCTTGAAACGCCGAAGAGCTGAAGTCGCTTTGAATGAAAGCTTTCCCACCAGAATAACATCAATCTCAGCTCTGCTGAAACTTGCACACTGCACACCCACCCACCACCCACCCACCTCTCCCATTCTCATCATTCACATTTCTCCTTCCTCTGTTTCGAGCTTTTCTCGAGCGCGGGCCCCGCCAGGCTGGGCTCGTGAATGCGAAAGCTGCAGTAGCGCCATGCAGGGTTGGGCCTACGTGGCTATTTACGAAGCACCACTCAGACTGCTGCAGATGCTGCATGCTGGCTTGGGGGCTGGTCAAACAGCTCTCGGGCTTGCATGGCGAGGAAAGGGCGGAGAAGGAGAGAGGTGGAGGCATGGGCAGGCAAATCGTGAATGAATGCCTGTCACACCGATCGAGGTCCATGCATGCAGTGCAGCTCGCGCGGCAAAACCTGTCAAGCGCCCGCCCAAGCCCGCCGCCTGCATCAGCTATGGCTGAGCCGTGGCTGCATGCTTCGGCGAAGTCGGATGAATTAAAATGAATTACTGTACGGTAGATGCGCAGCTATATAGCATCCCTCGACTTTCAAGCTTGACGCCCGCCGTGCTGGCGACACTTCTAAAGCTGCGATCGATGCGCTTCGCTGATCCCGCGTGCATGCGCGTGCTCTAGGCTCCGCCTTGATATGTTCCTTTCCAGAACACTCTTCGGGCCATCCTTTGCTTTGCCTTGCTCCCTTGCGATCGATCGAGTTGGAGCTTCCAGCAATTAAGCACACGCGGGCGCGGAAAATGTGCATATGTACTCACTCGAGAATGTGCACTCACACCACTGGAGCAGTTCATTGCACAACAAGCGGCACTCTGCACGCGCTTGGTTTGCAAAGCTCTTGGTCATTCGTGAGTTGACCCTCCTTTGTAAAGGTGGTGGGGCGCCATGTGGCGCATAGCGTACGCGTGCGTGTTCTGCTGCAGCCCTTTCGCACCGCACAACACATCGAGAGTCACAAGTGACAGTCTCATCGTGCAGTCAGTTTGAGTCGTACTTTGAAGCTTCGCCTAGAGGGCAGACAATTTGAATCGCATGTGTATCGGCGGCGTCGAGATCAGCAGTCGAGGAGCGAGGGCTGATTTTGTGTGTCTGTGCTGTCACCTGAATGAGATTCACGATTTGGGGAGTGGAGTTTGTGGTGGCATGTTGCTGCCATGCATTGATCAAGATGAAGGTCTCCCCGGCGCGCTATCGCCCGCCAGCCATGAGGACCGCGTGACGAATGTATGTGCGTGTGTGTGTGAGAGAGACGACCGCGTTGCTCACCAAGCAGGCCGCTTCAAGGGCGGATTCTGCCACCCCTGCGTCAGGGGTCTCGGCTGTCGATGCTCTGATAACACAGTACGGCACAGCACAAAGCACATCACGAATTAGCTCGTTTTAGGCCCCTTTCAGACTCGCCATTTTGTCCCTCGTCAGCTATAGTATCCCGCCATACCATGATAATAAATGGTTGCTTCATCCTGAGCCGCGGTCTAGGTCTCGCGCTTATATCCATGCAGCATGCAGACGAGGCGCCTGCTCACCGCGCGTGTCCGGGCGCACGGCGCAATCAAGGCGCTGGTGACGCGCCCACCTTAATTTTGTCATAATCACTCGTTGCAACCACTGCTGCTGAGATTGAATTTTCCCGACCCGGCGGCCGCTTGTCTATGGTCACGACCCGGCGCGCAGTGCGGCAGTTTGTCGTCCCAGCTAGGGTCGCGCAGTCAGAGTGACTGCTGAACCCTTCCTGCATGTACTGTACCGTAGGGCCCTTGTGCGGCAAACTCGACGTGAAGAGGTACCTAAGTGCCGGGGGCGCATTTAGAAACAAATTTCTTGCTGCTGCTGCTGCTGCACGTTGCTGCGCGAATGCGCGGCGCATACCCGCCGCCAGCTCTGAAGCAGCGTGCGGCATAGATGCCGCCCCTGTTGATTAGCAAGTGCATGCTGATGGTTGCGGTTAGGCGCTTTCGCGAGAATGAACGGGTGGGCTGAAGGTATACTCGGACTGTTGCGTCGTGTTGAGCCAGGGCGGAAGAGGACGACGGCGTCATTCGATTGAACACATGATGCAGATGTCAATTCAGCTTGAGGTATCCGCTTGCACGAGTTACCACAAGCGGCACGTTGCTGCGCTGAGGCGCATTCACGACTCTGGCGCTCTGTTCAGAATGCGACGTTGATTTGCACCGCAGCAGGTGTGCTTGCTTGTATTTAGGCCCTTCGACCAACCGAGCGAGCAAGCAAGCAGGCACGCATACACAGAGGAGAGAGAGGGAGCCCATCCATCCATCCACCTGCCTGCCTGCCTGCCTGCCTGCCTGCTTGCCTGCTTGCCTGCTTGCCTGCTTGCCTACTTGCCTGCTTGCTTCGCTGGGCTCGCCGTGCTGTCCCTTGGTTGTCTCGACGCGTAGCTAGAACTCCTAACATCAACTCTGGTTCATGCAAGCAGCGCACAAGCCCCGAAATCGCTCGGTCGGTCTCTCTCTGCATGAACCTCATGCACGCTTGACCAGTGTACCCAAACCGTACCACTACTGTCGCTACACCCACCACCCCTCGGCCGGCATACTCGCTGTGAGAGGCTAGCTTCTCAGGCCTCAGGGCTCTCGACCCGTTCGTTGCCTGCTTTGCAAATTCAGTGCATATCTTTTGGCGCTCGTCCGCACAACTCGATCTCTCTACCAGGACACTCTCCGCATTCTAACATCTCCCTGCACCACTCACACACCACGCTCATTTCACCACTCATGCTGGTCGACTAGTCTCTGCACCTCCAAGGCAACAACAACGGCACGGAGACTCTCAAAAAGACGACTTTGTTCGACCTTTTGAAGACGTCAGAACCCTTTCCAACGTCAGAGCATTCCTATCAAGGTCGCCATACACCGAATTGCAAGACGCTTCCTTGCCGTCATTTCGCGTGCACACATAGAGCCCAAGATGGTCTCGAGGGAAGTCTTGTCCCTCGAGGAGCACATCAGGAGCGCATCACAGCAGGCTCAATTGGGCAGTAGGGCGTCTCGACCTGAGCGAGGAGCGAACCTGAGCGAAGTGCAGGAAGAGAGCGCGAGTAGGGCAGTATCGCCAGAGGTAGAGCAAGATGGAGGCCTGGGCATCAGCACAGGCGAGTCTAGCGACGCTCTGCCGGAAGTTGCGAGCAACACGTTGGATTCCAGCTTCACACCTTCTGGTAGCGCGGTCAATTCTTTGCATGGCAGCTCCGAGCATGGCGGTTGGGTCACCAACAGCTTGAGCCCTGTCAACAATAGGACAGCCAGCGGTGCGAGAGTGAGTCCCATTGGTGCTGCTAGAGTCGCACAATTGGGCGCTGACGGGCGTGCTGATCGGTGCATGCGGTTTGTCTTGCTTGCAGAGGGCATCGTCGGCGTATAGCGTCCCTCGCTGGAACAACTCACCACACAGTGGACCACCTTCTACTGCCTGCTCACCTCGTAGCGATGAGGACTTGCCCAAATCCCTGCGCTGGTCGACAGCCTATGGCTCTGTAGCATCGTCGAGAAGCGGCGTGCGACACCGGAGCACCCTCTCAAAAGATGCGGGTGCGACCGCATTGTACATCTTGCCCGCATCAGAATCCTTCTGGGCGGATTGCAAGATGGAGGCCGAGCCGGACGATGTGCTTCACGACCCGAGGTTGGATCCGGTCGGAGTCGACGGTAGCGGGATCGTGTCGACTCGTCGGGCCATCTTGAACCTCGGTACGATCGCGATCCTTGGCATGGGACTCTTGCTGCTGTTTGCGGGCTACCCGATCATCGCGTACGTCACCGGTGATCACGAGTCCACCAAAGGCGCGTTCAATCTTGGCGGCACCAATTCCAGCGGGCAAGTCAGTTCGCTCGCTTCCGACTTTCCTGGATGGAAAACAGGATCGACCGGTCTCATCGATCCCGACACACCAAAGGATGCATATACCCGCAAAGGTCTGGACGGTGTGACCGACTTTGACCTCGTCTTTTCCGACGAATTTGAGGTGGAAGGACGATCTTTTTATCCGGGCGACGATCCCTTTTGGGAGGCCGTCGATCTGCACTACTGGGCCACGAACAACTACGAATGGTACGATCCTGCAGCCGTGACCACCCGCAATGGAGCTTTGGAAATCACGTTGGATCAGTACGTCGAACACAATCTCAACTTCCGCGGCGGCATGCTGCAATCGTGGAACAAGTTCTGCTTTACCGGTGGTTTCGTCGTCGCCTCCGTCCGTCTTCCGGGCACCGCAGACGTCGCAGGTCTTTGGCCTGCCATGTGGACCATGGGCAACCTCGGCAGAGCAGGGTACGGTTCGACGCTGGAAGGTACATGGCCCTACTCGTACGATGCGTGCGACGTGGGCACGCTGCAGAATCAGACGACAATCGATGGTCAGCCAGAAATGGCGGTGACGGGTGGTGATGTGCTGTTCAACAGGAAACACAATTCGAACGCATTGAGTTTCCTGACCGGACAGAAATTGTCGGCGTGCACGTGTCCCGACGACGATCATCCGGGCCCAAAGAACAAGGACGGGTCTTGGGTCGGTAGATCGGCACCGGAAATCGATGTTTTCGAAGCGCAGAGCACGGGCAGGAAAATGACGCTCTCTCAGAGCGCACAGGTGAGTGATTCTAGTCTGGCATATGAGAATGCATCAAGTTTTTGAATTTGACGAGCTACCGTATCGACGCTTCAGATTGCTCCTTTCAACTACAAGTACAAGCCGTACAACACGACGGAGCCTGCGTACACCATTTACGACCCTTTGCGCACCATCGAAAACACATACACCGGTGAGCTGATGCAGCAAGCCATGTCGGCTGTCACCGACGCCAATCAAGCAGCAATGCAGCGAGGTGGCGATGCAGAGTTCTCCGAGTACGGTTTCGAATATCAGCCTGGGCACGGTGGCTACATCGAGTGGGTCTCGGACGGCAAGCCTGCCTGGCGCGTCAATCCCGCTGCGATGAGCGCAGACCCTCGAGTGGGCATTGCCGAAAGGCCGATCCCCAACGAGCCAATGTACATCATCTTCAATGTGGGAGTTTCGAAGAACTTTGGTACGGTGGATTGGGACAACCTCCAGTGGCCAGCCACGATGGCGGTCGAGTGGGTCCGCGTCTACCAACCAAAGGGTCAGATCAACGTTGGATGCTCGCCAGAGAGCATGCCCACTGCCGACTACATCAACCGTCACTTGGAAGCGTATAACAATCCCAACCTGACGCTGTGGGGCAATACGCCAGAGGAAGGTGGCTACGGAGCTAATTGGCCTCGCAACAGGCTCAATCCGAACGGTTGCAACGCCCAGGCTTCCATTTTCCCTGGCTCGCCTACAAATCCCAAGCCAAAGGCTCCTCACCTCAGAGAAGACCAGATCGCCGAAGGCGAGTCTTTCTAGAGCGCCGAGAAAGCTTTGCACTCGACTCCTACTCTGGTCGGCATGCTTGTCAGTCGGCTTCTTCTGGCATCTGGCCTCCATGCCCATCGCATTGGTCCACATCCAGCATCTTGCGCTCATCATTCGAACCGGACACGTCACCAGTACTGCACTCGGACCTTGGCTCCTCATTTGTCACATTTAAAGACACCAACACGCACACTTCCCTCCCCACCTCTTCGGTAGATAATTCTCCTGGTCGCCCGCCGCAATACAGTGGCACGCATGCGTCAAGCGTCCCATCGCTTGCATCAGCCGTCCAGACCTTCTCGCTCTCTAGCTCCCTTTTCCCTTCGTCCGCGCTCGCTTGCGCCAGCTATCAGCCTTTAGGCTTGGCCCCCCTTATACACATTTAAAGATCCTTTCCAAGTAGGGCAATTGCACCATACGTTCGCTACACGCCACGCCACGCCACGTCCCTTTTCTCTCTCTCTCTCTTTCATCCCGCTCTTTCTCCTCTGACTCGTCAAGAAGCTGCACGCGGTCGCAGCGCAGCCCGCGCGCATGTCTCTTCCTACCCTCTGTCCTTTCCTTTTGCGTCTCTGTGCATGTTTCCCTACACACACTTACATCTGCGAGCTTCGAGAGCAACCAAGAGAAGGTGTCCTGGTCTAGAAGGACGTCAAATAGAATTTGACCCATCATTAGAGTTGCTCGGTTGTGAGCATCCCAAGCTACGGGCGCGGTGCATGGTGACCGTTTCGGCTCGACGGGAAGCGATTAGGAGGGAAAATGCGCGAGCAGACGTCTGTCTAGCTTAGCTTCCTCGAATGTCCGGCGGAGCTTGCCCATCAGAGCCAGAGAATCTGCTCGGGGTCGCCCGCTGGTTCAGCTTTGTCGCTTGCCGATCTGGTCCTCGACGAACTCGGCTCAAGCAGGAGGGCCTGGCGGGCCCCCTTTTCGCCTGCGCGCGCGTCGGAGATTTTAAAGGAGGCGAGGTCAAATGCACGCGCGGGAAGGTGTGGCGGCGCACTTTCGCTCGCTCATCCGAAAAGAGGCGTCCTTCTCTCTGAGACATGCACCGTGGCGTGGCGTGGCGTGGCGTGG
>CCYA01000192.1:284294-304185 GCA_900000165.1 Ceraceosorus bombacis
TGCAGGGTGCAGCATGAGCCCGCGCAAGCCCTCGCTGTTCACATTTGTGTGTAGCGCGGTGGCTCCGGTTTCTGGTCAAGGCACACGATTGCGCGGAGCTCTTACAGGCAAGTGCAGCGCGCTTGAGCACCGCGGCAGCGATGCCTAGAGACGTAGGCATCAGCAGCTGGCGAGCTACTGTTCAGGTGCATGCATATAGCAATCACAAATGACAAGTGACTTGGGACTGCAGCTGATGATGTGCGAACCGCGCGTGTCCGCCCGCGAGATGAGCGCACGCGGTCAGAGCAAGTGCCGGAGCGGAGCGCAGAGGCCTTGAGCCGCGCCTTGCTCGTACTCACACCGTATATAGTAAGTGCATCGTCAAGAGTGGCAGCATCAACCGCAGCGCATCGCAAACGGCAAGTCCAGCATGCACCGCACGCAGTTAAGCCAGCCAGCTGCTTGACTGAATACTCACGAGGGTGAATGGGTGTCTGCCATGGTTTTGGCCCTCCGCCTGGCTAGACATGGGCCGCAAATAGTCGAGCCGCCGTCTTGCTAGCCGAGCTGTCACAGTGGCGAGCGGTGCATTCAAACCCTCATAAAAGTCGTCAATCGAGATCGGTGCAGTAGCAAGACGTGAGTCAGAGTAGCCTCCTCAGCAGCGCTAGCATCAGCCAACAACAGCCCTTTGCGCACACACACTTGTGGCTCGCACAAGCGTTGCAGATTGAATCCTACTACGCAGATTGCGCTTACGGCGTGCAAGTCGGGCGCGATCAGGAAGTCAGCGGTAAGTCACGAGAGTAAGTGGGAGGCCCGCGCCAGACACAACGGCCACAGACTAGCGACTAGGGGATGGTATGACAGGGCTCTTGACTTGCGAGAGCTTTGCTGCCACCGTTTGTGACGGAAAAGAGCTCGCGATCGTCCTTCTTCGTCGCGTAAGCCTTGCCCTGCACCTCGACGATCAGCGCCTGTTTTTCCAATCGCGCCGATGTCAGACTGCGCGTGACTGTGACTGCCACTGCGACTCTGACTGTGCTGTACGATCAGCGGCACGCCAAGCTGAGCATCAATGTCGCAGCGAGAGCCTGTCTGCATGCACCGGTGCAGGACGCCGTTTGCAAGATGCAAGCACAAGGTGACACCAGCATGATCTTGCGGCCGCGGGCGGCGTCGATCCAGATCGAAAGCGGTCCAACGATCAGCAAGACGCCGCCAGCATTTGGAGAGCGCAATCGATACAGCCACCGGACATTCGTCGTCGTCCGCAGAGCAGCTCACACGCTTAATTCACATCGGTAGTCAGTGAACAACAGTAGTAGTAGTGGCAGCACAAGTACCACACAACTTCAGGTGCCATTGCACTGAACCCAGCTCGAGTGGGGGTTCGGAGATGCACACAAGCAATGAAAACTTTGGCGACCTCACCTCTGCCGGTTCAAGGCATACCGCGTTTGACTAAGCGATGGAGTGTGAATGGTATCATCACCTGAGCTTTCACCCTCTCGAGCGTTGGGAGCGCCCAATTGCTTCAAGCAAGGTCAAGCGTTTCGATTCGACTCCTTCTTTCCTCGTGTGAAGGGTACGGGCAGGCCTGCTGCCTTGATCACCGTAAGCTCGTGACTTTTGATTGTTGCTCCCCCTTACGACTGCCAAGCTCCCGCGCCTCTCTCTTGACGTCTGACGCTGACGTGACGCGTCGTTCGCGGCGTAACTCACGCGCGGGTGTGCGGCCCCGAGGGAGTGCATATGATGCTGCGTGTGCTGTACAAGGTACAGTGCCTGCGTAGATGCTGTAGAGATCTCACTGCACATGGCCGCGCAACTGCAAGCCTTTGTCTTAGAACGCTGCAAGGGAACAGCTCTTTCTGCAAGGAGTTGCGCGGGCCCAGCTTCTTGGATTTGAAATCAAATTGCCGATGAAGCCACGAAGATCGCAGTGTACAGTCACAGCGAACAGCCTCCGCTGATGTATTCCAATCGATCGACCGCCCAAGAAGTGTGTTCGTGACGGGGCTCACGTGGGTGCGGACACATTCATGACTCAAGACTCGCAGCCACTTGATTCTGACTCAATTGATTCACGACTTTTGCAGCTCCGATCCGATCCTGGTTCTCGGCCACGCAGGTAACGATGCGAACGTTCTCAAGCGCAGTCACGAGTTGCCTTGGTCTAGATCTTCATTCCATCTTTTCGATTCTGATTCACCAATTGGAGATCCGATGGGCGGAAGACCAAATGAGAACACGCTTCCAACCTGCGTTGCACACCCAGGCAAAGACGCCGGCCGTCACGCGGACTCAGAAGCTGCAAACGTAAGACGCGCAGAATTCATCAGGCTCGACGACACCGTCTCCAGCCGAACGAAGATTGCACTAGTCAAGAGCATATCAGCTGCCAGTACAGCGCCCGCTCAATTGTTGACATTCGAATGTGAATGGAACCTTGCTTTGGAGACGTCCTTGGAGGTGCGGCGAGCCAGACTTGCGGCGCAAGATGAGTCTCAAGGCAGAAACTAAGGTTTCACCCATGACACGCTGCGACGGCGCAGAGCGAACCCCAGAGACCAGATCACATCTTTGATCACTTGAATGTAACCTGACACTAAGACCTGTCTCTTTCCCAGCAGTCTTCCTAGTGAGATAGATGATCTCACGTGACACCGCACCCCCGCTGTAAAATAGGGGTGGTCTTCGGCCTCAGTCAAAGGGCCTCGAAAACCGCAGCGTCTTGGCGACAGATCTCGGTATCTAGGTGCTCTTCCAGCGCCGACTTGGATTTAGCATGAATGAAGCTTTCGTATTTGCCCGAATTGCTGGAGGCGTCTCAGATGCTGCGCAGTACCAAGAGTAGGGAAACGAGGAAGATCCATTCAGCGGACCGGCGTTGAATTGGAACTCCGCTAGAGGTGGCGGACCGTCTGCGCAAGTGTTGTCATTACATTGAAGATTTCTTGAACCAAGGATCTCTGCTTGCATCGGGGCAGGTCGCGAGTGAGGTCGGCACACACGTCTCATGATTCATATTGGACACGTGGACGACCGTCCATTGGTACTGTCAGATGCTGACCGCCTCGGAGACCAAAGCCTGGGACGAGGTGTGAAGAGCTCAGTGGGTGACGCCAAGCCCGGACGGCACCCCCTGCGTCAGCTTCTTGGCTCAAATGAGTGCGCGAAGACGGGTTGAGTCAAGGCACAACAACGAGTCTTCGAATTTCTGCTCTTGGCTGCACACTTGGCATCGACAGCGTGGGTCGTGCTCGCTATTCGCTATAGTCACGTCGATGGCCAGCTCGACATGACATCAATTTTTGAATGGACAGGTAGCGAAGAAATCCAATCCCATCCAGGAGACCGCACCGTTCCTCTGCCGAGACGTGAAGCGATGTATCCTCTTTGCAAGCAGAGCCCGCCCAGGCATGCGGCTCACTCAGGACTGCGATCCGTACGGTGCTTCTTCGCGTTGCAAGGCTAGCTGTCTCACGTAAGACTTGTGTTGTACGCTCGTGACCACGCCCACCGTGCCATTACCGCCCGCCGGAAGCGGCCAAGATCTGCGCGACCTTGAAGGGCCACTGAATGCATTGTGATTTGTAGCAGGTCACCTTCGGGCCTCACACGTCCAGGATCCTCAGCCGAGCACCCTTGCGTAGCGCGTGTGCAACAACGGCCGGCCTCGCTTAGGTGGCTGCAGGAAGGGACGTCATGCTCGCGAAGCTTAGGATGGCGCCAAGGCGAGACGGAGCCCGGTGGTGCCTTGCGCTCCCGGCTAGTCGCCGAGGCTCCAAGCGCAGCCAAATCGCTTGCTGGCAAGAGGGGCAGCACTAAACGACAAGCGCTCAGAGGAGAATTCGCGTCATCCAACGTTGAGGGCGTTCATCCATCACGGTCCTTGAACGTCATACAGCAGGACCGCGCGACGTCCGACTCTGAAATCCCTTCCAAGTCGCCTGTCGCAAACATGCTGCGGCAAATTTGTCGACCGGCAGCACAGGCGGCCTTCGGCTTGGATGGGGCTTCCCACAAGCGGCCTGGCTCTGCACAGTGCCGCCGTGACTCACGCCAGCGCTGTGGGGTATCATCGCGTGCAGGCGCACCGCGCCGTTCTCGCAACTCAATTTCAACCCTAAATTGAGCACGGCAGAAGATTGCCTCACAGCAATGACGTCGAACAACCGACAGGAGACTCACGTCAGGGCACTCCTCAGGCTCCTTTGCGGTATCTAGGGGCAAGCGAGCAGCGCAAAAGCATGCCAAACAGGCTGGCCACTTAATCACACGGAACAGAGCTAATCGTGTCCCTGGAGGGGCATGACCCTGGCGCCACGAGCTCATCACTGGCTCACGATCTTGTACCCATTCCACCCTTCCCACGCCACGCCACGGGTGACTGCGTTCTTAATTCAAGATTGAGTGGCGTGTCCGTGTCATCGCAACCATTATTCGCACGCGGAGAATTCACGGGGACACGAAAGAACCGCGTCAAGTAGTGCTCGAGGTTCCATCTCAATTCTTCGAACACTGAAGAGCAGCTGCGGGCGTCTAGGCGAGCTGCTAAGGGTGCTCGGTGTGGATTGCCAGGTCGCATGCCTAATCAGCAAGTGCGAAGCCGATTGTTGATTTCATCGCCCGAGCTCAAGTAGTCGGCCGGCTTCACCCATTAGAAGTGACGTGTTCATCGCGAGACTGTGCCAACCCCGGGCGCAAGCACGGAAAGGTATGTGACGATGACAGCCATCGCTCATCATTTAGTGCAGTGAGCAGCATTCCCGCAAAGCCATGGCTTGACACGGGATCCCCCTGTCGTACGGGAGTGGTGGCTTGAGAACGTCAGATCGTGACGTGACACGCAGCGGGTGAGCAACTGTATCCTGGCACGCCTGCAAGGGGGAAAAGGCGAGATCGGGCGATCTGACCCAATCCAAACTCAGTTGAGCATGTTGTAATGGTCACACGTTCGAGCTACTGATTTTGTAGCTTTTGAGTATCTCGCAATGCTGTGTAATCCAACGCAATCTTGATCACAGCCTTTGCGGTGAAGGAAGTAAGGAAAGCTACTGCAGTCTCGCTTCGCTGGTCCGGACCTGCTTTAAGGCCAGATCGGCATCAAGCTGACAAACGTTCAAGCGGATTGTGGTAATCATCTAGCAGACTCCACGGGGCTCTTCTGTGCGACGAGCTTCACGAAGCCTTCGTCATTCGGTAAGCTTGGGTCTCAACGGAAGCTTTCCTGGGCTCGATATTGGCCTGTGCGGCAAATGAAGTCAACTCGCATTCGATCAAGGTCAAGCCGCAGCGATCCAAGTCCGACCCGTCCGGAGGTTCTTGCCTTAAAAGTACTCGGAGTGGCGCGCATCGACGTCCGATCTTCGAGTGGACAGGGACGCGCACACCAGCAGGATGCCGTTGGAGAGTCTAGATTGTAGGAGATTGTAGGAGGCGCTCTCAGGAATCCACTTCGAAACACTCCAATAACTCTACCGACGCCGGGGATTCGAAGAGTCGGGACTCCGCACGTCGCCATTGAAAGCTCGAAGTGGTACGCGGCCAATACCACAGCTAAAGTCGACAAGGGTAGGTTGTGCTCCCTCTAATTTCCTTTCCTTCATTCCAATAAGGAGCCCGGCGACAGCGTTAAGCCACTCGTACGCCACGCCAAATGATGCTGACACAAGGTAATGGTTTTTGCGCAACTCTCGCCTCCACGTCCCCTGTCCAAATCTCAACGTCCCGATCAAAGCCAGCTTCACCTGTCCCCAACAAGAGGAAGCCGATGCACGACTTGTTGTCATCGATGGAATTCAGGCAACGAAGTGTGAAAGCTCAAAAGCGTCTTGCTGCCGCATCGTCGCATCGTCAAAAGTCCCGCCCCTTGGGTTGAGCAAGCTCCGCTTAGATTCGGATCCCGATGTGCGGCGGAGAAGGGAAGCAGTGGATGGTGGCGCGGATGCCCTGGCTATCGCGAGGGTGCGGAGTAGACGTGTGAACGTTGCGAGGTTCAAAGGTGGCCTCTCGCCTCGCGGTGGTACGAGCGGCGAAATGGTGCAGCGGCTCGTTAACCATGGTCTGGAGGGTCGCCAGGGTCGGTCGCGCCGTCGCTCCTTTGCTGGGCCGTGCGCGAGTGTACAGGATTCCGAGAGCGGCAGGGTTGGGTTGTACTCGCTCTTGTTGTTGTTGAACCGAGACTCATGAACGGCTTGGGCATTTCTGACCCGTGCGGTAAAGGCCTCCACGTGAAGACTTCATCCTGCACTGTTCGCTATTCAGGCCTCGAGGTCGGCCAGCTCTTGCCTGGCCAGTCCAAGCAAGCCACGTTGAAAAGCGATATGAGCCGCTCCCGCTTCATCAGCGCTTGTTGTAGCTGAAGAGTCAAGTCCACCGGCTTGCACCGCGCAGGGGCTGACGGAAAGAAGGACCTGAGGCAAGTCCAGCACGGACGCTTAGGGCGCGCAAGGATGAAGGGTGATGATGAAAGAGGTGAGTCTGTTGCTAACACCCTGCACAAGGCTCGCTTCCATTGCCACGTGGCTTTCGTCGAGAGGGACACGTACCCAAACGCTTCGCAATGGGTAGAGCCAGATCCATCTCAGAGCTGTATAGACTGGTGCCCACGGCTTCGCGACCCTGCGAGTCGCGAGAGGATCATTCAACAAGAGGTCAGGATCTGGCGCAAGAGAGCGGGAGGATGAGGGAACATGGGTGCTTGGCAAATGTAGAGTCGCCTCTGCTAGCACTCTTCGCCTCCGCAGCTCCGCAGAAAATCTCTACAATCTTAAAACGCACCTTTCCGCGACTCATTGCGAGAGCCCAATCAGCAGCGAGAGATCCGCCGGTCGATTGTATGCTCCCTTGGCCCAGAGAGACATTCCCGATATTGCTCAGAGCGCGAGCAGTATCCGCGCCGGCGCCACCGACTTCCTCCAACATTGGATCTTGGCCACTGGATCCCCGTGCAGCTGTCCTGAGCGCGGCGTCCAGGTCTCCCTCCATCGAAGCGTCAAATGCGGCCTGCAGTCGATCTTCTTGACTCTGCTCTTGCGGTGCTGAGCTCTGACGCTCAGGGTGTGGAGCTGTGGCCTGAGGTGGTGCTACTAGCGGCGTCAATGAAGAATTGAGAGCTTCGACGGCGTTCCAGCTTGCAGCAGATACGTGTATGAGCAGCGTCATTCGCCTTTTACGGTCACTCATGCTGGATGGAGCAGCATCAGTCTTGCCCTCCGAAAGCGTGCTGCTCGATGTCAACGTGGTGAGCTGCACGCGGAGGTGCTTTTCGCTCTCCATGCGAGAAGCGTGCGGTAGGCTGAGCAGATAGTGTGATGAGCGCATTGCTGGCGCAGTTTGGTTGCCTGCAGTCGTTCCTCTCCAGCCGCTGGGTATGAACGTCGCTGTATGCGTAGCGAAGGGCGGGCTGGTGCGTTCTGCGCTCTTCGCAATGGCACAGTGCTTGAAATTATACGTGAGCTTGAGAGGCGGCTGGGAAGTTCGTTGGTTCAAGCCGATGCACCAGGACCATGACAGACGCAGCAACTTCTCGCCTTCCCTCACCGTCGAGGCGCTGCGATCGAAAGCGCTCTTCGAGGCTACAGGCGCTGGCGATCAGAGAGTCCTCAGGAGCCGGACGTGTTCCCAGGATCGACACCGCTGGCGCAATTATTCCAGTGAGAAAAGGCCCAGAGTCGGGATGGAGGAACCGAAAATGGAGGCTCCGCGGATGGAAGCAGATCCACGTTTGATTCTTGATTGATGACCGACAGTCGACTTGGGAAGATTTGCGGTGTGCCAAACCACGTGACATGTCTTTGGGCGTGCACGGACAGCAGCGATGATGTTGCACGGTCGCGGACGGACGGGGTGCATCATGGGTCTCGGGCGTGTCAATGCATACACACAGGGAGACGTCCCATCCTTCCGATCACGAAGAGCACCCACGAGCAAGCACGAACGGCCACACGTCTGCACCTAGGGCCAGCACGAGCCAAGCACCCTGTGTCAACACCGCAACTCACGTGTCAAATCTTCGTCATTCAGCTCTGTCCGAGCCACGGGAGGCCAGGCTCTGGTCCGCTGATCGAAGCGCGATCATAGCAGCAGCACGAGTGCCATCCCGCTTTCTTTAGCAGAACAGTCGTCAGCCTCGTGGAGTGCTTCCCGACATGGCGTCCTGGCTATCGTTTAGCACACCAACGGACATCGATGTGCGGCTGGAAGGGGAAGAGTCTCACAAGCAGGTGGATGTCAGGCTGGACAAGGATAGGAGGGAGAGGTGTCCCGTGTATCTGGATGGCGAACCTGTGAGGGGCACCGTGCACGTGAGGGTAAGGGATGGCAAGCGGCTCGCTCACGAGGGCATCAAGATCGAATTCATAGGCAGTATCGGTGAGTGCAGTGGGAGCGTTGCAATGGATGGGCCAAGAAACTGCTGAGCGACCGATGTTTATGGTTTGAGAACCTTGAACTCGATTGCCATCGTGCGAGTCCCGGTTGTTTGTCTCGTAGCGCCCAGCTTTGCTCGTGCACTGTATCTCGGGGGTCATGCCGCCGCTCCGCGATCACGTTGCGTGTCAACATGCCTGACAATCCCATTATCTTGCTTGCCTTTTCAGAGCTGTTCTACGATCGAGGCAATCACTACGAATTTCTCGCGCTCACGCAAGAACTGGCCAGCCCAGGCGAAATTCGCAACGCCCAGTCATTCGATTTCGACTTTAAGAATGTGGAAAAACAGTATGAAAGCTACGTCGGCATCAATGTCAAGTTAAGGTGAGACGTCGAGAGGAGATCCGCGACTCGCAGCTACGAATGGACGGCAGAGATTAGGTGCAAGGAGCGAGCTGGCGAGTGCGCACCTCGCTGCTCAGCATGTGGGCGAGGCAGGTTCCATTCATCTTTGGCGCCCAACAGGCAGCCTCTGTTGGCTCCGTAGAAGAGCTGATGCACAAGTCCGCACTGCACACCTCGCTCAGATACTTTTTGCGGGTCATCGTTTCGCGACGGATGGCGGATATCACCAAGGAAAAGGACATGTGGGTGCATTCGTACCGCATGCCGCCGGACAGCAACAATGCCATCAAGATGGAAGTGGGGATTGAAGATTGCCTGCACATCGAGTTCGAGTACAACAAGAGCAAGTCAGTTGAGCAAAGTCCCCCCGTGTTGATGCCAATGGAAATCTGAAATTCTGCATTTTCGCATGCAGATATCATTTAAAGGATGTCATCGTCGGCAAAATCTACTTCTTGCTCGTCAGAATCAAGATCAAGCACATGGAGCTCAGCATCATCAGAAGGGAAACGACAGGTACAGGTGATTTAATCAGGGCTCAGGCTCTCTCCAACGCTTTGCTAACCCATCTGCCTGTACCCTGCCCGCAGCACCCAACCAGTACAATGAATCAGAGACAATCACAAAGTTCGAGATCATGGATGGAGCTCCCGTGAGGGGTGAGTTGGTACTACCTCCCACCATTCGAGTGCACATGTTATGCCTTTCTCTCTGCTCATTCGTCCCTTCGCGCCGCAGGCGAAACCATCCCAATCCGGCTGTTCCTGGGTGGATTTGAGCTGACACCGACATTCAGAGAGGTCAACAAAAAGTTTAGCACGAGGTACTATTTGAACTTGGTCTTGATCGACGAGGAAAACCGACGGTATTTCAAGCAGCAGGAAATCACCATCTTGTAAGTGGTTCTGCCGCTCGCCGGGGGAGCTGCTGCATTTGCAGTCGCGAGAATCGTAGCGGGTTGAAATCGCTGATCGGCTCTTCATCTCCTCGCACCATGCCCGGCAGCCGGATTCCAGAGAATTGATCTATCAGTGCAGCGGAAAAATGATTCCGACAAGCGCCAGCATGCTTGCTGTACACTATATCCAGACACCTTTTGAATCATGAAATCTGGTGCATTCAGCTTCATATCTGCGTGATGGAGCGTCTGACCCAGAAACCTTGGACTCTTGAAAGACGCTCGGCTCGTGCCATCGCTAACACCTCGCTCAGAGCTTGGCTGGGAATCAAAATTGTCTATGACGTGTCTGAAGCATTACGTGCGTGGAGCTATGAGGGAGGCGCCGAATCGTCGGGAAAGTGGCAATACAATGTGCGTTTTGGCTTGGGCAGCGATTGGAAAGAGTCATGATCGCCAAGCGAGAGTGTGAGGCATCGAACACGAACACAGAGAGATGGCGCGGAGCTTGGACCTGATGAGCGAGAAGAGAGTTTGCAGGGAGACCGAGGAAGGGATAAGGCTCGTTTGAGGATCATGACGGAAGAAGCTGAGAACTTTCTTTTGGCACGAGCCCACAGCAAACACGAACTTCGACACGGAAAACGCGTGAAGCGGCCGCGGGTGACAAAACTTCTAAGAGCGGCCAATTTGATAAGTCTTTGGAGCTTTGCGAGAATGACCGACGCTGTCGTGCAGATTGACGTTCGCGACGAGTAGTAGGCGCATACCAAGGTGCGGAGTTTCTGAGCAAAGGTTCAGAAGTCTGCCGTCCTCCGCGGCGTACTATTGATTGGCCGCGTTCTTAGAGGACCACGCATCGACAACCGCCAGCATCCTTCTCCTTGTCGCCATACTTGCCCCCTTTTGATTTGGACTTTGATCTGGAGTGCCGCCTCTCGCCGCCGTTGCCAGTGCCGCCGGGGCCACGCAAGAGCATGCTAGCTCTTGTGGCAGCCTCAAAGATGTTCTGTCCCGTGATGAACAATCACAGCGCATCAACACTAATTGCCGCTTTGCGACAATGCACCGTGAGGTGAACCACTCACGTCCACTCCATCATTCTTCAGCGCTGAGCATTCATGATATGACCTTGCGCCAATCTGCTGGGCAATCGCTTTGCCCTGAAGGTGGACATTGCAACCAAAGATTCAGTCGACCTGCAAAGCCACTTTTCCTCGCTCACTCACTTGAGCTGTGGTCACAAATCTGCTCCCAGCACCTCCTCGCCCTTCCGCCTCATCTCGCAGATCCCTCTTGCAGCCTACGAGTAAGACGGGCACCTGAGGGCCGCAAATTTGCCGTACCTCTTCCATCCACTGCGCGCGCAAGTGATGTCGGCGTCAACTCAGCAATGCAACGGATGACGAGCGGTCCGAAGACGTCTCACCTTGACTGTGACATTGTCGAGAGAGTCGGGCGTGTCGATGCTGAAGGCTATGAGTATGACGTGTGCTTGAGAGTACGAAAGCGGCCTCAGGCGCTGCGGACAGAGAAGCGTCAACGGGACCGAACGCCACTTGCGATAAAGCAGCGTCCAGACCTCCACTTACCTCGTACTCCTCCTGACCCCTGTCCGCGTCGTGCAGTGAAGATCCAAGGTCTGATCAGAGTGACCTTCGGGTGATGACGCTTTGGACCCCGTAGCCGACTCACGCAGTATCCCACAACGCCAGCTGTACCGGTTTGCCATCCAATCTTATTTCAGCAACGTAATTTTCAAATATTGCTGGCGGTACACAAGATGTGACACGCTCAGTCACAGAAGGAGCCTGTCGTTTCGCGGGATCTGCATCTCAAACTCACTAGGTTCCTGGCGCGGTGGACGGGCGAAGGTAGAGAAGCGACCGACGTGTTGCTCAATCATTCAGCAAAGAGGGGGCTACGATGTTGGCAGCCCTACACAAAGGTCTACGGCAGCGACTGGACCGTGCTTCTGCACCTCGCAGCTGCCATTGAGCGCTTTGTGAGGTGCAACTCTAGCGGCCCAGCATCCTTCCACACTTTCGTACCCTGTTCGCGCGTCGCAGGCCAGTTGTCTGAACTCACATATTCGTGTGGAAAGTCTCCAACGGCAAAGACGCAAAGCAAGCTTGTCTTGCCGCAAGCGCCATCTCCAACAATGACCAGCTTCCTTCTGATCTGCGGACGTGCGGATACGAGTCGCGCAAAGGGAAGGGTAAGCGGTGAATTGATGGGTAAGTCGTTGCCTTTCTGCAGCTCATATCCGGCCAGGCGTCCGTCCGCTCCCGCTTGCGCGCAAGCTTCACTCACAGGATCCGGAGCCATGCTGATGCGCGCGATTGAGACTGCCTGTGCCTCAAGCGCTTCTCTTGGCAGACCCCGCTTCGATACGTGTCCTGGACCGTCGAGCCCTCTCCGAATGCAAGCGTCGATTTGCTCGCGTTGCGTGGCCCTGGTGATACGTGTGTGCGGGAGAATGCGCTGCCCCAGAAAGTTGAGTCCGCGAGGTGGAAAGGCCCTGTCTGAAGAGGTGTCTTGCTTGGGCGTGCGAGAAGCTTCGCGTCGACTGCGAGTGCCGATGCTGGATGCGATGATGTGAGGGTTGCAATCAGAATGGCTGTGCACGCTCAGTCGCGGCTTATTGTGACGGATTCCGCCCTCGGAATGGGGCCGCGCACAGGTATCAGCTACGGATGTAGCTGCTGGGATTGACCACGATCGCTCGGCGGGTATTCGGTGCGCGCCAAGCCGGAGCAAAAGTCGAGAAAGTGCGATGCCGGTGAGGCTCTGCTAAGCTCAGCTGCCTGGGCTGCGCCGCGAGTGGCTTGCAAGCGTGATTTGATGAGGGACCGTTGAACTTTCTGCAGTAGGTCATCAGTTGTAGACGTGATTGCGATCTGAATGCGTGAGCAGACAACACCGAGACCTCATGCGTAGGTGGAGACTCATCAGACTGTACGGGTCAACGGCGACGTGATGGTCGGCCTGCTAAGGTTGACGCGCAGCAGACAGCAGCTGATGTATTAATAGGCACAAGCAGCTGGCAGGCATCATCAGGCGTGCGTGCGTGCGCGCATGCATGCGTGCCAACCTTTCCGAGCGCGGTGCGTGCGATGCACACGAGCGTGATTGATTTGGTGGGGCGCCTTTCTTGCGCCAGAGTACTTGTATAGCGCGCGGCAGCTTCATCATTTAATGTTACAGCTGCAGCAGCAGCACAGCATATGCTGCAGCAGGCTAGCTGCTGATGATGATGGAAGCGCGTCACAGGCGCGCGCGCGGATGCAGTAGGCGCCCCTTCTTGATACATCTCGCAACACCTGCTGCAAGACGAGGGCGTGGAGACGGCCACCGGAAATTCAAGACGGAAATTCAAGATTCAAATTCGATCACGTGACTGTCAATGATCCTCCCCTCCCACTTTGACCCTTGGCTTATGACTGCATGGCGTAGGTAGGTAGGTACCTTTGACATGCTGGACTCGCCGTAACTCTATCCGTGATGGTATCCCCAACAATCTGAGTGCACGCTGCACTGGAGCGCTCTAGGATCTAGCGTGCGAGTACTAGATGGAGCTCAATATTCATTCGATTTGTAAGGAGTGAAGCAAGTTCACGCAGTCAGAGTGCTCAGTCAAGAGTTTGAGTCTTGAGTGGTTGGTGAGTGCAGGTTGCTTTCGTCTGCGCGTGCTGGATGCAAGCCCTCAAAAAGACATTCAAAATGGTCACTTAGTAATTTGACTGTGCGGTCCGTATTGGTGTATTCTGGAATATCAATTTTTTTTGCATGATCAATCAAGTGCCGGTGTTGCTCTCGCCCGGGAAGAAGCGTAGCGCCAAAAACGCGTGCCAAAGTGCAACGCGTCGGACGCGCTGCATTCGTGATTGCATCGTCGCGCGAGGCCGATCGCGATTCGTGATTTGGGTGAGAGCGCAGCGGCAGCGGCAGCGGCATCAAGGACGCGAGCGTACTTGGAGGCTATCAGGAACTCGACCGTGCCCCTCGTAACAACCAAGCTCTTTACGATCACCTCAGCATTCGCACCGCGTCCCATCGCACGTTCATCACTGCTTGCTTCGCAAGACAAGACATCCGACTCCCTTGGCAGGCGCGTGCCAACCGCTGCAGAGAGAGCCGCTCAGTGCGCCGCACTGCATCGATGGAAAGTTTTCTGATGGCGACGACGCCATTGCCCTTGACCTCGGCATCCAGCGCGAGCGCACTCGGGACAGTGACTTCGGCCAAGGCTACGACTGCGACAGATGGGGATGATGCAGCGATGGTGGATGCGCCTTCCGCTACGAAGCGCAAAGCAGAGGCGGGGGTCGAGCATCTCGACGCCGAATTTGAACTCGACACGCCGCCTCGAAAAGGGCCATCGACAAAGAAGGCCAAGCCGGCTGGTGCCGATCTAGATGGCGCTGCTCACCAACAGCAGGCACGCCCAAGCGATGCTCGCGTCGACGTCTTCGGTACCAATGCCACAGCGGGGCCTTCCAGATTGCCTGCCGTGGGCACACGGAAGGGCGCCGGCAACAAGGGCAAGAATCAGCAGCTAGTCACGCTCAAGGGGAACCAGCTCATCATCAAGCAAAAGATCTTGGACGCAAAGGACCAGATGTCAACATTGCAGGGTATGTTTTGGCTCATCGACTGTGCAGTGTCAAGGCGCTTACGAACCCGCTTCGCTGCACGTAGGCCGCATCAACCTCAACGCGTACTTGCAGAGCTGCACCGGGCCAGTCGAGCGACTTCCTGATGAGCATCTGCCAGTCATCGCAAAGCTAGCCCAAGAGTCGTGAGTGGCGCAAGCTCCTCGCACCAAATGTTGCATAGTCTAGTCTCACCCGTATCGCTCACCCTGCACCTCGCAGCGACAAGACTTTGGTAGATCTAGTGCGATCTGTAGTCAAGATCATTCTTCCCTCGAGCGACGACGTCACCAGCGCACCATTGGATTGTGCAAAGAGTCTGCGTAAGTCGGAGCGGTAGGCCGTCCGCATGCCGATGATGTCACTCATGACCAAGCTCCATCATGCTCGTCCACAGCCACGCTTACGTCTGAGGCAGTCCACAAGGCGATCCTGAGCGTCGCTGATAGAGTCAACTACGGAGTAGAGAGCGATCCTTTGGGGAGGGACTCGGTCCCGCCAGTGAGTCGCGAGTTTGCGTTGCGCGTCTGCTTGAGCCATGCTCATACTCGTCGGCGGCATCATCAGGGCATGCAAATGTGGCGGTGGGAAGTTCGGGACGATGCCATGCTGCCGAGCGAGATTCGGGAAAAGCTGCTCGCCAGGCGAGAAGAACGCCTCGCATCCATTAAACCCGAGATTGAGCGGATCATGGAAGCGATGCCGGAGGAAGAGCGGCATACCCTCTTGAAGGCGACCAGAAGACCTCTGCCTGGCAAAGCCGCACAAGCTGACCAGTCAAGTGCGGCGCCAGAGCCCCAAAAAGAGATCCCAAACGTCTCTTCAGCGCTTGAATCGTCGGCTTCCAAGACGCCCTTACTAAAGAGTGGCGCTGGCAGGGACGCTTCTACCGCGATAGAGATTGAAGAGGAAGGCGATGAGGAGCAGGATTCTGGCATCGGTAGCGCATCCTCAAATGGTTCGCCTGTGAAGAAGCAAAAGACGAACGCAGGCAAAGCAGCCGCAGAGCCAAAAAAGGTGAAGGTGTTGGACCCGGAAGCGCTGGCGAAGCAGGCCGAGCGAGAGGAAAAGAAGCGCGAGCGCGAGCTGAAGCGAAAGGAAATGGAAGAGAAAAAGGCGGCCAGGGAGGCGCTATTGGCCAAGAAAGAGCACATGAAGCAAAAGGCCGCTTCTTTCATGTCTGGCTTTTTGGCTCGTGGAAGATCGCCTTCGCCTATCAAGCATTCAAGGCAGCCCGAGATGAAGGACCAAACCGAATATGAGCGCACATTCTTGCCTTGCGAATACAAGGACATAGCTCCCGTCAATCGATTCCACAAAGCGGCGAGTCTTGACCTGCTTGACAACATTGGCATTGGACAGCCCACCTGTGGGGGTGAGTGAGCGCGTCTGCTGAAAGCAAGTCACGCGCTTACATTGGACATCTACATCTTCGCGCAGAGCTCTTGGTCCAATGTGTACGCGGC
Organism: Ceraceosorus bombacis; assembly: GCA_900000165.1. NCBI lineage: Eukaryota > Fungi > Basidiomycota > Exobasidiomycetes > Ceraceosorales > Ceraceosoraceae > Ceraceosorus > Ceraceosorus bombacis. The sequence continues at coordinate 300,083 of CCYA01000192.1, forward strand.
TCGGCGAGCGATAGTCGCTCAAGCGTGCCGGCGCGACGTCGGCGCAGAGGCATTCACCCACGCGCCAACGTCCGCGAGACGCTTCGCCTCGTCAACGAAGCCGGCCTTGTCGGAGGCGCTTCGGAAGAGGATGCGCGTAGCAGTCTGAAGCGATTGTCGAACCGCAGGAATGTCCCCGTCAAGTTCTTGCAGTTTGAGAGCGACAGACGACCAGCTTGGTTCGGTGCGTCATTGCGAGAGAACTCGTTTGGCTCACCATGTATCACACTGACCCGGAGTGTTTCGCGCCTGCCAGGCACATGGACTCGCAGCTCTAACCTAGTCGGCGCACGCAACCCCTTCGGACAGGATCCTGTTGCGCTAGACTATACGTATGATAGCGACGCCGAGTGGGAAGATGTTGGAGCGATAGAGGGCGAGGAAGTGGACAACGACAAAGAGGACGACGCAGGAAGTGGGTCTGACGGCGATTCGGAAATGGACGATTGGCTTGTGGATGATCTCGAGGAGGAAGAGGAGCCCGAAGGCGAAGATGGACACTCTGACATCGTCGAGACGGACAAAGACGGAAACGCACTCTCCGCATCGCACAAAATTGACTCTGCGCTCGGAACACCGCCGCTCTCGACGCGCCCTGCCACTGCTATCAACGAACTGCAAGTTAAGAAGAAGCGAGTCAAGCCGATTGGCCGCAGATTCACTTCGAAGCTTGTGCCAATCTCCATGGGGCCGCACTGGGAATCGACCCTTGGCGAATCTTCACACGATGCATTCAAGTCGTATCAAATGGAATTCCTGAATGGTGAGCAGTGCCCTGCGGCACAACATTGCGCTCGAGCTGTGCTGACAGAGTTCGTGCGTGCGATGTGTTCCAGGCGCGTACCCAGGTCTCAATCCTTTCACGTATGTGCAGGCGACAGCAGAGCCTGGACAAAGCAAAGCCCAGACAGCCACTGTTACCGCATCTTCGCCATCCAAGGCTGTAGCCATGCAGACACAGGCATCGCTTGGCATCTTGCAAAGAGCACTCAATCCAGCAGCGGTCACCGAACCAACCAATAGCGGCTTGACGCCCAACGCCTCCGGCGTCCTGACACCTCCAGCCCCAGCAGCAAAGGTAGTCAAAAGCGCATTTCCCAGCGAGAGCATTCCCGCTCTGCTCAAGGCCGTCGAGGGACGCACGCAGACGAAGATTCTCCTGATCGAATCTCTGCGTGGAGAATTTGCCGGCGTAGCTCGAAACGCCATCGAAGCTGCTGTTGACCAGTACACTGAGAGAGAGGGCAAGAAGGCCACTAGCAAGTGGGTCGTCAAGGCCAACTTCAAACACTTGGTCGTTTAAGGGGCCATTTGTGCATGTCTCATCCACATAGCACGAATCACGAATCTCTCGATGCAGATATCGACTTTCGAATCGATGCAACAGCTGACGCGACACTGGAGACGCGCCGTCGCATCCATACCTCCCAGGCTTCTCTCACACTTTTGCAATATCATTTCTCATGTCAACCGCGACCTTTTGTAGCCGACCTATGTGCAGACGGAGCTCCTTCGGTAGGCATCAGCGCGAGCTGATCGACGATCTGGGTTGGAAGTTCAATCGGCGGTGAGCCTCTTGGCAATGTTGGGGTCGACGGACGTGCCTTTTCAGAACTCACGTAACTGCTGTCTGCGTAGCCGAGCACGGTTGATATTTGCGAGCTGTGTGTGTGTGTGTTCTCATCAGGCATCAGCGCGCGTTCGCGCAAGCCTTGTCACCGGACGTGGACCCGTGCCAGGCTCACCTTTTGATACCCTTTATCCTTTCCGACTCGATGGAGCTGTAATTCGCCAGGCCTCTGCCGACTTCGATCAGTTCCCAGTCCAGTTCGGAGGGCGCGTCTCTAGTGAGAACAGGCTCAGCCAGGTGAGCGTGTTGATCCTCGCCTGCGAGATGAATCGGAGTAGTAGCACCGCTACCATCGGAGCTCTTGATGAAGGTCGTCAAGCCCCGTCGAGCCAACGCCGCAGCGGACATGGATTCCTGAATCGCTTGCGAATGGTGCAGCGCATCACGCTCGACGTTGGTGCCCGTCGCTTCTGCGCTCGAAGCGATGCGATGTCGACGCAAGACGATCCTTACAGCTTGCATGCGTTCCCAAGTGCCTTCCACTCCTACCACTCCAGCTGGCAGCAATCTGCCTCCACTCTCCGGCTTGGATATCCTCGCGAAAGCTCCTTCATCGATGACGAGTGTGCCCGCTGGATGCAGCGCGTGCAACAACGACCACTTGCGCTGCGCCAAAGGCTCAGAGGTGGGCAGAAAGAGTGTGTGCGGTGGGTCGAGGATAGGCGGGTAGCCGACCTTGGAGAGCTCTTCCGCATCCAGCAACGAAGAGATGGACGAGACCATGCCCTGGTCGCTGTTTGGCAAACGCTGATCTGCGTCAAGAGCAGGTAGACCACGAGCAACGACGGACAAGATATTTGTTGGCTGGTTGCCATTGAGGATCACTGTGGCTACGCCGGCCGCTGTTGCGAGCTCGGCAGCAATGAGCTTCGTCTGCATTCCGCCAGTGCCAAAATTTGAGCCTGGTGTGTCGACGCTCACTGAGGAAGAAGGGGAAATCCGAGGTGACTCGATGGCATCAGTCTGCACGCTTGTTCAGGTCTTGCCATCTGCAACGCGCTCAGATACGCACCGGCCTTTCGTGCCAAAGCCACGTTCCGCACCACTCCCAGCCTCCTCGCATTGGGGTTGGAGTTCGGATTGCCAGTGTACAGCCCGTCTACGTCTGTGCAGAGAAAGAGGTAGTCGGCATCCACGATGCCAGCGGCGATAGCGCTGAGAGTGTCATTGTCGCCAAATCTGAGTTCCGACACTGAGACGGTATCGTTCTCATTGATGATGGGGATGGAGGAGAAGGGCAAAGAGAGCAGCGTAGAAAGCGTCGTCTTGGCATTCTCGAAGCGAGGGCGCTGCACGAAGGGGGGAATAGGGGGATGCGCAAGAGTGCGCGCAAAAGCGCGTGTGAGCGAGAGCCGGCTTAGCATCGCGAGACACGAGCACCGACACTCACATCGCCGAGATCGTTCCTGGTGAGCAGAACCTGCGCAACGCTGATGCCGACTTGCGCAAACAGGCTGTCCCAAAGCGCAATGAGCCTAACCTGACCTAGCGCGGCAAGCGCCTGCCTCTCCCCTACGCTCTTTGGCTTCTCGTTCAACCCCATTCTCAATCTTCCCATTCCGATGGCTCCCGAACAGACGATGACGACCGAATGTCCGTCTTTGCGTAACGCCGCGCATGTTTCCACGATGGAGGAGAGGACGGAGAGCTTGGGCTGATTGGTGAGGGACGAGAGGATGGAGGATGTTCCTAGCTTGATGACTATCCGCTTGCCTCTGGGTGGATTGGCCGCTGACGCCGTCGAGGTTGAGGCAGCCGCATCGTGCTGCGCCTTGTTGCTGCTGCTAGATTCTCTGCCCAGCGTGGCAGAGACCAAGCTGGCTGTGGTCGCAGCTCCGTGAATCGGCGGTCTTGAAGACATTTCACGTGCGCAAGAGCATGGAAGCTGTGGCTTACATGCGCTGCACGAAGCTTGTTGACCTGGGAATATTGTGGCCTCTATGCGCTTACGGTGGGGTGGGCTCGATCTGCAGGCAGGGAGGATGAGGTGGTGGGCGATGGCAGCTCTACAACAGCGCAGAATCGCTTCCTGGCACGGCCGACCAATGCAAATCAAGAATCACGAATGTGAGAGGGAGTTCACTTCTGTTGTGCGTGATGACTCCCTCCCGCGCCGAGTATAACACTTCAAGGGAAAGCAGGTCCGCGGACTTGGTGGAGTTTGAGCTGTGTCAGTTTTGCCAATCTTGCACAGTCACGTGTTCACTGCAGCGAGCATGCTGTGCGTGCGTGCGCGCACAGCTAATTTTCTTCGCAGTCGTGACTCGTGAGTAGGCGAGTGTGAGTACGGTACGGCGCGATGAATGAATCACTGAATGAAGGAATGAATGAATGCAGATGCAGATGTTTGTGATTTGTTGGGAACGTGAGCGAGTCACCTGAGAGGCAGTCGTGAGTCTTGAGTCAGAGTCGTAAATCTTGAGACATTCAGTTG
>CCYA01000192.1:357198-388054 GCA_900000165.1 Ceraceosorus bombacis
TCTAGGACGAGTTTTTATAGGCAAATTGCTGGCAGACCCGTCAATGACAGGTGAGTTCAGCTTCGCATTGATTCTCGCCGGTCATCAGTGTAGAGCGGAGAAGCGCATGCCGTGCGGGCATGGCAAAGCCTCATCAGCACCACTAATCCATCCCAATCAGCAAAGCGTCCGCGCCCCACGGTCCGATCGAATCGTGGGGTTCAGAAGCCTTGGAGCCCGATGTTCGGGACCTGTGGGTGGGCCGGATCGCTATGTTCACCTGCTCACCAGAGCGCATCGCCTGCCTTCAGCTGCGGGGATGTGGCGAGGCGATACGTTTCAGGGTGTGGGTTCAAATGCCATGGTCCCGCGGGTCCAACGGTGTACGCGACCGCGAACTCTTTGGCAGAGCGGGAACGGGATGGAAAAGGCCGAAAGGGAGCAGGATAATCTCTCACAGGGACGCAGGAACGTGGAGGTTCATGCGCGGATGGATGCTGTCGGAGAGAAGTCCGACACTGGCCCCCCGTTTCCCCTTGCTCCCCGATCCAGTGACTTTGCACACCTCTTGTTACACGAGATGATCGGCAAAGCAGCAGATGCGGCTTCAACCAGCTGCAGCCACTACGTGTCACGAGCCCGCCAATGATCAAATGTCGCGCGCGCATTCTTCGTCCTGTGTCACCTCGATGTGGGCCTGCTTGCGTGTCGCATAAACGGTGTCCACGATCCCTCCAAGTTCATGTCCCTACTGGTCCCGCCTTGCTTTCCTCCAATGCTCTGCGTTGGCGCGCTGGCCGCACCGTTACGATTGGGTTCGGAGCCATTGATTGTTGTTGTGTGGGATGGTGCTCCGCATGACGACAACGCGAAGCCATACGTCGCATCCCCGTCGACGACGAGGTGCCTCCTCATCTTGCCCAGACGAGCGCTTGGATGCAGCGGACGGAGGCCTCGCGGTGACGAGTTCAAGATTGGGAAGTGCGTTGCGATGTGGTTGTTAAGCGGCACTGTTTCTTCCCCCCTGCAGTGCACTGGCCTACCAGGCACACAGCGAGTCCCGCCATCGTCCCAGGATCGTGGCTTGTCTGAAAGTTGGCATGTGAGGGGGTGGGTTTGTAAGTGGGACGTGCTCCGTGCACGCTGTCGTGCGGGTCGGTCTTTTGCACGTCGGAAAGCATTTGGAATGAGTGAACGTGTGGGAGAAAGCGTGCATCGGGACGGGAAGCTGCAGCTAGGAACGCGGTCACGATCAGTGCTGTGGCTGCCGATCTACGTGCAGCAGCAGCAGTAGCAGCAGGAAAAGAGGCGTAGGAGTTCCGCCCACCTGCCCATGAAATGCTGCTTACAGTCGAGGCTCGAGTAGTGGAGAGGGGCTCGAGATGAAGGCAGCAGTCATGCGCCCGGCTGTGTGGGACGCTTTTCGAGCGGGACAGTATCACTGGCGAATGGCAACGAGCGAGACGAGCAGGAAGCACGACCCCGCTGATCGTAGCCACAATCGTGAATCGCTAGGAGCAGTTCTGCACGCGTTCTTCTCAAGGCACCAGGGAGCAGCGCAACTTCAACTCGAACGCGACTCCATCGGGCCGAGATCGGAGGCGAACTTGGGTGGATAGTAGAGCAGCGAGAAAGTCAGTCAGTCAGCCAGCCACTCGGCGTTTCGCGCCCAGATTGCCCTTTACAGCGCTCTGAAGATCCGCAAGGGCGCTCTCACGCAGCCGTCATTCGCCTCGGCAGCGCTTCCCTTGATCGAACACTGGGCGCGACGCCTGGCGTGTACGCGTTGAGCCCGAGCACCCTCACATCTGCAGCCCTGAGCCGCCGATGGGTCAGATATAGTGAAGACACTCAAGGACCGACCAAGATGAGCTGGAGGATTTGCTTCCCAACGCCCGTTCTCAAGCTCCTTGTCAAGACGCTGCGCGCGCGTTGCAATGCGTCGACCTGTGGTGCGGTTAGTGCGACAAGTTGAGACTGCTTTGAGTGATGTACAGAAATGAAGGGCTGCCGCGAGACGAGACAGTCGCTCGGGCGAGCGTGATTGAGACAATCTTGAATGAGAGCTAGACGCTTTTGCGTGAACGGATCTATGCGCTGTGCCTCTCGTGAACTGCAAGTATTGGGCCGGGTAGAGAAGAGGAGTCAGTTCAAAGGCTCCTGTATGCACGCATCTTTCAGCTAGCTCCGCGTCACGGGCCCGGGACAGCAGGAAGCGACGAAGAAGAGCAGGGAAAGAAAAGCCAAGCTGGAAGCCATGTCTCCCGACCCCAAGCTGGTGGCCATGTCTCCCGACCACTCGTAATGACCGCCGTCCGGACGACGACGGCATTGCGACAACTATTGCGCGGTCCTAGAAGCCCTAGCACCTTCTCATCCTCATCGAGAAGCCGTGCGACGAGCTGAGGGAACAATGAGACCCACGACTCACTGTTGTAATGCAAGAGCTTCTCGATCAAGTCCACGTGGGTGAGGACCATCCTCCTACAGCAGTATCTCCTCATGCCCAACTCTGTCAGCGCTTCGCCCTCGCTTTTTCCAGCCAGCAGCAGAGCCAGGTAGGCATTCCACTTGTCGCCAATCACCTTGCCGCACGAGAAGCAGCGAACGGGAATGATCTGGATGAAAGGAGATGGATCAGTTCGGGCCCATGACTGACGGTTTTGCCCCTTTGTATGCTCACCATCGCGGAGAAAGGCAGCTAGCGCGAGAGACGGCCTGATCTTCGATTTGATAGGCCGGCAAGCTGGTCGAGGGGCAGTGAAGGTGAGGAGCTAGGATAGAGAGCGTGGATGTATTGCTGCTCGCACCCGCTTGTTGAAAGAGACGCGCGGGTTTTCGAAATGAGCCTCTCGTGCAAAGGAGTTGTTGACCCGAGGACGCGGGCCAAGGCGATCTCAGCCAGCGCTCAGAATGAGTGAGATCCTACCGAATCGTGAGGGTGAGGGAAGGTGGAAGGCTACAGGAAGGCAGCATTCGCATGGGCGGATGCATTCAGAGTCTGTGTGGACGGCCTCAAAAAGAGGTGATGAAGCGGGCGATGAACAAATTTCAGTCACGTGCACAGGCTTGCAAGGCGCTCGCCAAGCTCGTGCGCTGCAAGAAGACTGGCTGTGTCCGTGAAGCACAGGGCAGCTGGTGCGCGGCGCAGCGCGTCGTGAACTTTCGCAGAGCAACGTCAAAGGGAAAAAGCACGGAGCCAACCGGGATTCGCGATGGAGGGCAACCCCTTGAGCTACGAACTCGCCATTCCTCCTTCTCACCCATCTTGCGTCCACCCTTCGGAATTCAAGCGCCAGCGTCGTGCCTTGAGCATCCACGAAACAAGGTCAAGATGGCATTCACAGCCGCGGTAAGTAGTCGTCGAGAAGGTGCCTCGGAGTGGAGATCTTCACCGCGCTGCATGCTGACCCTCGGCTCATCCTCAACCCCTTCCTGACTCTGGTCATTCAGCTGCGAGCCAAAGGCTCGAGCACTGGCGCATTTGCAGCTCTTGCTCTCGGAGTCGGTGCATCTACCAGCACTGCCTTGCTGATGCCTGTGCTCGCTGATGGGCACGAGTCCCACAAGGTACGTACGCCGCAGGTGCGGTCAATCTCGATTCACCATGCTCGCCCGCGTTCTGACCTTTGACTCTCCCTTCATACATGCGCATTCTAGCTGCCCATCTATCCTCAACCCACACCACCAGTGACACTGATCGAGACCCATACTGCTTTGGAAGGCCATGTTGGGGACGCGAGGCGCGCTTTGCAGAGCTCGTTCAGTGATCTGAAGGGCTACGTGCAGAGCGGAGTCAGTCGATGGATTGGTGTGGAAAGAGCTGTGGAAAGTGAGTGTGGTGCTGCGCATCTGCGCACGACTGAATCGCCTCCGCCTTTACCGTTTGCGAAAGGGTGACTGAGAGCTAAGCGGCACACTCGATGCCCTCGCCCACTTTACTGCTTCCTCGCAGACCGTGTCTCTTCGCTCGTTTCCGACAGCGAACCTCTTACACCCGGAATCCTCTACATCGGTGTCGCCACTCTTGCAAGTTCCGTCTTCACACGATATCGTGAGGCAGCATCCGAAAGTCTGCAAGTTGCAACATAGCAAAGCTGACTCGATCATCCTCTCTTCCGCTCAATCCAGGTGCTCTTCCGCTGCGTCTCCTGACGCCTCCTTTGGCCCTCGTCGTGTCTTCTCAATACTTTTTGCCAAAGACAACCTCCAATGTCTCTTCCTACTACGTCGAGCTGGAGGGTAGACACTTCCCAGCTGTAAAGGAGCACAGGGAATCCGCGCTGCAGTCGGTTCGAGGTCTACTGAGCAGCGCTGGAAAGAGCACCAAGGAAGCTCGAGAGGAGGCTGCAAAGGCATGGAAACGGAGTCTCAAGAGCGTGGAGGACGTTAGCGGACTGAAAGTAGCTGGTCAGGATGCCAGAGATATTGCTCATCAGGTCGAAGCCAAGGCGAAGAGTGTGTAATTTGCTCGACCAGGTCACGCTTTCGCCTTCACTTCAGCAATAGATGTTCGTATTCTCGGTCCCGATTCTGCAGCGCCGTTACAGTTGATCGATTGGGGAGGCGGACCGGGCGCGGGGGGCACCGCTGCAAGCTCAAGGCGCAGGCAACTCGACGCACAAAGACGTGTTCGACCTGGCATCAGCAACAAAGCGGCCGCATCCACGGCGCTTGTAAGGGCGGCGCCGGTCAGCCCAAGCTATAGGCGCCTCTGCCTCACCCAGCAGCCGCAAAAGTATGAAAGGAAGGCGAAAGAGAGAAACAGATAGCGTCAAAAAATTGATTGCTGGCCCACTCTGTGAGCGCGTTCCTCATTCGCCTGGCGGACCTCTTTAAGGATGGGCTGCCGCTTGCTAGCCATACTTGGCCGTGCCGCAGGTTCAGACCACGCAGACGGACATCTTGACGGGCAGTGGCCTATCTGTCTGATGCCCGAAGCATCCGACGCCCCGTGGACCTGAACACTGAACGGTGGCCGCTGTCTGGCTGACCGCCTGTCTGGTCTGATGCTCGAGTCCTACACTGACGACGTCCTCGGTTCTGCATGCATCAATGACGAACTTGTACTAATACTCCCAGAGCGGGGGTCGAACCCGCAGCCCAGTGGACTGCTGCAGGTTCGCCGCGCCGTCACGGAATTTGGCGCCGCCATCCGGCCTCGGTTGAGCTACGCAGCCGCTCTGCAGGTAAAAATCGGACACATGTATTTATTTTGCAGGACCGAGCAGGCTTTCACAGCGCATTGCGTCCACCTCACCTCTGACCCTAGGCTAGATTTGTGTCAGGCGAGCTCAACCTCGCAGATCGGCAGATCGCATTTGGGCATTGGTCGCCGCAGAAGATCACAAAGCAGATGAAAAGGCGATTACGCTTGCGTGTTATTCACAGACGGTATCAAGGTCTCCAATCTTCTCAAAAGGGAATTGGAGCAAGCGGCAAAATCGGCGCGCGAGTGGCCGTAGGTCCAAGTGATCGACACGAATACGCTTGTGGGCTGCAAAGGTCGTTCAGGTTCAGTCTCGCTCCAGATCGAGCGCTCGGATGAATTTTGTGTCGGAACTTCGCCATGAGACGTCCCGTAGGCGCCTTGGTACGCGCTCTCACAGCGGAGGCACAGAATCGGTGCAGTGGACGTTGGGACAGGCTGTGCCGATTGACCCTCTTTTGATGCTCTTTCCCTGGCCCTGCGCGCAGCTCTCGACCATGTGTCAACGCTGAAGCTGGCATCAAGAAGCACACGCTCGGTGTTTTCGCCCTCATCCTTCTGATCTGAGCTTCTTTCGGCTGGCTCGGACCCGCACAATTCGGTCACTTGAGCTGTGCCTCGCAGCAGCTCGGCCAACTTGCCGAGCAGACTCCGAGGATTGTGGCCCAAAGGATTCTGTTCGAAGGTCTTGAAGACGCTGTTTGACGGAGGAGCATGCGTCCGCAGGGAGGGTCCGACATTTCGCGCCACGCTCTCCAAAGGCACACGGGGATGATATGAACATCTGGGCGCATCACTGCGCCTCCTTGCGTCTCGACTCACATCTGGTAGACGATACGCTTGGTGACTCCAAGCAATTGCCCAGCGCCGCGTTCGCCCTTGCACAAATTCTGCTAGGGCGTAATTGTCGATCTGACGGAGCTCTCGGTCAGCTTGTGCTAGAGGAGAGACGCCATTTTCCTAACGACTTACTCGATTGCTTTGCAGCTCCTTGACTACCGCAGAGACACTGGAGATTTTGCCGAGCATGGACGATAACCACCTTGAGTACGCAACGACACCACGTCAATTCAGCTACAAAGTGTATCCGTACGCGCACCGCCAGTGAGGAACGCACACAATCTTCTCTCGTGCTTCAGGAGCAAGACTTTCGCGTATCATGCGTGTCACAAAGGCAACCTCGCCACCTTGAGTGATCATTTCGATCTCTGTACCCGTGCATGCCTAGTTAGGTGCGCTGATGCGGTCAGCGGTGAGGGGGCCCAGTCTAACAGACTCTTCACTTACTGCGCTCGGATTCTCCACCTTTGCTTCGGCAGATTCTTTCATTTCGTCCGTACTTGCGTAGAAAGGTGGGTTGCACATCGTCGCATAGTACAGAAGTGCCCGTTCGGAAGCCCCGGTGCCTTCTGCATGGTCCAATGGGAGAAGACTATCACTCTTCTTGCGGAAGAGATAGAGAATGCGATTCTTGAGGCGCTTGCTCTCGTTCTCAGGAGCATCCACAATCTTTTGGGCAAGTCTCAGAGATTCTCCGTCAATGTCTGTCCCAAAGGGTATTCATCAATTACTGCACACCGCACTATTTGACACGACATGCTCACCAGTCGCGGTGAATGTCCAACGGTCATCCAACGCGCAGCCCAGCAGAGGATAGATGCCGCTTGCTCCGGTGCCACTTCAAAACAAGTGTGTTTTTACACCTCAGCGCCCTCTCTCGTCGTTATCTCGGTCTACTCGCTTGCAATCTCACATGTCTAGAATGTGCACGGACCCTTCCGGATGCCCGCTGGGTTTGTCATTCTCGATTCGCTGCCGCTTGCTTCGATGTTCGCTTTCAATCGCTGCGGACGAATGGGTTGGGACATCACACAGCGCGGTCGGTGGCGATGTGCCTGTCGTGCCACTCTGTAGTGAGGCAGCCAGTAGATCTTGCACCCAGAGAACGTAGTTGAGTCTGCAAGAGATCTCCCATCGGGGTCAGCGGCGATGAGCCAAAAGGAGGAAAGCCTGATCCTCACCTGTTCGGAACCTGCATGAAGCGTCGGAGCTCTTGGTTGGTCAGCAAAGCCTCCAGCCGCTTCACACTCGGGCCGACAATTTGTTGTACGGCTCACTGGAGGACATAGACGATCGGCTGCTTGAGGCGCGTGTATGCCAAAATCGTGCAGAAGCAGCACCTGGGTCAAAGCTCTACATGTCAAAGGCTTGATCAAAGTCAGAAAGCCAGTTTGAAGATCCAATGCTCTTTTCGGGCCATCGAATCACCTGCAAGCATCGCCATTCTGAAAATCGATGAGAACTCGACCGTTGCTTTGTTCAGTGACACTGCCAGGTGATTCAGCAATCGAGTGAGAAAGGCATCGTGCGACGACGACAGCATCTCAGCAAGCTCGACGCACTGCGGTCCCAGCTGTTTTGGGTATAGCTTGGCAAGCTTGTCAAAGTCAGGCCGCTTCTTCGCGTATGGACTGCGGGCTGTTCCGCGCAGCATGGTGGAAGCGTAGAGTCAGAGCTCTGCTGCGTGCCACCTCTACGAAGCATTGTCACGCACGGTGCATGATGACGACGCTCTATGCTTGACGAGTGCCTCCCGATATTCGAGCGCTGCACGCATCAACTGTATGCACTCTGGGGCGAATGGGGTTTCAGAGACCATCGCTTCAACAAGACGAGGTTGCACAAAAAGGACATCGCCATCCTGAAAGTCACGAGTGAGAATTGCGCCGCATCGTGGATGGGTCACGCTTGATGACCCTTGACTCGCTGCTGATCCAATCACGTCACGCGTGCAAAACCACGTGGCCGCCATCTGATGTTGGTCTGCATGCAAGTTGAATGCGCGTGCGGGCCACGCGCGCAGCACAGCAGTCAGCAGAGTGCGCGTGCAAATATGTCATCAGCCACGGCGTGCGCAGAGACGTACACACTACACGCAGGCTGTGAGTGATTGCACGCGCTGGGTTCTGCGCACAGTCGTGAGTTAACGGTAGGTAATCACGGATGACTGAATCTGAATTTGAATGGTGAATCTGAATCGTTAATGTGTTGTGAATTTGCTGTTACTCCGAGGTTGCGTTGCTCGTTATCGTGGTCAAAAGTTGAAGTTCTGAGCGAAGTCGTACTGTATATCGCAAAGCTCGGACGCAGATCATTCACATTAGCGCACGCGATCTGACCCTAATAATTAAACGCTTTCAAGGCAGCAGACGCGATTGTTACTGTGCGTGAGTTCTGCAACACACACTCCAACACGCTTTTGTGCCCATCATCTGCACAACACCCACAACCTCTTCATCAAGCCTCGTGGCCAACCAACTCCTGTCGCCTCCACTGCCATCATTGTACTGCCTTTGGTGCTCTTGTCCGAGAAACAAGAGCGCATAGAAGGAACAACACCCTAAACCAAGGTTCGGATTTTCCAACGCCATCGGGTCGAAACCGAAAACTTCTTTGCAGGGCTGAACCTCGAACATCGGTATCACCTCAGGTTTTGGCGTGGAACAATCCCGAACAAGACGTCAAGATGAATGCTGCCGAGCTCCTGCAGAACACGCTCTCGCCTGGTAAGTTGCGCCCGCACTGCAGCGAATGGCTTGTCTGATCGATCCTGACCTCACATCCTATCCTGATTCTGCCAGACGCTGGTGTCCGTCAAAATGCCGAGCACCAGCTGGAGGCTGCCGCACGCGACAACTATGTGAGCCCCAGTGCGTCGATGTGGCTGAGTGTTAGCGCAAGACTGACATGCCTGGACTCGGCTTTCAACAGGGCGCATACGTGGGCATGCTCGCAGCTGAGCTCGCCAACGAATCGACTGCTCCTCATCTGCGCAATGCCGCCGGTCTTGCGGTCAAGAATGCGCTGACAGCCAGAGACGCAGCGAGGCAGGAGGAATTCGCGAATAGGTGGACTAGTCTGCCTGAAGATGCTCGCTCGGACGTCAAGGCCAAGACATTCAGCACGTTGAGCAGTCAGGATGGCAGAGCTGGTTACTCGGCTGCTCAAGTCATCGCTGCTATCGCCGGTATCGAAATTCCTCGCGGGCTGTGGAATGAGCTGATTGGACAGTTGACCAAGGCAATGGGAGAGACGGCAAACAACTTGTTGAGGCAGGCTGCTTTGCAGACAATCGGTCTGACTTGCGAGGTCATTGTGAGTTTGGCGTGTTTCATCCCAAACTGCGCAGGGCGCTGATGATCATTTCGCGATCTTCTCGCAGTCGAGCTCCTCAAACCCAGAAGTGCTTGCTGCGCAATCCAACGAGATCCTCACAGCAGTGGTGCAAGGAGCCAGAAAGGAAGAGCCCTCTGTCGAAGTGCAGCTTGCCGCTATTCAGGCGCTCTACAACTCTTTGGCCTTCGTCAAAGCCAACTTTGAGAGGGAAGGCGAGCGCAACTACATCATGCAAGTCATCTGTGAGGCGACTCAGCATTCCGATATCCGTATCAAGGTAAATGCCTTCGAGTGCTTGGTAGAAATCATGCATCTATACTACGACAAGATGCGCTACTATATGGAGCAAGCTCTGTTCGGCGTGAGTCGATCTCAGACTTGCGCGCCTAGCGCCCGCACACGGACACGTAGCTGACCCTTCGCCGCGATGCCCCAAAGCTCACGGTTCTAGGCATGCGGGATCCCGAGCCCAGAGTGGCAATGCAAGCAATCGAGTTTTGGGCTACAGTTGCAGAGGAGGAGCTGGACTTGATAATGGAGGCAGATGAGGTGGGTCGATGCCTGAGACTGGGTCTGACCGCCTGACGTGACGACTTGCTCATCCTATCCTTCCCTGTTCCAGGCGCGAGAATTTGGCGAAGAGCCGGAACGTCCTTGCCATGGCTTTGCTCGCATCGCATTGCCAGAGATTCTTCCGGTGCTTCTGGAGACTCTGCGAAACCAGGAAGAAGATGCAGTCGACGACGACTGGACAGTGGCTAAAGCAGCCAGCGCGGCGGTCCAGGGTCTCTCCGACGCCACCACCGACGAAATCGTTGCTTTGGTCATACCCTTCATCGAACAGAACATCCAGAGCCCCGAGTGGAATTCGCGCGATGCCGCCGTCATGTGCTTTGGTTGCATTATGTCCGGACCCAGCTTGGCCAGCTTGGCGCCTCTGGTCAAGCAAGCACTGCCGCAGATCGTCCAGATGCTCCACGACCCGAGTGAATCGGTCAAGGACACTGCTTCATGGACCTTGGGACGGATCACTGATCTTGGATGCGGTGCTATCGACTTGGACAACCAGCTTTCGATCCTCGTGCAGGCTCTTGTGCAAGGACTGCAAGGCGAGCCGCGCGTCGCTACAAACTGCGCTTGGGCTTTGATGAACCTTTGCGACCAGCTCGGCGGCGCGGCCAAGCTTACCCCGGAAGGCAACCCAGCTCCCACAGCCGTCATCTCGCCCTTCTTCGAGGGCATCATCGGCACGCTCTTGGCTGCGTCTGACAGATCTTCCAACGAGGCGAACGCTCGATCGTCCGCTTACGAAGCTCTCAGTACAGCTGTCACAGGCTGCGCTCAGGACACTCTGCCGCACGTCAACAACGTCGCTGTCACAATTCTCGATCGACAGGGCAAACTCAACGCCATGGCTTCTCAATTGGTCGGCATGGATGATCGCACCAGCTGGGCAGAGCTTCAGACAAACTTGTGCTCCGTGCTGCAAGCTCTCACGCGCAGACTTGGAAAAGACATTCTTCCCTTGGGAGATCAGATCATGGGCAGCCTCCTAACCACCGTTCAAGCATGCGGCAGTCAGAGCGAGGCCCTCGAAGATGTGTTCATGGCCATTGGCGCGTTCGCGACTGCGTCAGAGGCCGCCTTTGAGAAGTACCTGCCCTCGTTCAACCCCTTCCTCATTAGCGCCTTGCAAGGACATCAGGATTTGCAGCTTTGCAAGACGGCCATCGGTATCGTTGGAGATGTTTGTCGCGCGTTGGGACCTGCATCCGCACAGTACGCCGAGCCTTACATGGTCGCGCTCACGGAGAATGTGCAAAGCCAGAGTCTTGCTCGGGACGTCAAGCCGGTTATTCTGAGTACATTCGGCGATATCGCCTTGGCTACGGGATCCGGCTTTGCTCCTTTCTTGCCAAACACCATGATGACGCTCGCACAAGCTGCGCAGTCCTCGGTCCTTCCCGAGACACCTGTGAGTGGCGAACGCGGACATGAGAGAGCCCGGGCATCTTCCCTTGTGCTGACATCGTTTCGCCTTTGGCAGACGGATTGGGCCATCGTCGATTTCTTCACTGCTCTCAAAGAGGCTATCGCTGACGCTTACTCCGGCATCGTGGCTGGCGTCGTCGCCGACAGTCGATGTAAGTGTGTCGTTTTGAGGAGCCTCTTCCTGCTAAACAATGGCTTATCCATCCGTTCACTGCAACCACCGCAGCTGATTTGCTTCAGCCTTACGTTGAGTCGATTGTCACTTTCATTGCCAGCGTTGCGCAGTCCTCGCAGGATCGCACAGAGACGCTTCTGCGCTCAGCTATCGGATTGCTGGGTGATGTAAGCGCTGCCTACCCAGGCGGAGAATTGAAAACTCTGCTGCAGCAGGGTTGGGTAGCTGAATTGATCAGAGCAGGTAGAGGAAAGACGATGGGACACGAAACTCGGAAGGTGGCTGCTTGGGCGAGAGAGCAGATCAGGGCGGCCAGTGCCGGGGGCAGCTGAGCGCATGCGTTGTGGATCATGCCCAATCACCAAACTTGGCTAGTCCGCGCAAACCCTAGATGTGCCCCAATCAACTCAACGTTCACGTCACGTCTCCTGAGGGCTGCTTCTCTCTTGTGGTGGCGCAAAAAGGTGAAACGATGCCTCTTCGCATTCTCCATCATCCCCCTGAGCAACCGCCTTCTTTGACTTGGAAATTTGTTCCACTTCCCACACTTTCAATCCATCCCTCCCCTAGCATTTCACTGCAAAGTCTTGTAATACCCAACCATGCATGTAAAAGCCATGGAGACCTCGCACTCCTTTTCAGCAGGTCTTGTCGGCAAAATCAGACACGACACATTTACGACAATAATCAAAGCGTAGAAGCGTAGAATGCAAGGCGTGTGCGACGAAAAGTGTAGTGTAGCTGGAGCATGTATTGATCGAGAGGCTAGCAACATGCTATGCCAAGCCCTATCGCTGCGCCCAGCTAAATTCGCCATCCAGATACCCTTCGGTGGGGGTGAAGGATGGAGTGAGGGAAGGGCCCTGTCGCTTTCAACCCTCTCGCTGCGGCGCGACGGCGACACAGATGGCCCGTCGAGGGAGCTACCGAGCTGGCACGTTGCTCGCTACACATTGGGCTTGTCCAAGTTCAGTTCGTGCATGCACTTACGCAATGAGAACGCATGACGAGCAGCGTCACCTTGCACACCAGATCGCAGGGTGAGCTTTGCCAAGCAGATTGCGATGTTGCGGAAGTGGCTGCTCTGCCTCCCAGACTCGACATTTGGCTGGAGGCCGCATGCCTGCGCTATGACGAGAGGTTTGGCCGGAAAGCGAAGTCTAGCTGCGCGGGCACAATCTCACAGACTCGACTTGAGCCAGCGGACAAAGTCGAGCAACACGTCTCGCCGTGGCTGGTACAGATCGCCAAGCTTGTATCCCAAGGCTTCCAAAGATCTTTCAGCCTCCTGTTCCAAAGCTTTAGCCACTTGTTGAGGATCTCGCAGATCTGCGGCGTGCCGGGTTGTTCCCCCCTCGCGCCTAGGTGCGCTTGCAAGTACGTCATAAGGTACGTCTACGAATTTAGTCGCCATTTCTCCTAGCGCGTCGGAGATCATCGATGATGGGGCTCGTTGTATGTCGAGTTTTGCTTGCTGCACCAAGCCCCCCTTGACGTGCAAATGCAGTGTGAAGTCGACATCGCGCAAAGCACCATCGACAACAGCACGGACCTGGTTGCTGTACCGCAGATCATGTGTGAATTCGGGCGTCTGTCCATGTGTCCATTGCCAGCTCTTCATTTCCTCTCTACCCTTGAGAAAGCGCTCATCTTGGACAAGCGCATGATCCTCTTCCACATGCTGCACTTTGGCCGTCCCATACTTCCTCTCGAATTCTTTGAGAACGCCCTGCTCAAAGTTCTCCAGGTCGAGGGCATGAGCTCGATGAGGATAGGCAGCGCACAGGTTGACCACAGGAGAAGGGACGGAGGCGACTCCTTTGCTTTGCAATGCTTCTCCTCGGATTGGCCTGAGGCTGGAGCCGAGGGTGGACAATTGGGCGGACAGCAACATCGTTCCGTGATGGTAAGCTCTCGCATTGATGAGCTTGTATGCGCTACCGGATACTTTGCGCTCAGCTCCTAAAAGCTCAGGCTGAAGTTGCGACTCGTCGCCGCCCGCTTCCGGCGTCGCTGGTCCTGCCTCTCCATCGTTCGCGGACAAGTCTGACCCTCCTCCTAGCCTGACCCGGACGCAAATGTCGTTTCGGCCATTTACGTAGGCTCCTGCTTGCGTGCCTAGAAACTCTGTCGCGGATGGAGAACCAGGCTGAGGGCTTTGCAACCCTATCGGCTCGGCATTGAGAGCGCGCACGACCAACTCGGAATGCGTGCTGCGGACAAAGTCGGCCTTGTCTACGTGAAAAGAGTAATTGACGTTTCCCAAATCCTACAATAGTGGAGAGAGGATGTCTTCAGTTGGGCGTACGCGCGTGGGGTCCAAGCGCAAGGGAGCGGCTGTCTGCTCGTGGTCCTCGTCAAGTGAATGCTTACATGATAAACTGCACCACCCCCGCTTCTTCGTCGAACCCACTGCAGTTCAAGCCTCCTCATTTCCAGCACATCCAGCTCCTTCCAAGGATTTTGATTGCGCCCAAGGACGACGCATGGCGAAATTCTGTAGATGAGACAAACGGGGATGTGAGATGGACGAGTGCGGAAGAGGTGCTCTTCCAGGCTTAGATTGAATGTGGGTGAAAAGCAGCGGGAAAAGTATGCCTGTGCGTTCGGAGTTGGTGGACTCGTTATGACAGTGTGAGCAGGTTGCGCTCTGCCACGAATCAAAGCACATAGTCTGCCTGCGTTGGCACTCACCTCGGCTTGAGGTCTGTGAACTGCGCGAGTGACGCAGGTGGAGAAGCAGCTACATCGATGGACATTTCTACTACGACTTGTTCTTGGCACCGTCGGCGATGCAGAGTGCGCGATGCGGCCAGAGCCAGTCGATATGAGCTGACGAGCGTAGCTGCTGTCAAGCCGCATCAAGAATGTGAGGGCATTAGCCGTGGTACGCATGTCATCCAAGAGCAGCGTCGTCAGAGGCCTCTAGTTGCTCCTCCGTCCCCTCCTTTCCGACTTTCATCCTCCGCTTTAGATTGACCTTCAATGCCTTTTCTTCGTTCGAGATTGTCTCGCTCCGTACTCTTCCTCTTAGTCATCAATAAGTTCAATCAGGCCGCGCCATTGACCTGGTCTCTCCCTCTTTCTCTCTCGCGCCTCTTGATCCCGACGCGATGCAGACGCAGATGGAAGATGATGAGCAAACTGCTTAACCTCACAATCCCACCAAGAAGTCTATTATGTATGCGCTCGCACGTACGTACGCGTCGCGAATCGAGAAGTTAGAGTCACGAGTCACGAGTTCTGAGTCTTGAGTCAAGAGTTTGAGTCAAGAGTCAAAGTGTCGAGGTCAATCAACAATCACGTGCGGCCGCCTCGTCGGCGCGCGCTCGCTAACCCCGCACACTCATCAAAACTTGATGACTCACGCGTCTCAACACTCACGACTCACGACTCGACTCATGATATCAGACTCATCACTACCGTCTCTAGTCACACATCGCGTGAGAGATTCAGTAGGCATACGCACGCGACTGCTTTCATCTCATTCCTCTCCTTCCCCTGCCTCGTCGTCCCTGCCTCGGCGTGCGCTGATCGCGGCACAGAGGTCCTGCTGTGGTGCGAGTAATCCTCCTCTTGTGCTGCACAGAGCAAAGGTGCTTGGTACCGCAATATGGCATCATCTTCAGGCCCATCAGGGCCGCCCTCCAACCAACATTGGCCTGCGACATCTTCTGACGATGCGGCGTCGCAATTGGCAGCATACAGGCAGAGACATGGTTCCCGCGCACTGCAATCTGACCAAATGGATGAGGACGAGGATGAAAATCAAGTGGCAGCAGAGCTACTTACCGACAATGCCGATTGGCAAAGGATGGAACCGGTTCAGCAAACGTCTGAACGATTGGGCGATGAAAATGCGCTGATTCGAGATCTGCTGCATTCACCTTCTGAAGAAGCGCCTGCTCAGCAACAGGCAAGAGTCGACCCCGTGGGTACAGCTGCCGATGAGCGACAGGCAGGGGCAACGCGAGCTGCAGCTCCGGCCATCGCGCTTGGCAATGTGACTGTGAAGGACTTGAAGAACAGGAATTGTTGGATCTGTGCAGAAGGGGATGCAGAGGATTTGGACACATCTAATGGCAGGACACAAAGGATCAGGAAGTGGTTACACCCTTGTCGTGAGCATTACCCCCCGCAAATTGGTCGCTGAAGCCTTCGCTGACGCAAACGATGGTACTCCTCCTCCTCCATCTTGTGACCCGCAGAATGCAGCTTGGTAGCGCACGAGGTTGTGAGTGTAGACTTCAGAAGAGGCTAGAAGCTTGCATTCGCTTAGCTCCATTCGGCTCTGTGCAGTGTCTCAGACGATGGATCAGGCATGCGGATCGACAAGGAAAGGAGCTCAAATGTCCTCAATGTGCGCAGCCGTACAAGCTCGACGTGCACAAGTCCTTCTTGCTGCGCGCTGGCGAGTTTCTGGAGTTTGCTAGCGCGCTCGGTCTGCCTGCCGTTTCCATCGGTGTAGGTCTGTCCGCGATCGTGCTAGGTCTCACAGCGTACGGATGTGCGGCTACCAGGTCATTCGTCGGAAGAGATGGGTATGCTAAGCTGCTTGGCGGCAAGTGGCCATGGTCTGTGAGTGTCGCTCCTTTCGCCAAATGTGAAGCCTGCGCCCCAACTGAATGTGCTTTGCATCGCTGTTGCACAGCGTTGGATCGAGATGCCTCTCATACCCTTTATGCTGCTTTTGGTGCGCCTAAAGCCAATCGACTTTTTGTCCACCACGACTTTGCTTGCGACACTGAATCCGGTAGGCATTGTCATCGCGCCATCTCCCAACAGTATGGTACCCCCCAACCTCCTCATGGGTCTGTTTCCCAGCCTGAGGAAGGACACAAGAGGGATTTGGCACGTGCGCACGGCCTCGCGCAGGAATTGGCCGCCTGGTCCAGGCGTCACGCTTTTACTGTTCCCTTGGATCAGAGCCGTCTACTCCATTGTCAAGCGAGCCATCACCAGACGCGTGCTTGCTCCTCTCGCACGGCGTGCTGCACCACAGCGCGACGATGGCAGGCCGAGAGATGGCGCCGCTCGACTCGCTGGCATGACAGAAGACTTCGTTGCCAATGTTCATTTCGGCTGGCACGATAGACGTGAGGAACTTCAGCGTCGACATCTTGGACAAGCTCAAGGTAACGCGAATGCGGCGCGCCCACCCGCGCAGCCGAACGCGGTAGGCCAAGCCGCTGCGAATGCGGAGCAGCTAGCAGAGCAGGACCGACTGGATGAGGAGGAGGTGGACAGACTGCAGCGTATCATACTTGAAGCTGGAGGCCCTCAACCCGACCTTCATCTGGCAGACGGTGTGCGGGATGTGGGCCTGGATGCCGAGGGCTTACCACGGCCTGTACCTGCGGGCGCGGCCGCCATCGACGAGCGACCAGTCGAAGAGCAACGCCAGGAAGAAGATGAAGAGGAGGAGGAAGACCCAGAGGAGGAGCAAGGGAACGTGCACGGTGTACACAACGGTAATCAGCGACGAGTCACCATCTACGTCACACCTACGAGCTTGGGTCGATTCTTCCTTGGCACGCTCTCGCTGCCGTTCATTGGGCATGTGCTTGGACAAGCCTTGGCGTGGACTGCTCGCACTTTCGAGTCAAAATGGGCTCTGCGTATCCTGGGCATTGGTCAAGATCCGCACGCAGGCTTGACGGCCGGCAGCGCAAAATCATATCAATCTCCCGTCTCGGCGCTTTTCAAGACTGGAAACCCTTTTGGCCATTCTTTCGACTTTCTGAGCTCTAACGCGTCATCGCAAGAACGATGCGTTGATCCCAAGCAACTGGATTTTGATGAGATGGATCCGATTTGGTGGAGGACCATGATAGGGGCTAGCCTGTGGATCGTCATCAAGGACGCTGCGCAGCTCTATTACAGAGCCGCGAGGCTAAAGCATGCAAAGAACAGAAAGAATTTGCAGGTCGAAGATAAACCATTCCCTCCTCATATGGTTCCTGACTTGGAACTTCGCGAGCGCAGGTAGCTTTGAGCCCTCTTGCAGTCGACTATGGTCTGTCCAGATCAGCAACCTCTTAGCCCACTTACTCTCTTTGAAGAACAAGAAGTGCTTCACCACTCGTACAGTACAGCGCATCATTCGATTCACAAAATGGCACTACGATTCTGCAAAGGCAGCACGCATTGATGATGACTTTCGCACCACTAATGATCAAGCCTTCGCCTTGCTCGACTTGTGCTTGTCTTTGTCCTTGCGCTTCTCCTTCTTGACGGAGATTGGCTTCTCGGTCCTGGACTCATCAGCAAGCTCGATCTTTGGAACCTTCGTTAAGGCTCCCATATCTGTTCCCCCTCGAGCACCAGAGGGCTCGCTGTGCGGTGCATGTGGGCGAGCGTCAGTCTGCGCGTACTGCTTCAAGACGTGTCGTGTGCACGCTTGATGACTTACAAGTATCCCTGGAGCTTCTCCCAGGGCTGCTTGCGCTTGCGATCTGTGCCTGCTGTACCGGGATCGGGCACTGGCGGCAGGGCAGCGACAGGCTGCGAAGCAGCGTCTTCGTCGGTCTTTGAAGCAGGATTGCGCACAATGTACAGATGCCGGGAGATGGGCGCCGATGCTGCCCCAATGGAAAGCGGATGGGAGCGCTGATCAGCACTTTTTTGCCATTCACTCGAGAATGCAGTCAGTTGCGCATTCTACGCTCACACAGTCTCAGTCCACCTGCTTGACCTTTGGGAAGCAGCAGCCTCATACCTTCCATCTCCATAGGCCCTGAGCTCAGATGATTGTACACCTGCTGCCTCCTTTCTTCCTCGTCCCCCTTTCGCTGACTGGACCCCGCCGCCATGGCTATCAATTGTGTAGGCGCTGCAGAGTCTCCACCTCCCACGCCCGGTGCTCCACCCGAGCTTGTGAGACTTTTCTTGCTGGCTTGCGCATTCGAGGCTTGCGATGCTAGCGCCAAAGAGTAGAGCAGCAATTTGCCTTTGCCGGCGCCTTGAGGTGTGGCCGTCGTTGCATCAAAAGTAGCAAGCGGCGCGCCTGCTTGTTCCGTAGCGCGGGGTACCTTGATGATCAATCTGTCCAGATCACGAGGTTTGACACCATCCGGCAGCTTGATGCTCCAAATCTGTTTACCTCCGCCGAGATCTGTCAAGTTGGAGTCGGATTGAAGGTCGGACTCTTTGAAACCTTTGGGGACGCCTTTGATGCTAGATGAAGAAGTGCTGCTACTCTTGCGTCCGCTGCTCGGACCTGCCTCTGCATTCTGATGGCGCGACATCTTTGCGACTTGGCTTGTCCGCCAGTCAGAAAGCGGGTCGACAGAGGGCGATTGGAGCTGGCGCGTGATGCGAATGAATGTTCGGGTCTCGATTAGAGCAATCACGAATGGATCGGGGAGGATGGATGAAGCGTGCGCATCTGTCTATCCGGCGTGGCATCGCGCTTTCCGTGTTCACACTGTACAGAAATCGTGAATTCAAAAATCGCAATTGCACGAGCGCTCGAGGCTATAGGAAGACGCCTCTCGTACGAGACATCCCTCCACCTTTGTGTCGCATGCCTCATTGCGAAAATTTTGAATTCCTTCGCGAGAGGGTGGGTTACAAATCCACTTCGTTGGAGTTGATGTGAGAATCAGTGATGAATGCAAAATCTGACAGACCTTATGGATGCGCCACGAATCTTGAATGAAAGGATGACATTTCAGCAGCGCGGGCCGTCCCCGCGGTGATGATTAGGATTGCGCGCAGTCAATCTTGAAGATTACGATTCGTGATTAAAGATTCGTGAATCGCGCTCAGAGTCTTCCAAATTCTTGATGATTTTGATTCACGATTGACAGGCTCGAGTGGTCAATCAACGGTGATTTCGTCATCTTGATTGATTCATTTCATTTTGATTCGTTGCATTGGTCCACCAACTTTCGAGCACAACATCACTCATCTCCCTCTCTCCTGCAATTACCTTCTCGCCCTCACATCTTCCCCCTCTGCTCATCGACCGTCAAGCTCATCACCCACCTTGAGCTCCACTCGATCACTCTTCGCAGCTGCAATTTCACGTGGTCTCCTTTGAGCTTGGTCAACAGCGTCCAAACGCATTCGAGCCGAAAGCTGTGTGCTTTGCTTGATCCATTCCTCACCACATCAACCACACCTTCAACCCGCTACCGCACACATCTTTGAACCATGTCATACGACCGTCGACCTCCTTACCCGCCTGCCAGAGGCGGCAGAGGCGATCCGTACGACAGACCGCCAGCTCCCAGAACGGTGAGTATATACCATTTGTCATCGTCACCCCATGCGCTGCGTGGGCCGCAAGTCAACATCACAACGCACACGTCATGCGACATCCTTGCTGAAGTCAGCCCAACATGCGCGCATACAGGTACTCTTCGTTGCCAATTTCCCACCAGACATGCCGGCAAGAGAGTTGGCGTACGAGTTTGAGAGAATAGGTCCACTGGTGCGATGCGACATTCCTGCACCAAAGGGAGCAGGAGCCAGAACGTGAGTCTCCTTCTCTCAACGAAGCGATGCGACGAATTACGCCGTGATTAGCGGGGCGGATCGGTACGTCAAGATGTTCCTCTCGCTTCTACGCTCCACCATGCTGTGTGCGTGCGCAGCGAGCGACTTTCAACAGCTTCGCAAGCGCTACCGACGCGAAGTACGATGCACTGCTTCTTGCACGCGAGAGGAAATATACGCGCAGACCTAGCGATGAAGGTCGTCGCGTTGATGCTTCGTCAGGCCGCAAGTCGCACGAGGTTGGCAGCCGTGAGATTGACTCAAGAAGGGGAGGCGTTCGCTCAGCTGCGTGCCTGTTTACCTTGGGGTCGCCACCCACCGCGCGCATTCCATAGGAGCCTCTCGCTGCAAGTCAAAGGCGACTTTGTGCGAAAAGTCTCTCTGACGCAATGCCGCCGTCGTACCCCCGATCTTGCCTACCGTCGCGATATACATGCAACAACAATACCACAGCGCATTCGCCTTTGTGGAGTACCAAGATGCTAGAGACGCCTACGTGAGTCAACGGCCCGACAGCGCAGCTTGCATGTCATTCACACTACGCAACCTGACGGGTTACGGCGACTATTCTACTCTCCTTCCTCCTCCGTCGACGCGGGCGTCTTGTCCACCTCTCGCGATTGGTGCACGTCAATCACAATCAGGCTGCGCACGAGGAGCTCCATGGCATTCAATTTGGACGCTACACTGTGTCGATCCAATTTGCTAAGGTGAGCTAGCTGCTCCTTCTCGGCGAATCTCCAACGCCCACGTCTTGCCGAGATGCGTGGCTTGCATTTATCTCATCGCACTGCAGAGATGCGGGGCGCCGAGACTGGATGTATACGCTATACGTGGGCAGACGTGCCCGCCGCGGATTCTTGTGTAGCATATGCATGGCTGCTGATACGTGATTCCCTTTCGCCTCTGCTTTCTCTCCTCTCTTCCTGATGGCTCTCCCATCGCGATCCGTTACGATGTGCGGGCCGGTTTCTGAAGAATGCACCCTCGGCGCAATGGCGCTTCGACGAGCCTGGGGCACCGCCGCCGCCTGGACCGTCGCGTCGTGGACCACCACCACCCGAAGCCCCGTACGACAGTCGTCGAGACTTTCCGGACCGCCGGAGAGACGACAGACCACCGGCAAGGGAGGAGCCTTACGCTCGAGGCTACAGGGATGAGGAGCATCCTCGTCGCAGGGACTACGCTAACGGGTCTGACAGACCACCTCGGCTTGATCGCGAGGCGGACAGAAACGGCCGCGACCGCAGGGGAAGATACGAAGAGGATGACCGTCGACGCGAGAGAAGCCCAGCAAGGGAGGACAGGCGAGGAAACACTCGCAGCCCTGCTCGCGAGCGCCGTGAGGAATATGTCGAGCCATCAGTGAGTTTATTGCGAGTCCTTATAGGTCTTCAGGACTAGGCTGAGGGACGAAATGCCCTCGATCTTGAACAGACGTCTTCCCGGTCAGCGCCAAAGGAGGATGATGCTGCCCTGTACGATGATTGAGGAGAGTACGGGTCACAAGCAGAGTGCCTAGTGCGGGAGTCATCCACCACATTACTGTAACATAGAGGGAGACCAAGGAGGACCAAACGGCACCCTCAAGCTTGCTCCTTCCCAAAGCCGGCCCCGCCGTGTGCAAAACAGGGCGCCATGTGCAGAGCAATGAAAGGAGTCAAATTGCGATCATGCCCAGCGTAGTTGAGCGCCGACTGAGGACGAGAAGTCGGCCTTAGAAGCGGAGAGGGTGTGCCACTCAAAATCTGCTGTTGGTCCTAACGCTGTCTGCTCTGTCAGAAAGTCGCAGGGAGATATGAGCAATGACAAACGATTGGCGACGCAGCCAGTCTGCATGTCTGGCGCGCCTGAAGCTTCCAGCTTGGCGCTCGAATCGTCGTGCGCACTCGATGCGCCTCTAAGAAGCGATCTAGCAAGCGTCAACGTCGCTGCCTTTCCCGCAGCGGAGCTCGACGCGCTCAACAGGCCCGGATCTGCCCACCACTGCTCATCTGCGATCGGTCAAGTGACTGTGTCAGCGAAGCACCCTAGCAAAGACGTGCCTGCTGCACAAGACTTACGTGAAAGTGCAGCGTCGCAAGTGAAGGATTGGAAAATCTCCAAAGCGCGATCCGGGTTGACCGAAGACTTTGCAGCAGCGTTCAAGAGGCGACGGTGCGCCAGATCAAGCACTTCGAATCTTGCTTCTTCATCCCCACCAGGCGCAATGTCCTTGACCTTAGCAGTCTCTCCTTGGCGTCGCCGGCCATGCTTCGATCGGTCCAGCCAATGCATGAGTCTCAAAGAGAACTGCAAAGCTTGGCAAAGGAGCCGTCGGGGCACCTCGAGGATAAAGAGACCGAGCAAAGCCGATGCATCGCGGCAGACATTTCCCTTTCCGGAAATTTCAGTCGTGTCATCGTCCACACTCGAGGGCGGTGTGGACAGAGCCTCGGCAGCATCAAGAAGCAGAGCTCCGCGCGCGAGAGCATTGAGTGTGCTGAGAAGCCACTCCACGTGGTCCACAAGTTTCCTGATTGGGTCTGTGTGACATCGCAGATTAGCGATAGTAACACCCATTGGTCCCGGAAGTGCACCTCTGACTCACTCAGGGCAAAGCTCGAGTTTTGCTCTTCCCGACTTTCAGCTCGACACAGCGCATCGCAGACGCGACTCAAGCGCAGGACTGTACGAGGCTGGGTAGCGCCATTGGGCCACACCGACGCGTTGAGATGCAGCAGTCTGAGCAGTTGCCATAAGTCGGGACGCTGGACACCTAGGATTTGTCCTGCACTAGCAATTATGCTACGGAGGTGTTCTAGATCGAGCACAAAGATGCGACAGAAGTGAGCACCGCTGCTGCTTCGCGCAAAATCCACAAACGACGTACCTTTAGTAGAGCAAGCGAGATGAGCCTTGACAAGATCGCTTGCGTCCGTTCCTCTCAAGATGGACAGTGCGAGAAGTTGCGCCAAAGATGAGTTCGCCTGAACGTCTTCTTGGCTTTCTTCGTGCCGACGCATCGAGAAGATGCACAACCGTGGTTCCGGCCCACGGCCATCAAGAGACGCCCCTAAGCACTCGTTTGAAGAGGCAGCTGCCACACGTTTACAAGCGCGAGATGAGCAGCATTCAGGCGCTCGACACCGATGGTCATCATGACTCACCCAAGTACCTCGCGCCGGGGGGCAAGCGGTGCAGCGTACCTTCTACAGGCTCCAAAGTGTCCCTGCGACGAAGCAGAATGAGGTTTTCAGCCGCTAAAACGTGACAATCATCAGCATTGTTACGCACGCATAATATAGCCGGCTTTCTGAGACCGTCTTCTGCGCGTCTACGTCGAACGGATTCGAAGTGCAAATGCGGAGCGTATTGACAGACAGGCTTGTGGCCATGCCCTCCAGCTTTACTGCGCCAAGCTCGCAAGACACCGACGATGTGGCAGACCAATCCAAAGTGGGTGGAGGGAGCTCTGACTTCTTGCATTCTAACGAGTTGAATGCGTCCACGAGCTGAGAAGATGTCCGTTCGACACGCCACGACCGAATCGAGGCGCTGCTGAGCGTCGTATGAAGGGGATCAGAGTCTCCAGAATATCCAGCAAACAGGCGCAAGGATGCAGAGACATTTGAGCCGGGAGATGGGTATGGCACGTGCCATTGAAGGTGCCTTGGTCTCGACAGCGGTCGAGCGCCGTCGCTAGGAGCGAGTGATATAGGCTCCAGCGTTCGAGTGCTGATGAAGGGTTCGCTGTGAACACCTTCCAGACCGACTCTAATTTCTCGCAAATGAACCCATCCACGTAAGCTATCATCCAGCACATGTGTCGCTCCAATGCTCGTCGCTGTTCCGACCAAGGTGCCAGGCGTTCTTCCGGCATTCGGTGTGGTCGAGATTTGAGCTTGAGCTAAGAGCGCTGCTGCTGCCGCGTTGTTTGGTGAGGTTGCGAGCGGGTCCGGCGTGACGTCGTGGCTCCCACTACCGCTGTCAAGCCCTTGCGACGTAGCTCTGAGGCTGAAAGCCAACATCAAAGTTGGCTCTAGAGGAGAAGAAGGACATGAAATTAGGTTGTGATAGCAAGAGAAGCAGATGAAAGCCGATTACCCACCCCCCGGCACCGGACACGCGGCGATCTGGTCGATGCGATGATGGACAAAGTGTTCCTCATCACCTAGAGTTGTCTCGAAGAGAGTCTCCCCACTAGACCGCAAAGTAATGGTCGAGCTCAGCAGGGTGCTCCGCCAAAGCTGAAAGGGCGACTTGCTGAAGGCGCGACGCAACACGAATACCTGGATCATGCGCATGGGCAGCGAGGGTCAGTGGAGTCTTTGGCATCGCGCGCGTCTCGCAAGCAGTAACCACGTACATCTCCCCTCGCATTTACGAGTATGGCTGCCTCCGAGCCTGGCGCGGTAGGTGTGGGTCCAGCCGCTGCTGTTTGCACAAAAACGCGTCTTGGGCCATGATTGCTTGAGCCGCCTTCTGCAAATGACAAGGGATCTCCAAGCCCTGGAGCAAGTCTCCACTATTTGATGCGTGGGGTCGTCACTGAGCTCGGTGACGGACGTCGAAAAGAGGCGCATCCGAAGCACTCACATCAGCCTTCTGACCGCACCATGAAGCGTGAACCATCTCTGATCCTCCATCTCGCACCTCGACCGGCAAAGCCACCTCCTTCCACCGGTTCCACGGGTCTCTGCCTGAGCGCACCCAGCAGAAAGTCCTGCTCTTAACCATTCGAGCTCGAGGCTCGAGATTGATTGTCTCTTCAGCAATCGGGGCGCCTGGGACCTCATCATGTGGTGCGGCAAACGAGGCCAGCAGAGTAGTGCCACTGCAGCTCAAACTGACAAGGTTGGGCTTGGGTAGGCGTCGCTGCCGGTGCTGTGCGAGGTCGAAATGAGCGGGTCGCAGCTGGCAGGACTTGGATGTGATGGCGTTGACGACCGCCACTCCGCCAGGTGTAGGTGCGCATACAACCGGCACATTCGCAGCCCATACGACGTTGTGCGATGGCGGAGGTGCTACGCTATTGGCGAAACGTGAGGCATTGAGCAATGCTTGGCTGACAGGCTCATTTGAGGCATCATCTGCCAGGGCTTGATCTCTCGACAATCGCGGACGCTTTGAAGCAGGTGCGGCCATGTTCCCCAAGTTGCCCGTCGTAGTAGGCAAAGAGTGAGTGGTTGATGTGAGGTGCGCGGAGTAAGCTGGGAGATGGTGCTAAAGCACCGCGAATCCATCTGTCGATGCCTTCCGATCGCGCAGCTTGTGCTGACTTGGCGAGATTTTTAAGTCGAGCGTCACCATACCAATTTAAAGAGCCAAAACGATGAGTGGCATAGGGGAGCACTCAAAAGTGTGCGTACTTACTCGTCGATAGACCCAACGACTGTGACTGTTGGGTGGACATATCCGTAGCTTTGCCTGCTGGTCGATCGCGGAGATGCGCGCGGTCAAGCGGTGCGTGACCACGAGAAGATTCCGGAGTCACAGTCACAGTCAAGCCACGCTAAGCCTCCGCATACCGCGTATGTGAAGCGAGCGTGGTGACGGCGTACGTTTGACTGGCGCGCGACTCGCGACGCTGCTGCACTCAGACTCAGCAGCAGACTCACGACTGGTGACTGCTGCATGATGTTGCGGTGTTGTCTTTCGCCTCCACCTCGCGCTAGCAGTGTGAGTTCATCGAGTCTCTTGAGTCTGAGTCGTCACAGGGGCGAAGGCCTTCGCGAAGCCGACAACACGGCACACGACTTCGCATCATGGTATCGGCATTTACTCACGCCTTCCACCTTCCTCCCAAAGCACCTTGACAGCTCCACCTACCACGTAATCGTGCGGACGGTAGACTGTGCATGAACGCTCGCTCGCAAGTCAGGTATATGCTACGTCTGCCGAAGCCTGCCTCCGTCTGCCTACCTGCACGCGCTTCGAAGGGCCTCTTTGCTTCGGTCCTTTGCAAACGTGTTCATCAAGCACCAGCCCTCTTCTGCCCGCACCGACATTGCTCGACGATGCCGGAGGAGTCGGTATGCGTTTTTGTTCGATGGGCTTCAATTGCTTCGAGAGACGAGTCGTGAACTGACGCAAAGCCCTCTCCTGGCGGTCTGCAGCCATTCATGGATGGGCCCCTTGCGGGCCACGCTGCCAAAGTCGTTCCAGAGGAGCGCGACGTTGAAGGATGAGCTGCTTGAAGATGTGCTCCGATCTATGCACGTCATTGCACCTCTTGCGCTTGCAGATACCACTTGGGACAACGTTGGGCTCATCAGTCAAGCTCCCGTGCCTCGCAAAGGTGCGGACAAGGTGTACCTCGCCATAGACCTGACGGAAGAGGTAGCGAACGACATTCTCTCCAAACCCAAGGTGGGAGCTGCGGTCATCTATCATCCGTGAGTGAATGTCGAGGAGCTGTTGACCAGTGTTCTGTCCCTCTTATGCGCTTTGTCAAGTGCCTCGTAGAATCATATTTCGACCCCTCAAGTCTCTTACGCTTGCTGACTCTCAGCAACGATCGCTGCTCAAGCTGATTCAGGCGGGCGTCAGCGTATACTGCCCTCATACATCACTAGACGCCGCAGTCGGAGGCATGACTGGTAAGCAGACGGTCGTCCATCTTTCCTCTTCCGACGCATTCAGTATGCTTACACGCTACCCGCTCGTCGACGTCGTTACTCCCTCAAGACTGGCTCGCAAAGGCCGTTGCACAATCCCCATTCGGCGTGTTGGAGAGCTCAGATTGGAGAGTGAACGAATTGGCTGATCAGCAAGATTCGCAATTACTGCGAAATCTTGCTATGCCCTTCAAAATAGCTACCATACTCAAGGACGAGAGCACTGAGGAGCTGGAGTACAATCCCGATCTCATTTTTGCAGGCTCGCGGCCGGTGATCAAGCCCATCATTCCAAGCGACCCGAAACAAGCGGGCCATGAGGCTGCTGGCATGGGAAGGCTCGTGACCCTTCCGAAGCCTGACTTTCTCGACACGGTGATCTCTCACATGAGAGAGTTCGTCAAGGTTGGAACAGAGCAATGGACTGGCGACTTCACCAACTTCGCTCGCGATCTCCACGATCCTGGAAACGTAGGTGCGTATAGAGGGTGATCTCGAGCCATTGGGCGGTGGCCATCAGTATTTTGACGTGCTAACCTCGCCATGACCTGCAAACATCAGTCAGAGTAGCAAGAGCTGCACGGCATGAGAATGGTTACCAAGGGAAGCGCATCAGCAAGATTGCTGTCTGTCCAGGCTCTGGAGGATCCGTCTTCAAGAACGTGGAAGCCGACGTATGTGAGTTGCTCTTTGGAGATTTTTTTCGGCCATAACTCGTGCGGGAAGGACCCGCAGTGTCCGACAAGTTCGAGTGACTGAGCCTTTGCTTGGCTCCGCGCTCCTTTACTGACCTTTGTACACCTCTTCGCCAGACGTCACTGGCGAACTTTCCCATGTGAGCATTGTTGGAGCATAACCTGTGCGAGGCCTAGGTCAGAGCGCTAAATCTTGAGCGCGTATACCTCCTTTCGAAAGCACGAGATCCTACATTTCACTCAACAGAAACACTCGAGCGTGGTCTTGCTCAACCACACCAACTCCGAGAGACCATATTTGCCCATACTCGCTCTTCGCCTGGGCGCAGCTCTCGAGCTCGCTCGCCACGGTCGTCAAGGGGCATCTGGTCCCCCGCCCAGTGGGAAGCCGGCCCTACAAAAGGCTCTCGATCGCGTCGTCGTCGGCAACAAAGATCGCGACCCGATCGAAGATGCCGGACCCAAACGTCCAATGAGAACACTTCAGGAGATGCTCTCGCCCAGCTAGCAAACGCAGCTGTCCTTTGCACAGGCGTCTTTGTCACTCCCTGCATCCGTTGCGTGTTCATTCAGCTGCTCAAGAGACTCATCCGATCCTCCAAAATATCACAGGGGATCTTTCAAGGTAGACGTAGCGAGGATGCCCCATCGTGTAACAAGAAACCAAGCTACATTACAATGCTCATGGGTAGCTACTGAACAAGGCCATACAGAGAAGGAGAGAGTGGGCTGCAGATTACGTGGTGTTCCAGAGGAGTCTTCCTTTGGTTCGCTAAAGCACCGCTTAGAAAGTAAGATACGGTGTGATCGGCATCAACCTCTCGCACGTTTGCTACGCGCAGACTCGACCGGAGCTTCAGCTTCGAGAGCGCGCTTAGCACCGCCCGAAGCCTCGTCCACAGCCATCTCGACATCGCCGCCCTTCTGAGCAGCAACGTCGCGGGCAGAAGCAGCTGCAGCCCCAGCAACAGCACCTTCGGCAAATTGGCGCAGGGCTTCGGCATCATCGTGCGAAGGTGCTGGAACACCGGCTTCCGCAGCCGTAGGGTCTCCCGCATCGTGCTCGTTGAATTGGTGTTGTTGTTTGATGTCTCCAGAGTATTCCTGTGACCTATCTTCAGGATAGTAGATGTCGCCCTGGCCTTGGTCGTTGCCCTCGGCAGCGGGAGCTGGCGCAGGTGGCTGGCTCTCGTCGCCTTGAAGGTTGTACTGATCTCTCAACCGCTCGCTGTCCTGCTTTGCGCTCTCAAGTTGCGCTGAGGCGGGCGGGTTATCTTCAGCAGGAGGCAGACCCAGCTGCTCACGGAAACGGCCATTCTCGCGCTTCAAGTCGTCGAATTGTGCCTGGAGATCGGACATTGCCTGGTCCATCAACAGTTTTTCCAACGTCCACTTCTCGAGATTGCTATGGTCTTCCTTCTTCAGCTTGATGATGTACTCGTTGACCTTTTGCAAAAGGGTACTCTTTGGCTGCTTGGGATCGATGCCGGGCACCAGGCTGGCCAGGGTTTCAATGTTCTGGGACAGCACCTCTCGCCTCCTTCTTTCTACCTCTTTCTGTATGCGAGGCAAGTGGTGCTCATTAGCCATCAAAGCCGCGCATATTCGCTCCATTTAAGAACTTACATGCTTGTCCTTGAGCTCGCGTTCGCTCATTTCTTTTCTAGACTTGCCCTTCTTGCCGCCCTTGATGTCATCAACACTTTCATCAAAGTAGCCAGCAGCTCTAGCGTCTTCCTCGCTCATACCCTCAGGGATCGCCTTCCATGGCTTGTCTCCCTTGTTCTCGGTCCCTCCTTCGCCTGCTTGTTCACCGTTGGCCGAAGGGGGGTCACCACCAGCAAGAGCGCCCATAGCCGCGATGGCTTCGTCTTCAGGTCCCAGGGTGTCGCGGCGAATCTCCGAAGAATCCGCATTCTGACCTTCTCCTGCGGGAGCGTCTTGACTTGCGAATGCAT
The DNA here is from genome assembly GCA_900000165.1 of Ceraceosorus bombacis. Taxonomy (NCBI): domain Eukaryota; kingdom Fungi; phylum Basidiomycota; class Exobasidiomycetes; order Ceraceosorales; family Ceraceosoraceae; genus Ceraceosorus; species Ceraceosorus bombacis. The sequence goes on from CCYA01000192.1 coordinate 386,484, forward strand.
TGCCCGACTGGCCTTGACCGTACACGGGACGGTAGTCATCTTGGTCATCTTTGCCATCGCGTTGACCATTCTCGTGATGTGGTTCAGTTGAACGCCTCTCGCCAGAGGCGAATGACGTCAATGCGTCCGCCGCCTGATCGTGGTCCAGAGAGCCTCCCTCCGCCGATGCTTCATTATCAGCCGGTGCTGCGTTGCGTCATGGTCAACTCGGTCAATTCTACGTCTATCTGCTTTGAGATCTTAGATGAAAACTTACGCTGACTAGAATCACCATCGGCCCCCCTTTGTTGCTGATGACACGAAGGAGGAAGATCAGTGAGACTCTGCGCTTGACAACGCCGGATACAGCCCCAGCGCACGCCTGCTCAACGGCAGCCTTGCTGAGTTCAGACTCACAGCAGCGTAGGCCAGGAACGCCGTGGTCAAATCTTGATCATCTTCATTCTCTTGATCTCCATCGCGATTGGTCTGCGACGCGTCAAGCCCCGTCACAGTCTCACCTGCCTCGCCCTCTGGTAAAGGAGCAGGTGCTGGCTCTTGAGGCTGAGACGATTGCTCAGCATCTTGCACTAGCTGACCATTGTGGTGTGTTGACATCTTGACGGTAGTCGCCGATGATCTCTTTCGTGGCAGGGATGATTTGGTTGGCGATAAACCTTACCACCTGGGTTGGAGTCTCGAGTGTGGTGTCCGTCACGTGCGAAGTTGGGGTCGCGCTTGGACGCGTTCCACTTGTCGGTCACGAGTGTCGAACTGCTGAAAGCGCGACTGGAGGACAGGTCAGCGAATAGCTTTCGTCGAACGGCAAGGCAACCACCTTCCACGAATGTTGGCGGCTTGAGTGGAGAAATGGTGGTGAGGAATTGCGGCGTGGCGGACAGAGCTGGTGCTATGAGGGAAAGGGCGCAAAGTCGCGTCACGTTGGCAAGTTGGGTGAATGTGGTGGGCGTGAATGGCAGGGCGCGGTGGTTGGCGCGACTTTGGGGGCGGGGAGGGAAGTTTTTGCACGTGCTTCAAATTCGAACGGGCGCCCGCGCGGCTTGGCTTGGCTTGTTGCTCATGCTGCCGTGCTGCATGGGTATAGCCATCATGCTGCCCCACCGTGCAGCTGATGCAGGCTGGCTGCACCGTGGGGCGTCTGAGCCGTGTCGTGTCGCGCAAGCATGCAGACGATTTGCGCTGGTGGGATGCGGCTGCATGCTGCTTGCTGCTTGCGACCGGAAGCAGCGCATGCAGCGCAGCGCGTGGCGGCGGCCCACCATCGTGCGCGCGGCTTGCACCAGCAAAAACGCAACACGTGGCAAATTCTGATGGAGCGGCCGGACCACACGCGCGCACCCTTTCTTGACTGCTACAGTATGCACGGCCTCTAGCCGTGGCCGCGGTCGGGCTCAGCGCCTATAGCAGCAGCAGCAGCAGCAGCTGGGCATGACTTCCAGCTCGCTTGCAGCGCGGCGCGGCGCGGAGGAAACTCACGCACGCCTCGCGAGTCGCGACTGCAGTCACGGAGTCACAGTCATGAGTGGCGGGTTGGAGAAGGGCGGGGGACCGCTTAGCACACCGTGACTGCT
>CCYA01000192.1:515513-527791 GCA_900000165.1 Ceraceosorus bombacis
CTGAATCCTCTCACATCAGCTAAGACAACGACGACGTATTCAACGCAATCAATTCCCCTCACGACGCTCGCAATGCTACGCTACCGCGCTTTGCTCTGCCAAATCCTCTCTCCCCACAATTGATACTGCATTCTGAAGCTAAAGAGAGGACGCTTACCCTTGCCGGCATGGTGTCCTCACACAATGCAGGCGCGGGATCGAGCGCATACAGCCCAGCAGGAGGGGCAAGAGATCAGGAGGTGCACATCGTGCTACCTCGAGCACTCCACAAGTTGCCCGTCGCCCTACAATACCTTCTGACTCGGATATTGGCAGCCGCAACGCGACTCGAAACGTCCACATCCATTCCCCTCACCATTTCTCGTCTACGAGCCTGGAAGGCTACACGAGGGGAGCGGATCAAGTACAGCTTCTTGACAGGCTTGGCGCTGGGAAGTCTGTACATCATGAAAGTCCCTTCTATGCCTCTGAAACTCTTCCTTCCAGCCAGCTACATCCTCGCGCTTCTGCTTCCAATCTCTTCTCAGTTCATCCTACCCGCGACACCCATCCTCGCTTGGCTGCTCTTCTACTATTCCTCTCAATTCTTGGATCCGGCTTCGAGACCCCACATTTGGGTGTCCGTCTTGCCCACGCTCGAGACCATCTGGTACGGCGCCTCAATTTCAGACATATTGACCAGGTTTGGTCATCCAGCCCTCGACATTTTGGCTTGGCTGCCCTATGGTGTCATACACTTTGTGGCACCCTTTGTGGTCGCTGCGCTCCTTTTCGTTTTTGCACCACCGACGGCTACCAAAGTGTTCGGAAACGCTTTTGGATTTTTGAATCTGCTGGGTGTGCTCGTTCAAGTGGGATTCCCGTGTGCTCCTCCCTGTATGTCATACGAGGCTGAAGACGATTGCAATAGGAGAAGGGGGAGCTGTCAAGCGGCCGGGGGCACAGAAAGCAATGGCTGCACGTCCTTCTCAGCACTGACGTGTCTCCTTACTTCCATCCCGCTCATGCTGCAGGGTACGAGCTGAGGGAAGGCCTAACACCGGCCAACTATGGCATGAAAGGGTCTCCAGCCGGTCTAGCCCGCATCGACGAGCTATTCGGAGGGCATGGCTACACCCTGACTTTTACCAACGCGCCTGTTCCATTTGGTGCTTTCCCTTCACTACATGCTGGCTGCGCAACCATGGAAGCCCTCTTCCTCAGCTACTTCTTCCCTGTGCAGCTCGAACTTCCAATCCCTGGAACTGGAATACGGAGCGCAAGGAAGGTTCTCAGACTCGATGCTAGGATCGTCTACTGGAGCTACGCTGCTTGGCTCTATTGGTGCACCATGTACCTCATGCATCATTACCTTGTCGATCTCGTTGGCGGAGGCTGCCTGGCCACAGCTTGTTTTTACTGTGAGTCTGTGCACACAAGCGCAACGCGGGTCGAGGATGTCTATCCATCGCGCGTGATATAGCTCCTCTGACCACTTTCTCTCCTTCATCTAACAGTCTTCCTCACGCCCGAGATGAGGTTCGCCATGGAGGCCAATTTCAGCGGTGCGCGACCTTCCGCAGCTGTCTCGACATCCACAGCTCTTCCAGCGGCCACGATTCCAGATGATGGCTTCGGTATGAGACCAAGCATTGAAGTCGCACGCGCCAGGCCGAGCTTCGACAAATGGAGGGAAAGTGAGGAGCAGAATCTGGCTGGGCAGAATTCAAGAGGCGGTCATGCCAGAAAAGCTGAAAATGGCATCACAGACGCTGTGGAACTGAGCAATCTCCACAGTGAGAGGGAGAGGAAACAAGGCGGCAGCTTCAACGCGAAAGGAAAGGAGAACGTACTCTTTGAAGCAGCTCATGAGGAGAACCGCAGCGTGGGAGCATCCAGGCGGCGCAACGACGACAATGACGATGATGATTGGGGACACGAGCTGGATGATGATGAACCGTCACAAGCACCGAGTGGTCGGTGATACGATAAGGCCTCCGCACCTCGCACGCTGGTTCGCCGCCAACTACATCCTTATTCTTAGCACTTGTCAAATGCGTGCTTAGCAATGCTCATTCAATACCTTCAATGAGGGCTCCAGCTCCTAGAAATGTCCCGCATTCTGGTCGTGAGCAGCGTTTGTCAAATCCACAATGGGCGCACATCCTCTAAGCCTCTGATTGGACTGCCGGGGCTCCGTCAATGAGTGGAGAACAAGAAGTGGAATGCGATCGAGTGCTCATTGCGTTGGATCACGCGTACAATTACACCTCCGATTGCGGCTTGAATGTGCTACCGCGAGAATCTCAAGCAGCTGCAGGATGACTTCCCGCGCGCTTCTCCATCGCAAGCATGATCTGCGCCAGCTTGTCGGCTTTAGCGCCGGGATCAGATCCCACGGAGAAGACAGACAAGGACTCGACGTCTGGATGCGACGCGCTCGAAGGCACCGTACCTCCCATGGTGGATCCCGAGCTCGTATCCAGATCCCGAATGTCCTTGGCGTAGTCTGCCCGTCGAAGAAGGTAGGGACGAAGAAGTCGCTCTTCGATGTTGGCCTACAAGACGAGATGCGACAACGGTAAGGTGAGGACGAAAGAAAGGTGCAAAAGCCACAGAGCGCTCACCAGGTGACCCTCGCGCATGTAGGACTTGAGTACGGCAGGCGGAAGAAAGCTGAATTGCACAAAAGCAATTTCAGCGCCAGCAGCTTCCGACGAACCCAAGAGCGACTCACAAAAGATTGCCTAGCTGCCTGAGCATGTCGAAACGATCTTGAAGGGCTGGAACATTGAAGGCAGCTACCGCGCTTTGATAAGCGCTAAGATCCTGTCCCAGTAAAATACCACCATCGGCGCTGATTGTGAACTTCTTGAAATGCTCTAGCAACAGCCCGTGAAAAGTCACGCCGACCTCCGTCAAGAAGGCTTCGCTGTTCTTGCCGCCTCCCAAGAGTCTTCGCGCAGCGGATGCCACCCGGCCGAGTGCGTCGCAACAGGCAACGCACGCGTCGGTGTTGCTGCGAGCGAAGGCAACGTCATCGTTCTTCGGCGTGAAGTCGTTTTTCTTCTGTGTCGCTAGCCTGGCTGTCAAGAACGCGACGATGTCTAGAATGATTGACCCGACCGTTTAGTAACAAGACAATTTGCAATGCACCCAGCTTGCCATGCGACTCACTGTCCACGCTTTTCTGCAGCACAGCATCGCACTTGCCTTCCGTTTTCAGGAGACAGTGATTGTTATAGATGGCCATCTCTCGACGAATTGTCACGCTGGAGCTCGCCAGAGGGAGTAGCGCAGTGTTCACGTAGTGCTGCCACAACTGCGTGATGAGCTCTACGGATCTGAGAACGCTTAGGTAAGACAAATCGGGCAGGCTGGTACTGCGGACGTCCTGGCCGTTGACAGTCGTTTGTGCAGAGTCGAGTGCCACTTCGACGTAGAGCTGGAAGAAAGCTTCCACAAGCACTTTGAGAAGCGCAAAAGCATTTTTGGGGCTGGGAACCGCGCATCATCGTCAGGGTTACGAGGTCAAAGAGAAAAACAGAAAAAAAAAACAAAGTCGAGTGTGCAGCCTATTTTACTCACATGTCAGAAGCTGGGCTAAGATCAACGCAACGCCCAATTGCCTCTGCGTGCCATCTGAGCATCCTCTCCGCCACCTCCAGACTCAGATCACCATCCCCGTCCTCGGCTCCTGTGGCAGAGAGACCTCCACTCTCGGTGGAAACTTCGGGCGCTACAGTCAATGTGCCAGCAGGTTCGGCCGACGACGTTCCGCCACGCGCTCGATCGACCAGCCCAGAAAGCTTGGAGAAGCCAAAGGTAGACTTTGTAGCCGGGATGGAAGAACTTGCGCCGGGACCGGCCCCTGCTGTCAAGCTGGTCGCAGCGCTGGCCGTACTGCCTGCGGAAGAGGGCTGCAGCGAACTGGCAGAGCTAGTGGAAGCAGCTTGCACCTGTGCTCTCACTCGATCGAAAATGGTAGACGTCTTGATCTGTGGGGCTGAGCGCTGTCGAACACAAGTGCGATCGTAATCAGCGAGCGTCACCAAAAGATTAGGCGACACTACGGCATGATGGCAGTACTTACGTGCGCATTGCTGAAGCGGAGCAGGTAAGCCGCGTAGAGATCTGTCAGACTTCGGCTCTCCCTTTCCAAGTATCTGATACCCTCCATATAAGGTACAAAAAGCTCTTCGACTGCCTGATCCAGCATCGAGCCTAGTGCACTGCCTCCACCAGCAGCAGCGCTAGAGCTATTGCTGCCTAGAAGCGTGTGCCCTCCAAGCAGGGAGAAAGAGCTGGCATCTTGGAATGTGCTACGATTCGCAGATGAACTTCCACCGGCATCTGCCGAGCGATAGTCGTACACTTTGAGCTCTGTGACCAGGGCCAGAGCCATGGAGCGCGCCATGTGAAGGGTGCGCAGAAATGCCAAAGAGCTGCTACCCGGCCCCGTGCTCGGATCAGAGCCGGCCAACGCTCCGGCTGCAGTTGGCGCCGATGTACCACTTTGACCCGCAACTCCGTTGCTAACAGCACCAACCTCTGCAGCTTTCTCCATCAAGCGCTCCACATGCAACTGAATGCTTTGAGCAAAGACTCGCTGAAGGAATGTGCTCATCACGAGGAGAGGGGACGGAAAGACAGCCTGAATGATCTGCGCTTCTATCTCCACTGTCTGCTTGATCTCCGCAAACAGCTGGGCAAGTCCAGCTTCCACCTTGGGTGCTGGCGCGTCGGGGTCTGAAATGGTGGTCCAGCTAGACAAAGAAGCAGTCAGCAGGGCGGAAGCGCTATTGCAGCACATCCTCACAAATGCTCACATCTCGCTTGCGCCAACGCTCTCAGCACCCCCTACCCTATCTTTGCTGATGAAAAAGTCGTGCTGGTTCACGTAGATCTGTACACAGGAATGCCCGCCATTGAAGTTTTGCAGCACCTTGGCGATATGACTCATCATCTTGGGGTCGGACTTCCTGTAAAACTTGTCAAAGAGCTTGAGCATGTCCCTCTCGAACTTCTCTGAGAACACATCGACGGTATCGCGGGTCTGTTCAGGGAGCAGAGAAACGGCGACGGCAGACGTTCATCAGCGGCGCGAGAAAGCCAACAGATTGGAGAGCTCATCACCTTGTCAGCTCCCGGCATGTCGACCTCTCGAGCGATGGCGCCAAGCCTCCTGGCTATAACGGCAGTCTTCAATCGACCCTCTCTGCCGCCTTCTCTTCTCAGCCGATCCAATCTGCTCGTGTCCCCTCTTGCAAACTGATAATAATACTCGATCAAGTCGCTGGCTTCCGCTGCCCGAGTCCTGAGTCTGTCTATGGTTTGCAGCTGCTCGCCGATCTGCAGTGCCGTACGGCCCACATCAGCGAAGCGATCTTCGAGTCCCGTAAAGCTCGTAGAGACGCTATCGAAGTTGGAAGAGAGATCCTTTAGCTTTGCAGCGTAGGCCGATTCCGATACCTGCACCGTGGAAGCTAATTGGGACTCTTGCGCGGTGATTGTGGAACGCAGCTGCAGCAGAGAGTCGACAGCGGACTCGTACGTCCTGATGAATGGACGAGGATTGAAGGCTAAACAGAGACGCAAGTAGGCACAGGCAAGGCGTTAGCAAAGGCCATGTCTCGTCTCTTCCTGGAAGCAGCACCAACAGCCAGAATGCTCACGGCCTGGATTCGCCTTGCTCTGCGTGATCAGCTTGTCGCTCAATCCAGCTAGCAAGTCCTTGGTGGAGTAGTTGGGCGTGTCAAAGGTCTTGATCTGGCAAAACTCGTCGACTGAAGAGTTGTAAAAGATGTTTCCAGATCCGGATGGCCGATGTGATGAGCCACTGGCTCCGTGATCCACGGATGCACCGAGAGAAGGTGAGCCTGGTCTGCCTGGAGACGCAGGCAGCGCAGGTGCAGCTCGGCGAGCACCTGGCCGAGGGGAGGATGTCCGATGAATGTCCATCGTAGGTTCAGGCCGCCTTGGAAGGCAGGCCAGATCTGAAGCAGCGCCTTGAAAGATGATCCGCTCGTGCCCACCCTGGATAACGCTTTCGGCTGGTTTGCAGCGTGCAAGTGCACTGCTTGAACCTCACCGCCACACGTGCCACGCGGACCTCGAGACTTTTAGCGTCGCATCGATTTTGCTTCACAGCTGCGGTCGACAGACGATGGACGAGGCGCCGTCAGTGGTTTCGTTGATTAAGAGGTGGAGAGAGGGAGACACGAATCTGGGGTACGTGCTATCGAGGGTCTCGCTTTGGCTCGCATGCGCGTGCGTGCAACCAACCACTCCAACCACATCGGCGTCACGTGCACAAAGTGCAACGGCGGCCAAGCCTCACCAGAAGTCACACAAAATTCCGATGCATGCGCTCAAATTCTCTTGCCTTTTGAGTTTGATGCAAATCAAGAATCGCATCACCCCTTTCAAATGTTGGTAGATGCTCCCGGCGCCGACTCGTTAGTTGTGAGAAAGTTTCCAAAGTCGCAGCGAGCTGTATCTCTGATCACGCCACGACATCGCACTCTGCTCTAGGTCATCTATGTATCGACCATTGAAATCGTGGCGTGAGAAGCGGAGATGAGGCGGAGTAGCGATGTGGAGACAGGGGTCATGGGACAGTACTGGTACGGAATGGAACAGATTCTGATGGTAAGAACGAAAACGCGGACTCGATCGCCAGTCAATGGATACTGGCCGTGCCGATAGCGCGAAGAGCCCACCAGTGGGCCCTTGAAAACACGTCACCACGCTTCGGCAGATCTATGCATCGCGGCGTTGTTCCCATTGGCGAATGGCCGACCCAACGAAACTGTCTGCAGCTCCTGGTCGCAGACCTTGGGGAAGTGTCTGCTGTTGCGCTCTGGGGTTGTCGACAAGCTCCCAGCCTAGCGGGCCAAAGCCAATCGCCTGGCCAGGCTGATGGACCTCAGTACTCGGCAAGCTGCTGGATGGCTCGCTCGCGGTCCTGGTACCTGTGCTGCCCACATCATTACTATCTCCACTGGGATCCGGTGAAGGGTGAGGATTGGGCAGCCTTTCGCCCTCCACCAGCGGCGGATACAGACTCGTCATGTCGGAAACACGCTTGACAAGCGCCGCATCACGGGTAGTCATAGTAGTAGTGTCTGAAGTGCCTGCTTCCTCGGGTTGGAGGAAGGATCCAAAATTCGGCGTTGGTGACGTGCTAGGCGCCAGCACAATGGGATTGCGGTCGGGACTGCCAGGTGGACTGCGAGCCACTCCGACTCCTACACTTTCCACGCTACCTCGGCGTTGCTGCGTCGGTCTAATGACATCGCTAGGCACCGCGGCGCGCTGGTTGACAGCGACTGCCTTGAAGTTCGAGTTTGGCGGTCGTGAAGCAGCAAGTGCGGGGGATTTGTGGTCCGGCGCCTTTGTTGGCTTGGTTGGCGTTCCCTGTGGGCTAGGCGTATTCATGTTCAGCCAGCTGCCGTAATCTGCGTTGCGAATTTGTCGCTCCAGCGATGGAGCTGGTGCTGCAGTAGGCCTCCATGTATCGATGCTGGGTGGCATTGTCATCCCCACAGCGTCAGAAAGAGAGATGTAGCGCGCTAGTTCCAGATGCATGGGTGTATAGTACGTTTGAGATGCTTTGCGCAGCGTGGCGATCACCCTCTCGATGCCGCTCGCGAACAGAAGCTGGTGGAATTCGAGGGCTGGAGGTGGTATCGTATGATCAGAGTGGCGTCTACCGTGGACGCTTAGTTCAGCACCAATGCGATTGATCACTCGAAATTGCGTTGTCTGTAGGCGTCCAAGGGAAGGGGTCGTCAGCTTCCCAGGACAGTGACCGTCTTGCTGCAGCTGCAAGGAGCTGTCGTGCACGCACCAAATAGCCCATAGCTTCGAACTCTACTCCTCCAGTCATACCACCAGGCACTTTGGGGCCCGCAGCAGACTTCTGGTCCACGTCGGGCAAGTGCCAGAATCTATTTTGAGAGTGGCAAAAGATCCAGAAGTAGTCTCTGCAGACTCCACTCAGCTCAGACATCCACGCCTTGAAAGGTCGTGCAGCGTGGCCAGCTCGGACAAAATGAACGATCGTCTCCACTGTGGGGTTGGGCTCGTTGTGCACAAGTGACAATAGTAGCTGCAGGCCTGGTCTGTGATGGGCGCAGACGTGGAGCGAGGAGCCTTCGCGAGGGGGCAGAGCCTGTACCTTTCCGAGATCGAGGTCTGGCAACATCAGGAGCACTTCGACCAAGTACCTCCGAGTAGTCAGATCGCCTGGCTTCTTCTCGCTCCAAAGAAGGCTGCACAGCTGAGCGAAGGGCGCAGGCGCTCTGCTGACCAACGCGGCTTTGCCTCGCTGCGGTCGTCATAGCAATCAAGGTGCCTTGACGTGAGCGGGTGCACTCCTGACAGACGATAGTGAGACTACGCACCTCGGTAGTCCCAAAGGCGACAAAGCATCTCAGAAGCTCGTGTAAGAGGTGGTCGTCATGCTGCTCCTCTCTCCATTCCATCTGCAAGAGTTCCTCCAGTCTTTCGCACAGAGCTACGTAGCCGCCAGCATTGCAGAAGTCATTGATCCAAACGGGAGTTTCGCAAGCGATCGCGGCTCGAATTCTCTTGACGCGGGACACGTCGAGCGAGGGTGCTGGGGCACATCTGAGCGTCGTGGCGCAGCTCACAGCCGAGCTGGAGCCGGTCGCCAAACTTCGAGCGGAAGATGAAGCTTGCATATTGAACGATCCACTGTGTCGCTTAGTGGCACCGACATCTTGACCAGGACCCAGAGGCGCGCTGGGCATGACGGGCGAGAAAAGGTTGCTGGTACTGACACCGCTGAAAACGTCCTGCGGAGTGCTCTGGCCAGCGTTTACACCGGCTTGAGGGGAAAGAATTCCGTACATGTTCGATGATAAAACACCACCCGTGCCGCTGGCCAGTACCTGGCTACGACGCTTGGGGTCGAGACCAAAGCTGCTGAGATTGAGAGTCGCATTGCCTTTGAGCATGGATGCTTTAACGCCTGCATCCAGAGCAACGAGTTTGGATCGGAGGGGCGCAGGGACCTCGAGCGTGTCCTACAATGATCGCCGGAATCGTGGTAGGGTAAATTACAAATCGAATCGTGATGGACCAAATGACAAGGTGAGCAGTGAGGTTGTCAGCCTTGCTCGTCTTGCGCCGCTTCTCGTGTTCATCGGCCCCCCAGACACTCACCAAGAGCTGCTCGAACTCTGCACCGACATCCGGAGTTGGAGGAGCCGCGGAGCTGGTACGCTTGTGGGTTTGCGCAGCATTGTTGGGTAACGCATACACGCTTGCATCCACGCTTTTACGATCTCCCGCACTGACCACACTGCGTCTCTTTGGGCTCGGCGAACGACGCAGCTTTTGCAGAAGGGCCTTGCTCGGACTGACCCTTCTGTGCCGAGAGCGATCATCGCTGTGAAGCTCTACACCCCTGTAGTCTGAAGGGTTTTGGCTGCTGGAGATCGGCGAAGGAGAAGTCGCGCGTCCTCGAGCGACCTGTTCGTGATGCAAAGCTGGAAGATTCTCCTGGTCATTGGAGGGCGAGCCAAGAGCATCGCCGCTCGATGCATTGGCATGCCTCGAATGGCGACGTGCGGGTGACGCGGGCCCGTACTGGCTCGGGACTCCAGCTGGACTAGCACTAGGAGCATTTCGAGCTCGTTTTGTCGGAGAACCTCTGGAGAGCGTTGGAGTCCAACTTCGATCTCCAGAGATGTCAGGGCGAGCGCTTTCAAAGGAGCCCTGGTTGATGTTTGGAGATGCGTTGAGAGGCTGGCCAGAAGCAAGGGCAGCAGCAGACGAGGAGGCCATGCTGATTGCGAAGAGAGTCTGCTGGCACAATCTTTGAGCTACCAGAGCACCACTCCGAGGTGAGTTGGTTGGGATGCGGTGACCTGTTGTGAAGGTGGAAAGAGTATTGACGCGAGTGCACGTCCACAAGTGGGTTGGAAGGGTGTACATAGAATCACGCGAGCAGCTGCACAATACTGAGAAATCTCAAGTTGAGTCAATGCCGACCCTTGCAACAACGGTCCGCGCATGCATGGAGCACTCGTTGAACGGTTCTCATTTCTGCTTGCACCATCCACTTTGACTGCTTACTTGTGCCCTCGGATAGCTCACCTTGATATTTGACTCCCATTCGCAAACACTGCTCAATCTCACGTATAGCAACGTATATATCTATCTATACACAGCAAGATGATACACTCGACTCACTTGTCATTTGCACACCTTGCATGCACATGTCGTGCGCAGGCTTCAATTCTTAATTCAGCTCGCTTCCGGATTCACAGTTGAGCCTGCAGAGCGTATTTACAAAAGCCGCAATCCTGAATAGTCATACATGATCACGAATGTCGAAATGCTAAATAGCATATATAGCCAAAGTCCGCAAAGCAAGACATGCGCAGAAGCAACACACCAACACCACATGCTGCAGAAGCGTCATCAGCGCACGCAGCAGCAGCGGCGACAGCAGTGATGTCTGATGTGTGAGTCTCTCGCGTCAACATCTACTTGGCAACGCGCGTCTCGATCGCGTCGGCTGCTGCATGTGCTGTTGCTGAAGCCCGCGGAGTCCAGCAAAACAGCCGCGCGGCGGGCAGCAGCCATGACATGCGCTATCTAGCAACCCGCCGCCGCGCCCGGACGCGCGCACGTGAGAGCGACGGCTGTGACACGCGCCGGGACATGATCAGCAAGCAGCTCATGCTGCTGTGTGAGCTGTGTTTCTTTCAAGAAGAAGGAAAATCACGAATCGTCGTGATTGTGAATGCAGGCATATATGCAGCAGACCTCTGCTGCGAAAGCAGGAACACGGCCTTGATCGAGTCTTGACTTGAGCGTCCATGAAGCTAAGCTGCATTTCGACGCTTGTTGCCTGCTGCCTCACTTCTCTCACCATCTCAGCTCAGCTCAGCTCAGCTCTACTGTTGACTCTCTGTTCCGAGCAAGCGAGGACATGGCAAGGACCACATAGTCTTTGGGCCCCTCGCGCAACCCATTCTCATCATGTCGTCCCTCCTCGGTCACAAGCACAACCCCTACCTCTTTCCAGGTGTGGTCGACTTTAGTCAGATCGACTTTTGGATCGCAGCCGCTTGCATCTGCTTCAACCCTCTCTACTGGAATTTGGTAGCGCAGAACGAGTATCGCAACAAGACGATTACAAAGCTGCTGAGGGGCAACACGTACCTGGGATGCTACCTGCTCGGAGCTAGCATCTTCCTGCTGGGCATCCTCAGGGATCATCTCTACAACCACGCCATCGCTTCCCAGCCCGCCAATGCTCTACTGCTCCATCCCGCTGCCAAAGTGGGCGGTGCAGCCATCTTTGCGGTGGGACAAGTGTTTGTCATCACTTCCATGTGGGCCTTGGGCGTGACTGGAACATACCTTGGCGACTACTTTGGCATCCTTATGCCCAGCATCGTCACCGGCTTCCCCTTCAACGTCGTAGCGGATCCCATGTATGTGGGCAGCAGCATGTGCTTCTTTGGCGTGGCGCTTTGGTGAGTGGATGTTGCATGCGCAGGCAAAGGGCGATTGCATCGTGCAACAAGTGGCGATGCGCCGTCGAGCTGACAGGATGTGTGCATCCACAACTTGCGCAGGTTCGGCAAGCCTGCAGGTGTGATCCTCTCCGTTTTGGTGGTCATCGTCTACATCGTCGCAATGCGCTTCGAAGGGTGAGAGGCAACAATCACTGCGCTGCACATGTGATCGGCACGTCCACTGACCGCTGATGCTGGCCATAACAGACCTTTCACGGCCAACATATACGCCACGGCTGCGCGAGAAAAGGAGCGGCACGAAAAGATCGAAGCGATCCAAGCGGCTGACGGACCAGCTAGAGGTACGCGATCCCACGGCACCTCCTCTCCCGCGCCCAAAGCAACACGAAGGAGCTCTCGCAAACGCGCAGACTGATCTTACGTGTCGCTGTCAGATACCTCTTGGCTACGCGGCCATTGTGAGGGTCTCTCCGCTGAGGCGCTCCGCAATTCGTCACGTACATTCCTGCTACGCTAGGACTTCTCTTGAACTCTGCAGTCCTCTGTTACTTGCCCTCGCACGGCAGGCAAGTGCGTAGTGACTGCTATCATACGTGCGCATGGTCTCAACACCACTCTGAGTGCATCTCTCACACTGACTCGACATCCCTCATCACCCATGCGCGGAAGCAGCTGCTCACAGCTCGCTTCGTCATGCACCTACCTTCTGTATTGACAACCACCATGTATGAAGCATATGCGCTAATTGTATGCTATGTGTTCGAATGCCTCGCAACC
>CCYA01000192.1:542508-581546 GCA_900000165.1 Ceraceosorus bombacis
ACAGGCTTGGCGGCATGCTGCTGCAGCTCAGCAAGGAACATCTCATTCACGGCGGGCTGAACGAGAATGACGTCTTTTTTCGTGAGTCGACTTACGAGCACACTAGGCTCGTGTGACGTACGATGACTCATACTACATCGCAACATTGCTTGGTCGGGCTGCAGAGTACACCACGCCCGGTTGGATGATGTGGAACTTCCTGGTTGGAGCCATGGTAGCTGGGTGTCCGCTCGTGCTGTACGAGTAAGTGTCGCGCTTCGCAAGAGTGCGTCTCGAGTGTATCGCGGAATTGCTCATGTTTGACCTCTGGTGTGGGCACAGGGGCTCGCCACTCAAGCCAGCCTCGGTGTTGTGGGACTTGGCCGCGAAGTACGGTATCACCGTCTTTGGTACCTCGGCCGCTTATCTGGGTGCCCTGCAGAGATCCGGATACATCCCCAAAGCGGCGCTTGGTGACAAGCTCAAAGTCAGACAGGTGCTTAGTACAGGAAGTCCATTGAGGGCCGAGCTTTATCCTTGGATCATTGAGAATGTGGGGCCTGTGCTCATTGGAAGCATCACTGGTGGAACTGGTGAGAGCGTGGTAGAGCCAACATGTGGTTTGGCAGAACTGATCCGCACCTCGTCTTGCGATGGCCAGACATATGTTCCCTAGTGAGGATGAGGAGCAGGCGTACTGTCGCGTGAACAAGCACCTTCGCTGACGCACCCCTCACTCTTCGCGCCGCAGTTTGCGGGCCACAACGAGGCGCTACCTGTCCGGGCAGGAGAGCTGCAAGCACGGAATCTCGGCATGAATGTGGATGTGGTGGATCAGGATGGCAAGTCTGTACCTCGTGGCGGCGAAGGAGACCTGGTCTGCAAGAGCCCATTTCCGGTTCAGCCTCTTGGCTTCTGGGGCCAAGATGAGAAGAGGTATTTTGAAAGGTGAATCGTTGATGCTCTGATCTACGAGGAAACGCTCCACTGATCATGGGATCGACGCATGCATGCGGCTTTTCAGCTATTATGCCACGATTCCCGGCGTTTGGTATCATGGAGATCATGTCAGTCTCACCCTCAATGGAGGTTTGGTCATGCTCGGCCGAAGCGACGCCGTGCTCAACCCTGTGAGTCTCATCTTGGCGGGCGCACCATGGCGTCGCGCAGCTACAACTCCATTTCTTCTGATTGAGTATCACCTCTACAGGGCGGAATTCGCTTTGGCTCATCGGAGATTTACGAAGTGCTGGAGGCCAACAAGCACGTCCATCCACTAGATACAATCGAGTCGAGCGTAGCCGCCGCTCTCAAGCTTCCAACGGGCGACGACGAAGTCGTGGTGCTCCTTCTAGTCCTGCAATCCGACTGCCAGGCTGCAAAAGAAGGGAAAGCTTTCGAGGAGCTGGTCAAGAGTGTCAAGGACGTCGTGAGGAGTCAGAGGAGTGCTAGACATGTGCCTCGATTTGTCAGGCGTGTACAGAATGTGCCGTTGACTCTGAATGGGAAGGTGAGCTGCATACGTGCAAGGAGAAGAGGAAGCGGATGCGCCGCTGACCAGACCGCGACCCTTTCTATGACTTTGCGCTCAGCTCTCGGAAGTGCCAGTCAAGAAATGTGAGTCGAAGTAGCGAGCATCGAAGGTACGGACTTTCAAGCGGTCTTATTTCGGTCATCGTTGCCCCCTAGTACTCAATGGCGCGTCGCTGTCCAGTGTCAATTCTTCAACGCTCCAAAATCCGGTACGTTGCAGTGACACGCCACAGAGGCGCTGTGCATCCCATTTAGACGGATTTGCGCTGCTTGTGTTTCCTGTTATTGATCGGACAGAATCCCGCCTCTTTCTGACAGGCTGTCCTAGAAGAATATGTAGAGATTGGACAAGAATTAAGGCGAGAGCTGCAAGGCTCGTCTGCATAGCGACCTGGCCCCCGTTCTCTCACAACCGCTGCGGCAAGTGGTCAACATTGTAAACATTGTTATTCGACTCTATATCCAATCCATGTTGGCATGTCAGACGGTGCGAAACGGTACAGCGAAGCTGGGTCAGCAAAGCTGAGTCGAGTCGACCGGAGACGCGCTGCGAAACCTGTATCATTTAGGTGTAAAGCAGATCGCGGACTTATTGCAGGCATCGGCGCTGAAGAGCTAGCAGCCGCTCACGATGCCAAGCTCATGGGAAATGCGCCGTTTGGCGCGGTTTCCCTCGTTGCTTCGTCAGTGGCTGTCGATGCTGTGAGGACACTACGACATCAAATGAAGCTACACAGGCCGAGCGCCGCATCAGGTGTCGGGAGAGCGGTCGGTCAAGCGCACGGCTTGATCGCGGTGCCGGGTTGCTGAAGGTAAAGATGCTCGGACGACCTGTGCGGTGCTCCGTCATGGGGTAAAGGCTGGCGTCACGATCGTGTCCCAGCGCCGATCGGTTGGATGTAAGTTGTCGACAGGGTGAGGTTAGGAGCATGGGCCTCGAGAATGAGGAGGACTGTTGATGGATTCTTTAATGCCCACTCCACGAATCATGGTGCCCCCACAGAACGGTTGGATTTCTGCACGCTTGGAAACCTGGATGTCTGAACGCGAGCTTTCAAGACGGTCGGCCTAGTGTCAGCTCCAACGACAGCTTCTCTCCTCCCTTCTCAGGTCCCTCGGTCGCTGGTTCCGACGAGAGACCTCGATGAGGTCGTGCACCGAGAAGCTCCAACGAGGCCGGCTGTCGTCTTGAGGAGCTTCCGCTTTCCCTTACGCTGCCGCCTTGAGGGAACAGCTCAAGCGTTTGTCTCTTGCGATCTTGCGTTGCGATACTAGCCAAGCTGCCGCGAAGCGGCCTACCATTGGCACTCGCGTCATCGAGATCATTTTGAGTACGACTCGTACCGCCCGGCGGTTTGCTCTTAGTTCGACCTGATGTGCCGCTCGCCTCAGGTCGACTCAATTCCCATAGTGCTCTGTCGGGGTACTTGAGCGGTGCCCCTCGTCTCGGCTTCGGCTTCGGCACGACCGCCCTTTCTTTCTTCGCCGGCTCCTTTCTCTTGGGTTCCGCTTTGACAGCCTGCTCAAGAGATTCCACGTATTTGCGCTGAGCTTGGCGAATCGCTTCGATGTATTTGACTTGGAAATTTTCCGAAGCCTGCAGAGGCGGTGTGCCAGGGAGCACCGCCGGACTGCCACCCGTAAGTGCTGAAAGTCGGTGCGCGTATGGCAGCGCGCGGTAGCGCGGTGCTTGGATCGATGAGGCCGAAGCGCCGGTGAGTGGAGTGCTAAGCCGGTCACGCCCTTCAGGGGTGATATGCGGTGTGTCCTCCGCCGTCGAAGGTTCGCTTTTGATCATACTAGACAATTTGGCCTTTTTGATTTGGCGAGGGAGCTCGACAGATTCTGCTGGGGGAACTTCGTCGGACGTGGGTTTAACCCTATGAAGGCCCGCTTGCGAAGGACTCGATGGCCTAGACACCTGGGGTCGAGTCAATTGCGCGCTCTCGATAGCTTCAGACTTGACAGCTTGATTCGTGGGGACTGGGGAAATGCAAATAAGCTCACTGATCAAAAGGCTGGATCGCGCTCAAACAAGATGGCCTGTATCATCACTTACTTGCACTACCAGACCGATCCAGCACGCTCTGCGGCGAGCGGAAGGCCGAGTCGTGGGGCGAGTGATTTAGAAGTCGTTCCGGCCAGACGTTCGCACCGCGGAAAACCGTCACAGGATGCAAGAATGCACCCCGACGAGCGGTCGGCCTTGTAGCTTGCACGACGTCTGCGTTCCATTGTGACCGGCTTGCCTGTGCGTGCTCCAGGGCTGCCTCGGCTTGACCGAGCAACCCTCTTCTGGAAAGAAGTCGCTGGTGCTCGAATTCCTGCGATGGGACATCTAGTCTCTCCGACAGACGCTGCACCACATAACGATGCAAAGCTCAGCAGCGTGAGCAGCGAATTGACTGAGTAGCACACTCACGAAAATGACGGGCTGGCCTTCTGCAGAGATCTGTAGTACCCCAAAAGCTAGTGCCGAGATAGCTATTGTGAGAGGAGAGACGAGTAGAGCTTGCGAAAACATTGTCAGGCGCAGAGGAGCGGACATCCGAGCGTGAATTGATGCACACAAAAGGTGTAAAGGAAGGAGAGCAAGATGAATAACGTAGAAGTAGATGACGAAGTTGGTGGACATCCTAGAAAGGCCAAGGAGCACGGTGGCGAAACGTTCGATTTCAAACGGAGCCACGCGAAGCCAGCTCCTTTTTGAGGCAACCAGTGGATAGCAGCACAGCAGAGCCAGCTTGCAGCGCGAACATCAAAGCTTTCAATTTTGCCACACACACTCTGAAGCAAAGCCGGAAAATGCTCTTCATCGCCTCGCGTCGCACGTCAGGGAAAGACTGATCTTCCCACTTATCTGGGCTTGTGTCTGGCTGCCCCACACTCACCCTTCTGCAGGCTAAGAGCTGCGAGCAAAGCGCGTGGCGGCATGTGTCAAATCACAAATCACCAATGGGAGTGGCGATCGCGCCTTTGGTTACTTTCCCATTTTGACCCGCCACCAGACTGACCTCTATCTCTTCCAGTCGCAGTTGCGGCTCCCTATTCACAACGTGAAGGCGCAGCGTTGCGTGCTCGTTCACGCCATTTCGCGACTTTTGTCGAGCTGGAGATCGCCCCCACCCGGACCCGCGACCCGTTGCTCCATGCAGTACTGCCCGCCTAGCTTGCCACCTGTTGGCTTTTGAAAGTCGTGCCGCCTCTCGTGGGCGCATGACCTTCTCGCTCAGACTTGTGTGGGCGACGCCGTGAAGTTCAGAAGCGTTGCGCGTTACAGACTGACTAGTGTCTGGAGAATTGCGATGGAATTGCGATTGTATGCTGCTCCACAGGATTCAGGTGATTCACCACGAGGTGTTCCTCATACCTTCCTCCGAGTCACCTAAGACCAGCTCAAAGGACCACACTGTCAGCGCTGTGCCCACAGCGAGGAACCTATGGACTGTCATGTGACTCTGGTCCAGCACTGCATGTCAAGGAGTTGAGCTTTTAGCCGGGCGTGGCACGAGGGCGTTTGATGATGCTTACTCACGTAGAAGATGCGAGTAGACTGCTATTAGCAAAAGCCGGGAATAGGAGACAATGATCGAAATGACTGAAGTAGGCGGAGGAGCACGGTGAATCAGCTTCATGAGGATGTGCATTCTCGCAGAGAGGTCTCTGTGACTCACAAGCCCCAAAAGGCTCATCCCGATCCTGGCTCCGCCGCAATCGCTTCCTGCGCCGAGCCGCCGCCGCAGCCTTTCGATCACGCAATTTGGTCTCGACTCCCTCTTTCGCCTTTCCCTTTACCATCCCGTCCATTCTGAGTTCCTCGTCGGTCTCCGAGCCGCTGTCCTCCTCTTCCTGCTGCACTTGCTGGTCCCTCCACGCGCCTTCGGCTGCCTTCAGGACGGGCAAGATGCGCGATGCAGCGTATAGCACCATCAACCTGTACACAAGACTGACGATGACACTCTTCGGCAAAGCCGCTCCTGCGGCTGCAATGAAACGCGCCGAGTGACCTAGCGTATGCCCAGCAAGGTCAAATAGAGCGGTTGCAGATGCGAGGATCAACGGCGGCAAAGGCGCGGATACGAGCGAGTCAGTCTTGAAGGACCGAATGAGTGCCAGCGGATCCGCAGTGAATGCAAGGGAATCTGCTAGTTGATAGACGTTCCATACCACATAGCCGAACTAGTTGAGGTGAATAGGCAAAGTCTCCGTCAGTAGAGAAATTGAAGCTGCTTGCGCCTGTCTTATCCATGACTGATTTCACTCACCATAAGACTGGTTTCTATGACGTTGCCTTTTCGAACTGCAAACGCGATGGCAGTGAGCCACAGCGTGGATGATACAGCTGCACCAGTAGCTGCCGCGGCGCCGGGGCGATTTCTAGTGGCTCCATCGAACGACAGGTAGAGGGCTACGGCACTTGAGACATACACGAACGCTGCGCTGACCAGAAAGAGGAGCTGCCAGCCTTCTGCTCCACCTAAGCCAAATGATGGCAGCCAGGAAAGCCATTTTCGGCGGGGTGAAGGAGGAGATGAGAGCGAAGCGGCGATGATGTATCGCGATAGGCTGCCAAGCACCTGCATGCGGTGCTCACAGCGTGAGCGACACAGCGTTGTAGCAACGAAAAGCCTTATTGTGCGCTCACCTGAATGACCAACAGAGTGGAGATGCCTTCCAACAAGCTAAACGCTGGGCTGCTCCATCTCAGCAAAGTGTGCCACCAAGGCGGCACAGCTCTAGCGAGCCAGAAGGTGTGCTCCACAATCCATTCCAGCACGCTAGATACAGCTATCCCTACCGTCTCGCCGAGCAAGCCCTCAGCGAGACCAACGCCGTGCAGGACTGCTCTTAGCTCTGCAATGGCCCCTACACTACTGTTGTCTCCACCGAGCGCTGATGCAAAGGCCCCTGCCCTGGACTGCGGTTTCGTGGAGAAGTAAGAGCTACTGGGAGGAGAGTAGACATTGAAGACGACAAGCAGACATGCTGGTACGACGAGGAATTGAAACGTCGCGAGGAATGTGCCTAGCCAGGCCAAGCTCGTGCCTTTGACGAGTGCTCGGATAGAGGAAAGAAAGAAGTAGTAGCAGGCCAATGAAGCGGAGAGCGCCAAGAACGCATCCTGCGTAAATTTTCGCAGACCGATAGTCAATACAATTGCGATGCCGCAAGGGCGCAGGAGGTATGAACATCGACTCACCACACCAGCTACGTCCAAGGTGAGTGGTAGGTATAGGATGACCTGCAAGAGAGTGGTGATGCGGCCGAAGGCGACGCAGATGGACCACACGACTGACATGCTATCTGTCGCGCCACCTGAGGTATATTATGAGCATGCCTTCTTGCGCTGATAGGGCAGCTATGAAGCAGTTCGGGCAGTGAAGTGATTGTGGAGCCGCGGAGCTGCCTGTATTGAGGAGGGAGCAAAGATTCCGAGAGGTTTCGCACCTTCCGCGTGTCCTTAGCGGTTAGCGCTCACTGCAGTGCGCGCGACCCGACGCGTCTCATCTGCAGCTAGGGTGTGTTGCACATCACGTCTCGTACGAGAGAAGTAGGCTGTTTACGCGCAGGCCCAGCGCGGCGCTGTTGCATGGCGCGAGAGGGAGAAGGGTCTCCTTTCCGCTCTCCCCTTCTCCTCCAGTGTGGCTCATTTTGAAAGGCAGTCCACGCGGTGGTGAAGGAGGCTCAAGAACGTCAACATGGTCTGCTATTGGGGATTCGAAACGGTACGCACGCGTGTGCGCGCTCAACTTCCTTCCCGATGGCCCATGTATACGGGGCAGCTAGCTGAGCCAGTGAAACCTCAGTCAGACCTCGGAGCTCGCGCCCGTTCACGCCGCACGAGAGCGGGATGCGGTAGTGCCATGCATGCCGAACACGCATTCTACAATCGTGAGTGATGCACCTGACCGCACCTTCTTGGCGATCCAGCAGCCCTTGCAGGCTTACCGCTCCGTCCACACATTGACTCACTATAAACCTCCCTCTGTTCAGCTTGGCTGCCCAATTAGCGGCTAGCAGCCGTAGCCAAGCAGCCTTCACATGCTGACTGCACACTCACCGGCACTGTACGACGTTGCGCCCAAGCACAGCGCTCAACGGCTCGAAATGTACCGTCGCGCAGATCGCATGCTGATCACCCCGCTATTGATGCATTCGCGTTGGAGCGCGTTTTCGATATGCCGCTGCTCCGGTCTTGCTGGCCAGTCAAGCAAGCAATTCAGATTCAGATTCTGATTCATGACTTCTCGATATTCGACACGCGTTGATCAAGAGTCTTGAGTCAGGAGTCGTGTGTTGACACGCAAATCGCTTCTAGTGACCAAAAGACGTGGGATGCGCCATCGCTTTGCGCTGTACGACTCGCGGCTATTTGGACTCAGACTTTGACCTTTAATCGAGCGAGACAACTTCCAAATGGGACCCTAATGACCATTTGAGGAAGACGCCTGATTGTTTGACTGTTCCGCAAATCGCCCGACAAGTTTGCGCTCAGCACGCATATGAGCGTCTGCGTTTGCCTAACTTTTGTACTCGTGACTTGTGTGCATCAGCAAGGCGTGCACAGCGTGCTGAAAGGTTTCAAGTCCGGAGTCGTGAGGCTTGATATATATATGACTTGCAAGTCAAAGTTGAGCGAAGAGTCCCTAATGGTGCCGCTAATTTGTTGTTAGAATGCCGAAGTTGACGCGAACATCATTCAAGATTCTTGATAGTATACAACCATCAATCAGTCAAGAGGGTTGAATTCAATCAATTTTGAATAGCAAGATATGGCATACGATCTTGCATGCATGGATGGCATATGCTGCCGACACGCGGCCGGGCGCACCGCACGGACGCGGCGAGCGAATTTGCACTCAGACTACAGTACACTATAGCATGCATGCATGCGTCCACATTCTTGATTTGTGGCCTTTGAATTGCAGCAGACGCGTACGAGGCGTTACCCTACACCAGCATGCATGCAGCGTTCGACACGCAGCAGCCAGGAGCAGCGGTCTAACCATGCAAAAGCCCTGTTGCTGTATCGCTACCGGTACCCGTCAGGCGGCTCCGCGAGGCATAGCGCTTCTCCTTTCACTCTGCCGTATGGATGCCGCGTGTCCTCACACATCCATTCACGCAGCCACCAATTCCAAGTCCATCCATCACTTGGCTTGCAGCGCATCGTGCAGCCGACTATCATTCCAACGTTGCGTCAAATATTTGGCCTGTTCGGCATCGCAAGCCTGGTCTTACTTCCCTAGGTGGGTCTGCGCCCTGCTCCCTCTCCCCGTTCCCTGCACCCTTCTATTATACCCTTAGGCACCTCGTTACAGCTGATCGAGCGACCTATAGCCCGATCTATCCGCTTCTCGACGACCCTCATCTCTGCCTTCAACTATCCCTCCCTGCACTCTTGTCCCCGCCCATTTCTTATAGGTCACACCTCTGGTGGGTGCAGCCGATTGGTCCTTTGTTGGATGGCAACACCAAGGACTCGACATGATGCGCGCCAGATGCTAGCTACTACTCCATCGACGATCCGAAGCGAGTCCTTAGCACTTGGCCTGGCCCCAATATGATGGTGCATCCGGCTCGCACACCCTCCGACGTGGGCGTGAGTGGTTCGTCGCCAGTCGCATCAAGCTCGAGGACTGGTGGAAGTGCTTCACCAGCTGGCGCTGCGAGACGATCCTACTTTGACCTCTACCCTGAGCGGCGAGGGCAAGGGCCGTATGTGCCGCCTACTGCCTTGACGCCGAAGCTGTCTCGAAAGGACAAGTCCTCTCCCCGGACGGATGTGCAGCGCGAGCGAGAGAGGGAAGGAGAGCGCCGGAAAGCGTTGCAAGCTGCCGCGAGCAAAGTCTCGGCGTGGACGCTGGAGCAGCAAAAGGCGAAGATCGTGGACACGCCATCATGCCCCGAGGTGCTTAAGAGGTCGACAGGAGCAGCACGCGTCCCAACGCACCAGCCCCGCGAGTGGGACGTCGCTTCACAACAAGCTTTGCCAGGTCAACCAGGCGGAGTGGATGCAAGGGCATTCCTTTTGAATGCGGGGCCCAATCACCGGGAGCGCAACAAATTGAGGAGCGGCAATATTTCCTCCTCCTCCTCATCGCATCTGCTTCGCAGCAGCAGGAGTGAAATGTCGTTGCGGAGCGTAGCCACCAATACCATCACGCCTTCCTCCACTTCATCTTCTATGCTGGGCACCTTTGTCGATCCTCCTCTACCGCCAGACCGCCATTCTAATGGTCAGCCCGTCGAACGCAAGGATTCCGGGATGTCGCCCTCGGCCAGTGTAGACCATTGGAGAAGCTTATCCTCAAGTCGCATGGCAGCGAGAGCTACATCAGAGAAGCGGCGCTCTCCTAGGACTCAGGATCAATCTGCCATTCCTATGCCATCTGTGGAGTCTCAGGAAGCGGCTCGCGTATCGCAGGAATCACAAGATGGAAAGATTGGGCGGTCAGCCGAGGATGTAGCCGCATACACGGCAGCTGCTGCCGCCGCTGCTCAACGCAGTCCGGGGGGTTTCCCCGTGATGATGTCCTCCGTCACGCGCAGGCGCAGCGCGCAGAACTTGGCGGCTCTTTCAAGCTCGTCGTCAGTAGAGCAGATTGCGATCTTGAACAGCCCAGCCACAGCCCCAGATCCACCACGCGAACAGCAAATGCGAGCATCTCGCGGGAGCGCCGTGAGCAAGCAGCACGCGCTGCCTGAACGGACGCATGGTGCCCCAACAGACTGCCGAAAAGTGATGCAGGAGAGCAGAAGACTATCACGAGTGCCCCTGGCTGCTATCCCAGACTCGCCCGCTCCTTCCATTATCTCCATACCCGATGAAGCGTCGACAGTAAGCACAACCAGTGAAGGCAACGGATCGCTGTCGACAGATGCCAACCCCAGACTGCCGGGCTCCTCTGCAATGCCGGAAGGCGTAGCAACTGCAGACCCTGAGGATACGACGCCGAAGCTGCGACAGTCAGCATGGGGGCCCAAGGACCAAGAAAATGGACAATCGAGGCCTCAGGTGGGCGCCAACGTGAATCTGACTGGCCGTGCATCGTCTTTGAACCCCACCGCAAGGCTTGACAGGCGGCCCGCACCTCCGATCAAGGAACAGCCTCTTTCGATCGAGGAGATCATCAGGCGGGGAACGAGTCAAACACCTACTCGGCCTATCACTACACGATCAATCTCAGCTCGTGCCACCAGCCAAGCGCCCACGGTACCGGACTTGGCTGCTGAGCCCTTACCGCCCTTGCCTCCTGTGCGAGCCACATATGCGGCTTCAAGCGCCGCAGTAGGCAAAGCATTACCGCCTTCTAGTGCTACAGCAGCTCGCTTGGCACCTAAGTTGGTGCCGAGCATAGACGACATCATCCGCGGTCATGCAGCGCAAGCATGGCCAACACATGGCAAAACATCTCTAGCGTCAAGTTTGTCGATTCCATCAGCTCCGCCAGGTCAGGCTCGTAGCCTTCCACCTCCATCCCCAAGCAATGTCCGAGTATACCAAAGCGAAAGCGAGAGCAGAAGCTCGTCAGAATCGGAAGAGGATGATGGCGCATCGGCAGCCAGTCATGACTCAGTATTGAGGGAAGTGCGGGAATCACTTCGCGCCGAGCGGCGCAAGGCTCGTATGGAGAAGGCTGCTGCGAAAGCAGCAGCTCGCAAAGCGGCCGAAGAAGAGGCCATGCAGCCGGTTGGAGCCCCAATGCCCAGATCTGCGCGACGTAAGCTGCATCACGCTACCTCATTCCCAACTCGGCCTGTGGGCGAATTTGGAGAGATCGGTACTGTGGATCCGATGCCGTCATCCTCAAGACTGTCACGAAGGGCGAGTCGCAGATCTACGGCTTCTTATGCGGCCGATGATTCTGTTGCACAAAGGGCGGATCGTACCGCATCCAAGGCGCCTGGCAAACCGCCTTCGTTCGTCTCCGAGCCAGTCCCGCCAATGCCCGGTAGAAAAGGCTCGGCGGAAGACAAGCTCAATACAGACGTCACGCAGTATCTGCGTTCCAGCAGGCTGACTCGATTGATCAAGCTGGAACAAGCACCATACGCGGGTTTGACAGTTTCTCTTGCAGATGTCGGTGCTCCGAATGGACATCCTGTCGTCATATTCCTCGGACTGGGCGTGGTACGCTATATTATCGCACTTTACGATGACATGGCCGCTGTACTCGGCCTTCGACTCATCTGCATTGATCGTTGGGGAATGGGCAAGTCGGACGATCTATCTGCGGAACGTCGAGGCGTAGTAGAATGGAGCAATGTGGTGGCAGAAGTCACGGGTCGACTCGGCGTGTCGAAATACTCTGTCCTTGGTCATAGCGCTGGTGGTCCCTACGCCATGGCGACGTGCTTGCGCTTTCCCGAGAAGGTTGCCGGTCCTGCGCACTTGCTCGCGCCTTGGGTCGGCACAAGCGTCGAGAGCGGATACAAATGGCTCAAATACGTACCAGACAGCGTCATCAAGACTGCTCAGGCAGCGGAGTGGAAGGTGCAAGGCTGGAAACTTGGGAAGCTGCCATCTCTGACCTACGAATCGATCGGCTACGATGCTCGTACGAGCGGCAACCGAAGTCCCTCCTACAACGGTGCCATCTCCCCCCGCATAGACGGGTCGACAAGCGGTTGGCCTGCGATGCACGGAGAGGAGATGCTCCCTCCCGTCTCACCCACTGGCACCACAGCGAGCAGCGGAGACAAAAGCTCCGATCTGAGCATGCGCGATTCGTCCATCCACACGGCCTCCCGCGTTGCCTCTCCTTCGCTCCAAGTGCCTTCCACCCCGATTCTGTCGACGCCGACCCGTGGCACCTCGAAAGCGCTGCGATCGAAGCCAGGCCGTTTCAATGCTTTCCTGGGCGGAAGTGGGAGCAAGACCTCTTCATCGCAGAGCGACGCGGACGTGCTCAAGAGTACACCGGACTCTGTGCGCTCAGCGCAGGCACGCGAAGCTGACAGACGATCTCAAGTGTCTTCGCAGGCGGGCGACCGCTCGCCGATTCCACGATGGGGTTCTTCTAGTTCTTTGGCGTCGGCGAAGGAGGGGATGGTCCGGTCGCCTCGCGTGCAAGACCTCAGCGACGCTATCCGATCGACTCACAATGGCTCTCCTAAACTTGTCTACCCCGACGAAGCACCTGTCGTACCATGTAAGGACCGATCAGCCCGCAGCAGCATATTTCACATGCGGCGATCGGAGTCCGCCCTCTCTGTACAGGAGGGCGACATCGCTTGGGCATCTGCTCCAAACGGCGACGTCAGCCTGGACGTCTCTACAACTTCTTCCTCCCGCAATAGTGGAAGCTGGGGTCGTAAACGCAACCACGCGATGCCGAGCTCGATCAGCACTTCAAGCATTCGCGACTCTCCTTCGCTGCGCGAACGACTCGAAGTCTATTCACCTGATTCCACCTCCCCCGCTGCCCCGACTTCAGCTCAGAAGGGCCTCATAGACTTGCCAACGGCAATTCTGCGAGCATCACACGCCGAGTCGCTCAAAGGTGGGGCGGCGGATCTGCTGACAATTTTGGGCCGAGCATCGCAACGACCTTGGGGCTTCACCTACGCCGACGTGCAGCATCCGACCATCGTTTGGCATGGAGACAAGGATGAGCGCATTAGTCTTTCTGGAGTATTGTGGATGGAAAGAGAAATGCGGGAGTGCAAGGTGAACATTGTCAAGGGAGGGACACATAGCCTCATGACCGACGTCACAACTTTTGTCGAGGCCCTCGAAAGGTGAGAGTCGAAGCCGCCACCTTCTCAAATGCACGCTCGCATCTAAATCGTGCTGCATCCTTTGCCTGACAGCATTTCAGCACATCGTAACGATTGAATGCACACTGCAAGCAACCAGCTTCTAGCTTGATACCCTCGTAGAGTCGCAAACATCAAAGATGCTCTTTCACCGTCACACGCTCCTTCCTGCTCCATGCTATAGAATGCCACAGCGCCTCACTCATATCGCCCAATTTCTTGCTGGCTGGAGGAGTACCTATACCTGCTTTGCCCCATTTGATCGTACGCTCACTGTAGACCCTCCTCCAATCTGCCTTCTGCCCCGTCTAATCGTCGACTCTCTCTCCCCCCTAATCTTTCAACACGAGTATACCATTCCTGCAAGCACCTTACAATCTCAGCAGCAGACTTTCAGAGGTGTGCGAGTCAGCACGTGTACGTTCAAGACCTCAAGGCTTTCTGTTCACTTGATTCGGCATCTGCGCAAAGCTGGGTACCTTGAGGGCGGGCAAATGCCTGCCTGCCCCGGGCTGAGCGCGTCTGCCTGCGTAGATCTCTTAGTAGAAGCGAGGACGCGATCAAGAATCAGCAGAGAAGAAATGATTGGTATTGCGATAAGCAAAGCAGTGCAGACAAGGAAGCTTCTATGGAGCAATTGACAAGCGAGGATAAAGAGCGTTGTTCGAGTGGTTCGCAAAGAGGGTGATTGGGTGGTGTAAATGAGAGTTTTGTACGGTAGAAGGCGAGAATGTCAAAAGAGTGTGATTAGAGGTGGGCACCTCGATTCGATGCGTCCGGATCAACGGCCTTCCACGTTTCACGCAGCAATGTTG
Organism: Ceraceosorus bombacis; assembly: GCA_900000165.1. Lineage (NCBI taxonomy): Eukaryota > Fungi > Basidiomycota > Exobasidiomycetes > Ceraceosorales > Ceraceosoraceae > Ceraceosorus > Ceraceosorus bombacis. Next base: position 556,599 of record CCYA01000192.1, read on the forward strand.
CGCCTGAAGTTGTCAAGGGAGGTGCGGAATTTGCTACCGCCCGGCAGCTTACACGTGCATTGACCTTCCTTCAAAGGATGCTTGAAGCCCGTTTCATGGACGGGATGGCCCACGACAGTCTTGGTGGGCGCTTTGTGGTGCTTGTGGACCACTGGAGTGTACAGCGGGACGCCATGACGGTAGAGAATTTTGCCTTTGGAGTCTAGCACTGGGCCAAATGTGTGCGAAGGCGCTGGCGGGCAGCCTCCGCTTGAATGGCCCGTGGAGGATGGGTGCGTGCCGCCACTGCTGCTGTTTCCTGAGGCAGAGCTGCTGCCGCGGAGAGACGTGGAGCCAGTAGGCCGAGGATCGGTGCTCTGTGGACCATCTGTCTGAGGCTGGCGTGACTGTGAAGAATGCGAGGAAGCAAAAGTCAGTGTAGGCTCGTGAAGCATAGTAATGCGAAATGGACTTACGGCGCCAGAAGACTGATTGAAGTGTGGCTCGCTATCAGAGCCAGGCGCTTGAGAACCAGAAGCAAGCGGCTGCGATCGCGATGTGGTAGCAGCCGGAGCGCCGGGGAGGGGATTCGAGCCAGCAGAGCTGCTCAAGAGGCCGGTGGGAGCAACGGCTCCGCCCGACAATATGCTGCTGGATTGGCGTGGGATCTCAACGGAGGCTCCACTCTGGCTAGTCTGAGTCCCTGCTGCGCCACCCGTATTGGGCCGGTTGGGAGCATTTGCATTGTTGTCGCCTTGAGCTGTACTCGTAGCGCTGGCGGTCGTTGCTGTTGTAGATGCCGGTCTCAATCCAACGAGACTGCTGGCCGAGGAAAGAGCTTGAGATACGATGCTGCTTAGTCGAGAGGCCAGTGGAGGGGCAGCTGTCGTCTGCGATCCACTTGGTCCTGCGGTTGGCTGATTCCCAAGACTGAAAGTCGAAGAAGACAGCACCGCACCTCCGCGGCTTGGGGTAGGTTGAGCGGCTGTGTCGACGGCGTTTGGATCCACGGATGTGCTCAGACCTGGGCCCGGGATGCCAGCAGGTAAGCTGAGGGGTGGTTCAGAGGTGACAAGGCTAACGCTGGAATTAGCAGGGTCCACGGCTCTCGACGGCGTGGGCGCCACGCTGCTGAGCACTGCTGTTTCAGATGGCAAGCCTCCACTGGGCTGGGCCGAGCTCGATGGTCCAGAACTCGTTGAGGCGCCTGGTGGGGTAGGAACGCCCTGCACCGACGTCGCTCTTCCACTCTGAAGCTGCGAGAGCGCGCTGCTGAGTGACAAGAGCAAAGAGGTCGCTGGAAGCTGACTAGTTGCGCCTGAGCCAGCGGTTGGGATTGCCGAAACTGAGGGATCACCACCCTGCGCTGAAGTTGATGGTGAAAAGATCTGCGACAAAACGCTGCTGAGCGAGGAAACGATCGCGGTGCGGTCATCTGTGGGCACGACTGTTCTGATGGTCGAAGAGACTCCCGCATTGGACGTCAGGGTAGCCCCTCGGCCGTCTGTCTGCGAGAGCATGCTTTGAATCGAAGAAAGTATGGAGCTGACCGCAGGCGCGCTTGCGAATGTGTTCTGCGGGCCGCCTGCTGCTGGGGCGGAAGTAAAGCTCTCTAGCGCAGCTGTAGTGGGCAGAGCAACGGAACCGCCGAGCGTGGTGGATACAATCGGTGTGTTTGACGATAGCTGAGTCGAGGTGGGCTCAGGCTGGTCGATTGTCCCTGTCGGCAAGGCAATCGAGGATAAGACAGACGACAGTATTTGGGAGACTTGTGAAAACACAGGGTCCACGGGAAGCTGTGTGTCGACCGGAAGCTGTGTGGGAGTCGGGCCAGGGAGTGTGCTGCTTGGTTCTGCCAAGGTCGGCAACGCAGACAGAGCCTCGGAAACGACTTGGCTGACCTGCGAAACAACTGGGTCCACTAAGCCCGACGTGGGAATGCCAGATGGCAGCAGGGTGGACAAGCTGCCGAGATCGATAGATGTTACACTCGCACCTGGGCCGGGATTGAGCGTTGGCAGAACGCCGTCAGAGCTCAGACCGACGGATGGGAGACTGTCACCTCCTGGAAGCGATGGGTTCGTGGGAAGCGTTGGCAGACTGTCACTGCTTGGAGTAGATACCGGCGCAAGCGACCCCAAGCCTGTTGTGCTCAACACCTGGGACAGAACACTCTCGATGGACGACACGAGAGGTATGTCCAAGATTCCTGTGGCTGTTGGCAATCCAGCCAGCAATGAGCTGATCGAGCTAGCGAGCTGGGTGATGGACGCTGTCTGGCTAGCGACTGGATCCGGGACATCTCGGGTGACGCTGCTGAGCGCCGAAGAGAGGCTAGAGCCCAAAGAGTCCAAGTCTGGCGGACGATTCGTGATGATAGGGAAAGAGTTCGTTCCAGCCGGAAGTGTGGTTTGCAGGGACACTGTGGGCAAGATCGTCAGAGAGGGATTCGCACTGACGATGACGCCACCAGAGGTTGTTGTAGCAGTAAATTGGGTCGTGAGCTGATCGATGATCTGCGTCTGTGAGATGACTGGGTTGACTGTCCCGCCGATCACACTTGTCAAGCTTGCAGCTGCGGAGGCGATGCTTGAGAGCTGTGACCCAAGGTTGCCGAAGCTCGTCGTATCCGTAGGGAGAACTGAAACCGGAAGCGAGACGGGGATGCTGGCGCTTTGCGAAGGCAGTGCAAGCAGCGAAGAGAGGCTAGAGAGCAAGCTACTCGCCTCAGTCACTTGCGGGTCGACCGGAAGGCTCACAGTTGCAGGCACAGACGGTAGACTGCCGTCAGCCGAGATCGTCACAGAGGCCGCAACGGTCGCCGGCAGGGTTGCTTCCAACGAAGGCTGCGCCAGGACTGAAGAAAGACTGACGAGCAAGCTTGAAACAGCACTGAGTTGAGGATCGACGGGAAGTGTGGGAGTTGGCAGACCGCTTGAAGCCTCGTCAGCGAAGGAAGCAAGCACGGAGGTGGGCAGAGTTGTCGCTGGCAATGCTACGCCGACGGACGTCGACAAAGGCAAGTCTGATGGGGCTAGCGTCGCTGCTGGCACTGCCAGTACTGAGGTTAAGCTACCAAGGAGGCTCGATGCCGGAAGTTGGGTATCGACAGGAAGATTGAGCGTGGATGAGCTGCCAGGCAAGTCAATATCAGAACTGAGCACCCCGGTTGGCAGGGCAATATTCGAAGTCAAGTCTGATACCAAACCGTTCGATGGCAGGACGGACACTCCCGGCAACGCCGTGTTCTGCGTGGGCAAGGCAAGTAGCGATGAAAGACTTGAAATCAAGCTAGAAATACCAGTAGCTTGAGGTTCTATGGGTAGGCCGAATGTCGAAGAGCCACCCGTCTGGCCGACGAGCGAGCTCAGGCCGCCCGTTGGCAAGGCATTCAGCGAAGTCAATCCTGACGCCAATGTGGCCGATGCCGTCAATGAGATGTCTGACGAATCCGTGGCGAGCGGTGGCAAGCCAAGGATTGAGGACAAACGGGAGACCAGGCTCGAAATGTCAGTGGCTTGAGAATCGACTGGAGGACTGGCGATGGGTGTTGTGGGCAGCGCGGAGTCCGGCGCAGCTGTCGCTAGCGTCGGCAGGCCTAGAATAGCAGATATCAGACTCGACGCGTCGGTCACTTGAGGGTCCACTGGCAGACCAGCGCTGGATGCTGTAGGCACCTCCAAGACCGGCACAGCGGTAGGAAGCGTCGGCAGGCCCAAGATCGAAGAAATCAAGCTTGAAATGTCCGTCACTTGAGGGTCCACTGGCAGACCAGCGCTGGATGCTGTAGGCACCTCCAAGCCCGGCACAGCGGTAGGAAGCGTCGGCAGGCCCAAGATCGAAGAAATCAAGCTTGAAATGTCCGTCACTTGAGGGTCCACTGGCAGACCAGCGCTGGATGCTGTAGGTACCTCCAAGCCCGGCACAGCGGTAGAGAGCGTCGGCAGGCCCAAGATCGAAGACATCAAGCTTGAAACGTCCGTCATTTGAGGATCCACCGGAAGAACAGTTCCGCTGGGTGGCGTTGGCACCACCGAGCCCGGCACAGCAGTGGCAAGGGTCGACAGGCCAAGGACCGAGGACAGCAAGCTGGACACGCCCGTGAATTGAGGATCCACCGGAAGAACAGTTCCGCTGGGTTGCGTTGGCAAGACCGAGTCCGGCACAGCGGTTGCGAGCGTCGGTAGGCCAAGGATCGAGGACAGCAAGCTGGACACGTCCGTCAGTTGAGGATCCACCGGAAGAACAGTTCCGCTGGGTTGCGTTGGCAAGATCGAATCCGGCACCGTGGCGGTAGGGGAGGGCAGACCGAGGATGGACGAGAGCTGCGAGACTAAGCTAGAGACATCGGTCGCTTGTGGATCCACAGGTAGAAGACTTGCAATAGGCGCGCCGGAAATGAAAGAGTCTGTTACCGCAGTAGTGGGGGACGGCAAGCCAAGGATGGACGAGAGCTGCGAAACTAAGCTAGAGACGTCGGTCGCTTGGGGATCCACAGATGGAAGACTTGCAGTAGGCGCGCCGGAAAGGAGAGAGTCTGTTACCGCAATAGTGGGGGACGGCGCGCCAAGGATGGACGAGAGTTGCGAAATCAGGCTAGATACTTCAGTCGCCTGAGGATCCACAGGAAGAAGGCTTGCAGTGGGCGCACCGGGAAGCAATGAGTCTGCGCCAGAAAGAGTCAATGAGGCTGGCAACTTCGACCCATCTGTCTGCGTTACTCCATTGAGGACGCTGGAAGCGAGCGATTGAATCGATTCAAGAGGCGAGGACGGGCTTGTCTGGATGACTCCCGTGGTGGACAGCACGCTTGATAAGGAACCTCCCAAAGAAGAAGCGTCGGCGTTGAGCGACCTGGTAGCGCCAGATGGGATACCGAGGAAACTACTGATGATGTCGGTAGGCTGCAAAAACGTTGGCAAGCTCGCGGTGGAGAGGATGCTGCCAATGTTCTCAGTCAACGAAGATAATAGGCTCTGTGTGCCTTGAGAAGTTGCAGGCAGCGATGGCAGTGCGTCTTCCGCACTGCTCGCCGCTGCGCCAATTGAGCTTGTGACAGCAGGCACGTCCAAAGAGGGCGCTACGGTGAGCGATGGTAGATTCGTTGAATCGACCACGGTGCTCGCTGCGTCTGTTGGAAGTAATTGAGCTATGCTGGATATTGCACTTTGGACGTCGATGGAGCCTGCACCGCTCGGCAAGGCTTGTAGTGAACTCAGTATGCTTGAAATCACCACTGCCGGTTCTGTGGCATCCGAGGCTTTGGGCGGAACACCAGTAAGCAAACTAGATGCCAAGCTGGTCAGAGCCGCAGTTCCAGTGGGAAGTCCTCCTTCCGTCGCTATTGGTACCGAAGGGAGACTTGTGGCATCTTGTAGACCTGTCTCGAATGGCAAGCTCAGACCAACACTGGTGAGGCTTGGGCTACCAATGATAGGTGTGGTGAACAAGTCGCTTTGAAGGCTGGACAGCAAACTTTGAGCAGATTCTAGGCCGGCTGCTGAAGACAATGATCCCAATAGAGTAGAACCTTGCGCCTGAGGGTCCGACAATTGAGTTGCTAGAGGTAGCGAGGCAGAAGGATCTTGTAAGACTGCACCAGCACTCGTAATCGAGCTGACTAGGCCAGGAGCAATGCTTGAGGCTGGCAGCGATTCAGGTAGAAGACTTGTACTTGCGGGTAGGCCTTGCGTTGCTCCGTCCATGAGACTTGAAACGATGCGAGAGATCGAATTAATAAGGTCAGATCCGCCAAGCGTCGTGCCTTCGCTGCCACGAATGCTGCTGAGGGTCGGGTCGGCGGGAAGCGAAGTTGGCAAGGTTCCTGTCACACTTGGATTATTGCCGCCTATCTGTGAGAGCAGGCTGGAAATTTCGGAATGTGCTTGAGAAACCGGAACACCATCTCCTAGTGAAGTCGGGATCACCGTCTCTATCGATGGTACACTCGCAGTCGTTGGTGAGACTTGTGTTACTTGGGCGATGTCCGAGAAGAGCTGTGAAAGGGAGGTGAACAGAGCCGACTGATCCACTGTGCTAGGAAGATCTGCAGAGGATAACACATTTCCTGGCCCATCTGAGCCAGCCAGCAACGTCTCGGCTGCGGGGAGAGATGTCGGCAGAGCACCGATTGCGCTGGTCAAGTCGCCTCCCACACTTGTGAGAGGGTCTGTGGGCAGTACGACACCCGGTCCTGACTGAGATCCGGTCTCAACCCCAAGACTGATACTGATGCTTGCACTGAGCTCACCCGAAACGTCCGGAATTGTGTCGGTCGCAGCGGATCCGGTGGGAAGCACACTCAGGGTAGCTAGGGTCGTCTGCGCAACACCGTCGGAGATGATGGACCCCGCTTGATCAAGGATCGAGGTCGGAATTGAGCCAGCAGTTGCTTCGACACTCGTGTCGACATTTGTGCCGATTATGCTTGTGGCCCCCAAGTCGGTGAGCAAGGTGGAAATTAGCGAGATTGGCGGCTCCAAAGGCACACTCAGGCTAGTGGCGCTGGGCAGGGATGTCTGTGCAATACCGGCAGAGGTTTGTCCGAAGATCAGACTCGTGAGGCTGTCGACGACAGTCATGACCAGACTTGGTGCCAGAGCTTGACTCGGCGACAAGTCGCCAGACGGGTCCAGTGTTGGCAAGATGTCGGAGGTCGCGCCGAGCGATGAAGTTGCCACCCCAGCCAATGACGTTGGGGCAGAGGCCGCGTCTGAGATCGCACTGGAGAACGGATTGTCGGTGGGCACGATGGTGCTAGTCATGGAGTCTACTATGCTAAGCAGCTGCGAGGTCTGTTCAACAGATGACGGTATAGCTCCGAGGCCAGAGTTCGCCGGTATCGAAAAGTCTTGAGAGAGCGTCGCGCCCAGAGACTCGCTCAGTGAAATGCTAGCACTGGGCGCAATATCGCTAAGAATGCTAGACGCTGCTTGAGCCAGTGAGCTTGTTGCGTCCAGTGGCAAGCCGGGCAGAGTTGAACCCGCCGGATCAGTCAAGCCAGTAGGAATTGCTGCGCCGCTCTCCGACGCCGTCAACGACAAGTCTGCTGAAACCGGAGGCCTAGATGCTGTGATTATGTCGGAAATGGAGATCGAGTCTGTGGGAAAGCGTGCAGCAAAAGATAATAATCAGAGCACATATGATTAGTTGAGCCGGAATGCTCCATCTGAGCTCGAGACTAGCGGTGCCCACCTGGAACAGCTTGGATCGAGCTGCTGAGTGAGTCAAGCAAGCTAGAGGCGACCTGCGTAGGTTGGACATTACTTGGGACAGGAGCGGATGTGAACACTGGACCTGTCGAGGAGTTGGACCAAGGTCAGTGGGAATGCCGAGCTTCCACGGACGGGCTAATCCGAGACCTACCTGTGATTCCGCTCAGCGTGTCAATGATGCTTGACAGAAGGCCACTATCATCGGTGGGTAGGGATGCCGCCTGCGAGACTGCGCTGATGACGCTTGCCTGACCGTATCAAGAGTCGCGGGTCAAAGCCGTCAGCTGCGTCCGTAAATGCACGAGACGCCGGCCGACTCACCTGCGTTGCTGACAGGTCTACACTTGAAGTAGCGGGTACGACCTCGCTTGCCACGGACGAGGCGCCGAGGTCAATCGACGACATTGCATCGGTAACGGTCTGCACAACGCTCGCGATAATAGAAGAGAGGCTCGCGGTAACCGGGATGGAAGACACCACAGGTGCTGGAATGCTGGCTGAAAGGGACACACCAGCTGAGGCCGAGTCAGAATCGAGGTCTGGTAGGCTTAAGGTCACAGACAAGGAAGTGTCGATACCTGTGAGTCCCAAGTCTGCGGAAGAAAGGCCACCCTGGCTGCCAGTTGGTAGTACTGATGGTAAGATCGTGGCAAGAGAGGTTGCTTGGGGCAGACCGCCCGACTCAGATAGATCTGCTGAGAATGATACATCAAAGCCCGAGGTCGAGGAAGGCGAAGAGAGCGTCAACGAAATATCCACGCTGGGCGCTGAAATCTGCAGGGAAGCGTCCGGTGCGACGTTGCTTGCTGCAGGAAGGCCAGCAGTCAGGCTGGTGACCCCTGGGTCTGCAAGATCCGTGGTTGAGAGCGGAGCGCCGATGCCGAGGGAAACGGAGCCATCGACCGCGGTGGGAAGCGCAGCGCTTCCGCTAATCGACAGAGATGGCAGTATGCCGCCGCCAACTCCCTGCTCCGGAGTGAGGTGAGAGTCAGCACATCGGGAAGGGACATCTCCCCCAGACTCATCTGTGTGCACTTACCGCGGACAAAGAGAGCCCACTCGAGGCCAGAGAAGAGTCCCCAGCGGGGGTCGGCGCCACCTGAGATAGAAGAGATGACGCAGGCTGCAACAATGACGTTGCATCTTGAGGCAGAGTCAAAGAGCCTGGCAGCGAGACCGTGCCGGCTCCAGGAAGGGCCAGGCTTGGCTCGCTGCCCTGCTCAGTGGAGCCGAGACCCAGCAATGAGCTTGCCGTAGAGAGGGCTTGGCTCGCTTCGGAAAGGACTGCGCTAGCAATGCTGGTGGTAAAAGGCTCACTCGGGCCCGTACCAGGTCCGACCTCTGATGTTGCGTCGCCAACAGCAGAGGTAAGTGCGTCAAAGATGCTTGTGGGAGCCGAATCGTCTAATGATGCACTGAGGCCCAGTGAAGCTGAGACCGAGGGATCGACGAGGGGGATCGAGACAGCTGGTAACGGGTCCACAAGAGTGATTGAAACATCGCCTGAGCTTGCTCCCAACGAGACCCCTGCAGATGCGGTTGGAATAGCGTTTGTCACCATCGACGTGACATCGCCGGCCGGTGTGGTTACCTGACTTCCACAACCTCCGAACGGTCCGAGGGCAAGACACAAAATGCTGCTCAGAATACCTGTACTTGTGGGTTCGGCGACAGGTGCACTGGTGAGATCTGGCGTTCCTGTTGGCTGCGCTGCAGCATTTGTGTTAGAGGCCAAGCCAGCCAAAGACGATGCAACTCCTGCAGCGGAAGCGGAAGCGCCTGACGTGGCGAAAGAGGTGAGGTCGCCGGGGCTCTGTTCCAAGGCGGTCGACGCCGGATTAGCTATTGACAGAGACGGAGCCAGACTCGCTGCTGCCTGTGCCGACGCAACGCTTGCCAGAGATGCCGATAGAGCCGCTTGTGCTTCCGCGCTGAGGACGGAAGCGCTCGCTGCGGACTGAGCAGCTGCTAGTGAGGAAGCCACGTCTGCCGCAGAGATCGCTGACGCGACACTAGCTAGCGAAGATGATGCTGAAGCCGCCGCCACAGAGGCCTCGCTTGCAAGGGAGAGCGAAGCTTGAACGCTGGCAAGTGATTGAGAGGCAACGGCTGCATCGGATGCCAAGCTAGCCGCCGCGAGCTCAGAAGCGACGCTGGCCAGCGAAATCGAGGCTTGCGAGGCAGCCACAGATGCTGCACTGGCGATGGATAACGAAGAAGCTGCGCTAGCGGCAGCACGTGATGCTGAGGCCGCAAGATCCGATGCTATACTGACGCTAGCAAGAGACGAGAGTCGACTAGACTCCGCTTGAGCTTCTGAAAGCACTGAAGCTGCCGAAAGCTCAGACGCCACGCTCTGCAGCGAAGCAAGACTTGCCAGTGAGACTCTGCTCGCTTCTGCTGATGCCGCTGACAGCGCTGAGGCCACGGAAGCCTCCGAAGCAATGCTTTGCACTGAGGCTAGCGACAGCGACGCAGCCAGCTCTGCTGAGACACTTGCCGCCGATAAAGACGACAGGCGACTTGCCTCGGCTTGCCCAGCCGACAAGACCGAGGCAACAGACGCCTGAGATGCTAGACTTGCAATAGAAGCCCTGCTTGCTTCTGCCTGTGCTGCTGATAGCACAGAGGCAGCCGACGCCTGCGATACTAAGCTCTGCACAGAAGCTAGCGACAGCGACGCTTCGGCCGCTACGCTTGCAGCCGAAATCGAACTGATGCGGCTCGCTTCTGCTTGTGCGGCTGACAACACGGACGCTACTGATGCCTGCGAAGCGATGCTCTGCACCGAGGCCAGCGACAGCGATGCCGCCAAGTCTGAAGCCACGCTGGCTGCTGAAATTGATGAGATGCGACTTGCCTCCGCTGCTTGACTCGCAGCGGAAATAGCGCTGGCTATGGAGGCCTGTGATGCAATGCTTTGTGCCGCTGCCAAAGATAAAGACGCCGACAATTCTGCTGCTACACTAGCCTCTGAAATGGACGAGATTCGACTGGCTTCAGCTTGACTTGCAGCCGAAAGAGCGCTTGCTACAGAAGCCTGTGAGGCGACACTTTGGACTGACGCCAGTGACAAAGATGCCGACAACTGTGAAGCCACGCTGGCTGCCGAGATGGAAGAGACTCTGCTAGCCTCGGCGGCGGCGGATAGAGCAGAGGCGACGGAGGCTTGGGAAAGTACCGAAGCAACCGAGGCTTGTGATGCAACGCTGGCAATCGAGGCTGACGAGATCGACGCGGCGAGCGCAGAAGCAACGCTGGCTTGAGATGCTGCAGCGACTTCCGAGGCGACGCTTGCGGCACTAGCAGCTGATATTGATGAAGCGACGCTTGCAAGAGAAGCTTGAATACTTGCTGCCGAGATTGATGAAGCCACGCTTGCAAGGGACGCTTGGGCACTGACAGAAGACAGAGAAGCAGCCACACTTGCCTCGCTGGCGACGCTTGAGAGCGAGGCGGCCTCAGAAGCTCTAGACAGCGCAGATGCGACACTTGCTTGCGAGGCGAGGCTAGCAATTGAGGCTGCAGCATTTGCGGCGGAGATTGATTGGGCCAAGCTGGCCGCGCTGATCGAAGAGGCGACTGATGCTGCTGATGCCGCTGAAAGTGAGGATGCGACCGAGGCTGCGCTGACAGATGACAACGATGAGGCAACAGAGGCTACTGATGCCTCAGAAAGTGAGGATGCCACGGAGGCAGCACTGACGGATGACAAAGAGGAAGCAACGGAGGCTGCTGAAGCTGCTGCTGATGCCACTGATGCAGCCGAGAGCGACGAGGCGACCGAGGCAGCGCTGACGGAGGATAAAGATGATGCCACCGAGGCGGCCGAGGCAGCAGCTGACGCTACGGATGCGGCCGAAAGTGATGCGGCGACGGAGGCAGCGCTGACGGACGAGAGAGACGAAGCTACCGAAGCCGCCGAGGCAGCAGCTGATGCCACGGATGCGGCGGATAGAGACGAGGCGACCGAGGCGGCCGATGCTGCTGCTTGTTCTGCAGACAGAGCAGCGGCGGAAGAGGCCGAAAGAACAGAGGCGATGCTGGCTTGACTTGCGGCAGCTCTAGAGACTGATGCGACAGACTCTGAAGAAACGCTGGCGAGAGAGGCGAGGGAGGCAATGCTAGCGGCCGATGCTTGGGCTTGTTGGGCAGAGAGCACAGAAGCAGCGGAAGCTGCTGCTTGTTGCGCTGAGAGGACTGAGACTGAAGACGCTGAGAGTACCGATGCGACGCTGGCCTGACTCGCTGCGGCTCGAGAGACGGAGGCCACCGACTCTGATGAGACGCTCGCGAGACTGGCGAGCGATGCTACGCTGGCCAGTGATGCGGCCGACGCTTGCGCCAATTGAGCCGAGAGAACGGAGGCAGCTGAAGCTGCAGCTTGAGAGGCGGAGAGGACCGAAGCTACGCTGGCTTGACTTGCTGCGGCTCGAGAGACGGATGCGACTGATTCGGATGAAACACTTGCGACACTAGCAAGAGAGGCGGCGCTCTCTGCCGCCTGTTGGACCGAAAGGACAGACGCTGAAGACGCCGCGGCCAATTGAGCCGAGAGAATGCTTGCGCTTGCAGCAGCTCGTGAGACCGAAGCTACAGACTCTGACGAGACGCTGGCGACACTAGCGAGCGAGGCGGCATTTGCCAGCGACGCTGCGCTTGCTGCGGCTTGTTGGACCGAGAGAACTGATGCCGAAGACGCTGCGGCTAGCTGAGCTGAGAGGATGCTTGCGCTGGCGGCTGCGCGAGACACAGATGCCACAGATTCTGAGGAGATACTGGCCAAGCTCGCGGATGCAGCCGCGCTTGCTGCGGCAGCGACCGAGGCCGAGGAGACGCTTGCGATACTAGCCTGTGCGGCAGCGCTGGCAGCAGCAGCAGCAGAGACCGATGAAGCACTTGCAATGCTTGCTAATGAGGCTGCACTGGCAGCAGCAGCAGCAGAGACCGATGAAACGCTTGCGACGCTTGCTAGCGAGGCTGCACTGGCAGCAGCAGCAGCAGAGACCGATGAAACGCTTGCAATACTGGCCACTGAGGCTGCGCTGGCAGCCGCAGCAGCGGAAGCTGACGAGGCACTGGCTACGCTGGCGAGCGAGGCAGCACTTGCGACGCTCTGTACGCTCTGCACACTTGCCACGCTCGCGAGCGACGCCGCACTTGCAGCAGCGGCGGCCGAAGCGGAAGACGCACTGGCCACGCTTGCCAGCGAGGCAGCATTCGCGACGCTCTGTACGCTCTGCACACTTGCTACGCTTGCCAGCGATGCCGCGCTTGCGGCGGCGTTCGCAGAGGCCGAGGAGGCACTAGCAATACTGGCGAGCGACGCGGCATTTGCGACGCTTTGTACGCTCTGTACACTAGCTACGCTGGCCAGCGAGGCTGAACTTGCAGCCGCTGCCGAAGCAGCAGAAGACGCGCTCGCCGCACTCGCGAGAGATGCAGCGTTAGCTATGCTCTGCACGCTTTGAACGCTAGCAAGGGAAGCAGCGCTGGCTGCCGCAGCAGCGGCAGAAACCGAAGAAGCACTGGCAACGCTCGCCAAAGAAGCTGCATTAGCCGCGCTCTGAACACTTTGCACGCTTGCCAAAGACGCCGCGGAAGCAGCACTAGCAGCACTGGCGGCGCTGACACTTGCCCGAGAGACAGAGGCGACCGAAGCCGAAGATACACTTGCCAGACTGGCCAGACTGGCCAGACTGGCCGCACTGGCAACTGATGCTGACGAAGCGCTGGCTATGCTGGCTAGACTGGCGGCTGATGCTGCCGAGGCCACAGAAGCAGCACTAGCAGCCGATGCCAGGCTCGCAGCACTAGCAGAGGATGCTGCCGCTCCGTTCGACGTCGTGGTTGCACCCCCCGATCCACAACCTCCCAATACACCTCCTAGCACATCGCAGAACACCGTGCTGGCAATACCTCCCGTTCCAGTGGAAGCCTGCTCGCGGTATGGAATGGCCAGATCAGCATGGCCTGGTTCGATCAGCAAGCCGTCATTGGTCGTGCCTGCATCCGAGTCCCAAACAGGTTCCGCTGAAAATCTATGCACTCACAGATGTGGTTTTGGGAGCTGCCACCAGCCGACGGTCGATAGTTGGAGTCGGAGCAGGACCTGCCTGTACGGCTTGTACAACCACCGCTGCCGCAAGAGCCGCGCGCACGAGATTGACCATTTCTTCGCGAGTCGAACCAGAGAATGAGCGGTCGTTAGCTCCTTGAGGGGTGCCGCACAACTACTGGTGCTTGGTCACGTGCGTATCGATCGCGTACATACTTGAAAGTCTCGTGCCCTTTCCTACAATATATTCCCTCACCCTCCGCAATTGACAGGCCCCTGCTCGCCCGTACTCCTGATTGAATGGACTTCCCAGATGATCGCTGTCGCTGAGCCGTTGCCCGGCCAGGTGTCGCGAGCAAGAGTGGGTGAAGACCGAGAGTTGATGTGGTAAAGCAGGAGTGGGCGGTACGACGAAGAAGAAGATGGATGAGACGAGCGAGGAAGGCAAGCAGGACGCGCAAGAACGAGAAAAAGAAAAAAGAGGGTGGGTGGCTACGGTCGGATGATGGGGTTTCGGATTGATGAGGTGCTCGAGCAAGGACACAAATCTCTACAGTGAGCGCGGATGCTGATCGATCCTGTTTGCATCCGGATCTGCCGTGCTGAGCGGCCGACGACTGCCAAGCGTGCCTTGACCAAAGATCTGCGCTCCTCGCATCTGACGCATTCATTCGCTCACCTCGGCCAAGCTGAGCGCCATGCGCTGCTGAGGCACGTAACTCCGGACAAGAAAATGCCGAGCTTGTATGCAGACCACCTTGAGTGTGATGATCGATCCACACCAGACCGCGATCGCCTTGCATGGCCTGGCTCCAGAAAACATAGCCACGTATCGACACATGTACGTAAGCCGCTCGGGCTTTGTTGCACGAAAAGGACTTCGAGAGGCACCTCGCTGATCGAGCCAGGGTTGCTGCTGAAGATCATGCGCATTGACCATGCGGCGCTCGAGCGAGCGCCATGGCTTTGGTCGCATGCGGAAAGAGATTGCGGCTCTTGATTGCGTCGGCCTTTCAAAACGCTGGCTGTGCGGTACGGTATCGGGCTGGGCGTGTGCAATGTTAGATGTCAAAGTCGGAGCACGAACATTGAATGTTGCATGGACCACACCACCCGCCTACATCCTGCCTGGCTGATGAGATGTGAGACATGTCGTCGATTCTCTTGCGCAAGCCTACCGGAGTCGCAGTAGCTGGCCCGGGCGAATAGTGCCATTCGCCTGAACTCTGAACCGCTGAGGAAGACGCGCTGTGATAGCGACCGTTGCTGACGCACAGTCGGTTCGGCACTGCACTGTACTACTACTACTACTGCAAGCTGCTCTGCCGTTCTGTGTGAGTCTTCTCATCTGTAGGTACAGCATGGCTTTCCCACATTCATGATGCGTTGCCGTAGGCTCCGTCTCGCGCGCGCATCCTTTTTCCACTGATCAATTTCTGGTGCCCTAGAGCTATCGATCGAGATTTGGGCCCTCCTTGCCGATGCTGCAAGCCATATGATTGTGAGACATGTGGCGGAGGGAGGTAGATTAGGCCGAGTGGTTAAAATGAATACCGTTGGAGCGGCTTCTTTGCATATATGCATCAGTCAGAAAATCGAAGCGAGTCCAGATGCGTTCTGGCCCTTTTGGATGAGGGAACGGTGGAACGAATGGGTGAGACATGTAGGCTTGTTGCCGCGCGAAAATCAAGTCACGATCGAGTATAGTGGCAGCGCACCGCGCATCGAGATGCTGACGGACCGCGGGCCGAGTAGGTAAATGCGCGCAGGCCCGGGAAATCTATCGTACGTAACGCCCGCGCGCGGATCAATACGCACCGAATACAAATCACGAATATATACTGTATCTAGAATTTGTGGATTGAAATCACGAATGAGACAATAATAAATGAAAGGCCATCCACCGAGCCAAATTTTGAAGCCCGATGACCGCATGCGGCAAGAGCCGAGCAACATCACCTCCTCGGCTCGCGCGACACACGAGCGCCGGCCATTCTGGTGCATGGGTGCGTGTGAACGTTTGAAACACCGCTCGAGTCACAGTAGCCTGAGAGCCGCATGCACCCGCCCGCGTTGGTCTGCTAGGCTTCATCTTTGATCATTGTGATTGCTGGAACACAGCTAAGCCAAGCCGCAAGCTCGTCCCTTGTTCACTCAAGACTGCAGCTCAAGCATTGAGCACGGTGCATAAGTCCTGTTGAAGCCAGTCTGAGTCCGCTGTCAAGCCGCCCTTGGGAACGAAGAGGACGAGCAACGCGTGGGGCGCGAATTGGGGTGCGTGGATGTTGCTGTGTGTGCCTTTTGGAGCGGAGTGTGCTTCAGCGTTCGGGCAGCTGAAATGGAGCGCCATTTGTGCTCGACAGTCATCTCAGCATACATACCGCTAGGTCACACACAAAGTCATCCACGCAACCGACCGGATCCGGAAGTGGATATCTTTGCGGAAGGCTCAGGAACAGGGTGTGACTGACGAACCATCGTATTCAAGAGCTGGATACCGACACTGAGAGGGAGGCTGAGCTATCCTAGGCCCCGCGAGCAACGACAATAGGCAAAAGATGAGCGGGCCTACTGGGGCATTGAAGCATGTGCAAAGCTCGATGGAAAGTGTGGCTGGGCTAGCCAAAGGTCTGTACGCGCGAGCACCGGCCAGCACGGCCACCCTTTTGTCCCTCTTGCTGTCCTACCTGATCACAACGGCTCGATCAGACTACGTGCTGTATCGCAGTCTGGGCGTGGGAGGCCTTGCGCCTCCCGGTCCCATAGGCTGGTTGGTGCACACCTTCATTCTTCGGCCTCTTGCCATGTCATCAGGTCGAGAGAAGGATCCCGAAAGATTGCCGGTCTCGGATGAGCAGGTGCAAGGGCAAAGCTTGTCACTAGATCTGCCAAAAAGAAAGGGAAACGCGCCATTTACCTTTGGTCTCATGCCTCATAGACAATTGGACCAGACTTTGCCCGAAGATGGCGCGATGCAAAAGGTGAGACATGCTGTGGGTACTTCCCCCTCCCCCTCCCGGTCGCCCAATCGTCTGCAGTGCAACTCTCGCGATGGGGGCGGCGGCGCTGTGATGAGGTAGAGCTTGTTGGCTTATGTCACGCTCAAGACTATGCAGGTACGCAAGATCCAAGTAGCTCGTGACGGACAAGCCACTCACCCACTGGCCGACCGAAGTGGACAGATAAGCCCCGATTTTCATGCGGCGGTCTCACCGATGCTGACCCCTTGCCGTGACACTTCACCCCACATCCTCTTCCTTCCACCACCTCTCCCTCGCCTTGTTCTTGGCGACGCCATGTCTAGGCTCTCGCATCTCACTTCAACAAGCTAGCCACGCTCAACATCAATCTCCGTCCAAGTATCTCCGTTCTCGAAGCGCACAACTCTCCCAGCTTGCAAGTGCAGCACTCGCCCAAGGACATTAGCCCAGCACAAATCCGTTCCTATGCCCGGCTCTTTCTGTCCGGTCTACACGCACCTCGATCCGACGGTTCTTCGCCTCTCAAAGAATTCGCTCATATCCATCTGCACGACGGATCATTGCACCTCGTCCTCTCCCCCTCGCACGCCCGCATCGTGCTTGCCCAAGGATGGGGAGAATTGCACAGACTGGCGGGCGCATTCTACAGAGGTCATTGGTGGCCTCTCCTCATCCTGCCCAAATGGCTCGCAAACGATGCAAAGGCTAGATGGGGCTATCTGGCCCAAAGAGCTCAGAGCTCTAGGAAGGCTGCGCTGCTGCCTCCTACGTACCTCATGATCTACGCTCCCAGGGACGAGGAAGAGCTGCAGCACGTCAAGCGCATCATCGATGCTGCCGCAGCTTTTGCTCTTGGTCACGAGCCGATCTCAGAGCCTTAGCTCGGTAAAGATTATGCTATGCTATGCTGACCATATTGCAAATTGCGATTTGAGATACTTTAGAAGCCTGATCGGTGTATGCGTTCAAGCAGTCTACCTAATCGAAATCGTAAGCGTGTTTGTCTTCATCTTGTTCTTTCTCTCGCATATTTAAGTCTTGGTGCCCTCGCAAGCCTCTTCCACACCCTTGTACTCTTCCGTCCTCTCTCTCGCGAACTGCTCAAAGCGACCCAGCGCGCAGCTTCCTTCAGGTCCATCGTGACAAGCCGGCAACTTTTGCACTGCGCCATTCACAATGACTCTTACAAAGTCTGTCTTTGAGACGCTGCTGCTGGGTGCGGTGGCAGAGGGAGAACAAGTGATGCGTTCCAGAGCCACATGGCCCAAGAAGGGTAGGACGTGCGAAGTGTGCCACACGCGATCTTCTGAGGTACCGATAGTAGTGAAAGAGGCGTGATCAGGATCAAAGGCGGGTACGGCCGCTGGCCTTCAGCTCCATTCGATCTGTGGCGTTGCACGTCTACCACCTGCTCACCTGGGTTGCGATCCGTTGGCAAATCGTATTGCGCAGTCTGGTTCCAGATGCCAAGTGCGACCAGCGCCATGGGCGGCTCCTCACGATGAGTGAAGTAAGGGAAGAGGTACTGCGTGTGGGTCTGATTGGGCGGGAGCGGTAGCGGGTCGTCCAGCGATGCTCGGAAAGAAGCATCGTCGTGAGGATCCGCATCTTTGCCAATAGCCAACAGGTTGTGTGTCGAGGTGTTTAGCCCTGCAGAGAGGGGAAGAAGAGTAAACGCATGTCAGAGGGACACATGAGCGAAAGACTCAAGCAGACTTTTTACTCGCACTGCGCTCCGAGGTACGGAGCGAGGGGTGATCCATATCCGACCATCTTGTGGTAGCGCTGCGAGAAAGTAGGCCGAACGGTGCGAGAGGGCATGATGTCAGTTTTCCGCTTGGCCACAGGAAGGCCCTCGAAGCCGCAGAAGAGGCATCATGACTCACCAAGTCGTTCCAGTAGCCAAAGTCTCTAAAGGTCCCGTGATCGAAAATGTCGCAGAAGTGGGATTTTCCCACGCCAAAAATGACTGTGAAAGTGACACACCATCGAGGAGTGTGAGTACCAACAGTATCAGAGAAGGTACGACTTTGGATCACACACTCACCGCTCTCGTATCCACAAAGCATGGGAAGCGCAATGACATCCTCGAGTTTCCAATCAAATTGTGGGGCCAAGCCCTTGAGCTGCTGCAACGGTCTCTGACCAAAGACTTCGAGCCACTCTCTTTGTTCTTGCGTGCCCGGCTCTTTCGAAAACTTCTTGCAGACCTTGTGGGGGGTGAGGGAGTAGCCCCAATTTGGATCTTTATTGTTGACCGTGATCAATGCGAGGTGCTGCGTAGGCCACCGGTCGAACATCAAGTGAGACGTGTGCAGGTGTGGGCATGGCAACCCCACATCGCAACGTGTTGACTCACCTTTCCATCCCCTTCTCCGTTCTCTCCCCTCTGCCATTGGGGAAAAGCGCCTCTGATCCAGTTCTTAGCTGTCCCTACATCCCTATCGCTTGAAGCAGACCAGACCTTGAAAGGCGTCTTGACCTTGCCGTTTCCACTGGCCTCTCTTCCCTTTTTACCCAACTCCAAAGGAGGAAATAAGTGAGGATGAAGATGCCTCAATCTTTTCCCTTGTCTGTATGCGTCGTGCGCTCCGGGCTCTGTCAGTGCTTCGAGATTGTCAGAGGAGATGGGCGATTTCCATCCGCGAAGGAAAGCGAGTCGGCCGCTCTCGGGCCAACCTGCGTCTGGCGAAGCAAAGTGAGAGGAAAGTCGCTGGACAAATGGTTCCATGTATTCTTCCCACTCGTCGTCGTTCGCTGCGATGGAGGAGCTGATCGAAGAGGGCGTGCGGACAGATCGTCGGTCAGCGTGATGCCTCCGTCGCCTCTGAATCAGCGCGGTCTCTGCGCTTTGCCATCCCGCAATGACTCACTGCCTGATGAGCATCGCGATGGCTCTAGAGGTGCATCCTTCTGGAGGTTTGAGATTAGCGCCCGGAGCATCATGATAAGGACTTATTCCAGACATGTGCTCCAGCGGATCCCAATCGCCATGGTGAGGAGGATTGTCAGGGGCGGTCAACAGCGGCGATTGGAAGGATTGTTGGTAGGCAGGTGCGGGTGCGGGTGCGGGCGCTGATCGGGTGGAGCTCAAGTAGGCGACCAGGATGGCGCTGAGAGTGACGCTCTTGCAAGGCATGGGCCACAGCATCTTGCCGTCGTGTGAGAAATGGCGGGTAGGCGCGGTTGTGGGAGAAAGGAAGAGGTGTGGCTAGTCGGCATGGCATGGCGAAGGTTGAAAGACAGGCCAGGAGGGGCGAGCATGTATATGTAAGCAGAAGATAGTAACGTGAATGAGCGAGCCGAAGGGCGGCCCTACAATGGCTGTTATGCCGGATGATGCAAGTCACGAGTCACGAGTCACGAGTCACGAGCCACGAGTCACGAGTCACGAGTCACGAGTGGAGGGAGAGGCATCGACGTGCATCAAGGAAGGTCGATCCCTTTTGCTTGGCGCGCGTGATTCACATTCACATTCAAGATTCAAGATTCTATTCGTGATTTGTGGTTGATTCTCAAATTGATTGCGATTCTACGCGGTGGTGGGCATTCACTCATTCTTGACTTACTATTCATTTCGCGATTGCAGCGCGGGTCACACGCACGATCCAGTGCACGGCTCATGCCATCATTCACAATCACGCATCTTTAGTCCTTCTCATCTGCACCTCTCACACGTCGACTTGGCTGACCAAACGCGTCGACAACCACTTCCATAGCACATTCACTGCACAAACAGTATCAGCGGTGCATTCCAACCAACCGGCTAGCAAGGCACCACCTCAGAGTCCGAACGGCGGTAGAGCTTACAGTTTGGGTCAGGATGGAACAAGCTGGTGGATCTTATCGGATAGGAGCAGCATCCACGATGTCGAAGCCACAGGTACGTGAGGGCAAGCGCATGGAGCCGCAAATCCCAGCGATCTTGTGCTATGCCATGTCCGAGATCGAGGCAACATGAGGCTTTCACATTTTCGTCTTCGTCTTCCCCTTCATCGCGCTGCATTCGCTCCGCTCTTCATGTTGGCGCATACCAAAAACGAAGACGAGCACATCGGTGAAACGTCTCGCTTCGGACGAAAGAGAAGAAGAAGAGGAGGAGCAGGATGAGACACCGCTATACTCCAGGTCTCCTTCACCGGTACTTGACCGGCCGAACAAACATCAGGCAGCGAGCTTGCAGGATTACTTGGCACCTCGCAATGTAGGCCATGCTATGCTGCTCAAGATGGGCTGGGTCGTTGGACAAGGTCTAGGCATCACGGGCCAAGGAAGAGTGGAGCCTGTTCCGATCAGCGAGAAGCGAGGTTCAGATCTGACGGGAATCGGTGAGTGCTCGCGCGCGCGTGTACGTGCATCGCGCGGACGAGGCGGAATGGAAACTGAACACCAGTGTTACTCGTGTCGCTTGTGATGGTCACGCATTCGCGCATTGCAGGGAAGATGTCTTTGGACCTTCGAAACGTGGATGCGTCGGTTGCGCAGCGCAGAGAGATGGCGTCGGAGCGAATGGGTAGAGAGACGGAAGAACAACGATCTCGCAGATTGGTGAGGTGACGCAACGCATAGCTTACGCACACATTCGCTCCTTGCTAGACGTGTTGCGCTTACTCGCGGGTCTTCTACCTGCTTTCCCCCTTTCAGGACGAAGCGGCTCGTATGGCCACGGCAAAAGCTGAAGCAGCGGAAGCAAAGAGCGCGTTCAGATGCGAGCTGTGCGATAAGGGCTACTCCATTCCTTCGGCGTACGAAGCGCATTTGACCTCTTACGATCATCATCACAGGAAGGTGCGTCCCTCTCCACACGCTTGCTAGTGCACAAGGTCTCAAAGCCTTAGCAGCGTAGCTTTGCGCCTCACTCACTAGCGCCTCAAGGAAATGTTGGCGAGCGAGAAGGCGCGGCATGGGGCAGGAGCTACGGACAAACGTAAAGCAAAGGAATCTGCGCGAGAGGCCAAAGAGCTGGCTAGGCTGATGGGTGCCAGCGCACCCACTGGTCGGGCAACGAAGCCTCCTACCACGACGGCTGCCGGCTGGCTAGGGCCTCAGAGCGCTCTGGACAGCGCAGGAGAGGCTTCTGCGAGTAATCCGACATGGCAAGAAACTTCGACGAATGCTTTGACATCGGCTAGGCCTTCTCAAGGTAGAGGCTGGAAGAAGGTAGGATCTGCGAGCGTCTCGAATTTCTCTGGTTCCGCGGTCTCTGCTCCGAACAACTCTTCGGGCGGCGCTGCCAGGCCCTCACACGATCCGGGCGATTCTCATGACATCTACGCCACTGCCTCCTCACGTCTCAGCGCGCCCAAATTCAGGTCGTCCGGCTTCGCAACGCTCGAGACCACCTCGACAAGACGCGAGGAGCGCACTTCGTCGTCCATCCCTACGAAGCTTCCCGCTGGATTTCGACCCGTCGACTCATTCCGACCCCTTTCTGCGCCCAAACAGACCGCAGCATCTTTTGCGCCTGGGCCGTTGCTCGATCGAGCAGATGGACATATCGCGCCAAGTTTGCGTACGAGCGGTGAGAGCGGTCATCAACCTGTGGAGCCTGCTAGTCCTCCTCCACCGCCTCCACCAGAGGATGTGATTCCGCCTGACTTTCTGGTGGAAGATTTCCAAGCTCCGCCTCCCCCGCAGAAATGGGGATGAGATTGGTACTTGCGCGCGCGCTCAAAGCTTTCAACGAATCTCTTGTCGGCCCACTTCTCGTGTCCTGCGTCTGGAGATTGTGGTGCAGACATTGCTTGAGCTGAAAGAGGGCGGTGGGGTCCGAAGAAGAATGTGACACTTAGCTGGTTGAACCCGCGCTCATTGGACTCAGTCGGGATGCCAGGATTCGTGATTGATAGTTCAATCACAATCGGGTGCTTCGATTCGTAATGATTCACGATTGCCATACCATATGAGCGACGGTACGGGCGATCGTCGTTTCCCAGGCACGTCACACGGCACCAGGTAATGAGGTCCGACAATCAAGAGTCTGAGTACACCCGCAGACTGCAGTCGCTCAATGCTCAACTGTATAAGCAGGTTGAGCTTGCCGTGGGTCGCACAGCCACTCGTGACGTGACTTCCCACTCCACTCACATGTGCGCACTCGTGATAGTGCCACAAGTATGACAGCACTACGTGACTTAGCAGACCACTGACTAGCTGCGAGCCTCGCGCCTGACGTACACTCACAACGCGTTTGTAAGGTCACACTTGTGGAAAGCCTCGGCCAGACGTGGGACTAGACCTGCGCTCACTCGCGCCAAGCTGCTCGGTTCGATCATGGCGGGTGTACTTGGATCACGTCAACGGCTGCAGACGATTTCAGTCTTGCGTCTCGTTCATAATCAAGGATACTGCTCTCTCTGATTCAGGTAGCCGCATGACAGCCGCAAGCTGGCCTTCGGAGGCAGCGCTGGCGCAATCTTCAACGAAGAGCCTGACCGAGTCATGACTCACATCGTTGCATTGCATGATGAGCTAGCGCTCTGACGGATTTGAAACAAAGTGGAAGGACTGCGCCCACCTTGCGTTGCTGCGCAGCGTATAATAGATCGCTGCAATCGTGAATACAAAAGTTCTGAGTAGATGTAGCAAACGTGAGTCAGAGTCTGGCTACATATAGAGGTGAGCGACAAGTCGTACCGAGTGCCGGGGCGCCCAATCAAGTGTGCTTGCATGCTGGGAGACGACGACAGGCCGTAGTAGATGTTCTTTCCCTGCTGTCCACGATCACGTACGTATGGATGTATCGTGGGTGATTACATGATGTGATCGTTGCTGGTGATGCACCAGTTGTGATTGATTTGACCAGTCGTGAGTGCGAGGTTTGATGATGTGCTTGAGTTGCGACGATCGCCCTCGGTCTATTTCTTCTCTGACCGTCCTACGCGATTATGTTGCCAGACTGCATGTCTCACTAAGCATACAATAGCATGCGCAACATCAATCAAATAGCTAACGCAGCATCAGCATAGGTTGCTCTTTCGCATCCGTGCTGATTCAAGATTGCACGATGTGTCTGGTACACCGTCCAAAGCAATGCGAGCAACCTCTGGAGCTTGAGGTGTGCCTAACATTCCTTCTCGACTGCATCGTCCTTCACGTCGCCATCCTCGTCCTCTGAACAATCAGCCTCCGTCCAGTCACACTAGCCAATCGTCTTTCAACATCATCAGCTTCACCAGCTTGCACAGCCATGAGCACCTCTCCGACGGCGAGTGAAGCGTCATCTGGAGTGGAGTCAGACACCACTCGAGTAAATCCTTCCAAGAAGCGCAGCAACATGCCAGACTTTGACCCGTTCTCCGTGGCGGTGAGTCGATGTGAGCAGTGATGCACGCAAATCCCACACATACCTGCCGAGCGAGAGGTGAAGTTTCGCTTTGAGCATGCAACTCGACCAAGTCTGAGCTTCACATACTCACGACTAGATTCACGATTCGTGATTGGCCTTTCCTCGTACACGCGACAGCAAAGTCGGTCTTGCTGACCCTCTTTGCTCCTTGCCTCCCGCCTCGATCTCTTTCTGTATGCGCGCTGGCACACGCCTGCATGTAGCCCATGTCTTTGAGAAGTGTGGACAGCGCAGCCAACGAAAAGCCTCGAGGCCCTCCCAAGAAGAAGACCAAGCCTGAAAAGGACGACGAGGGGAACGAAGAAGAAGACAGCAAGCAACAATCGGGCAAGCCGAAGCGAGGTAAAGTCGAAGCTTGGACGGTAGGTCTGCACGCGTTCCAGTCTGGTCGTACTACCACGATGAGCGTCCCAAGCTCACGTCATTCGCTACTCTCTCCAACAGGCGGAGCAAAGGAAAGCGCTTGTTCTCAGCATGTGCGCTTCTAGCTTCTCTCACATGGACTGGAACGAGGTAAGCGCACAGTGTGGGGGAAGGACGGTGCCTCAAGTGAAGATGTACTGGCGCAACGTCCTCAAAGCCAAGCTCGAAAAGGTAAGCGAACGAATGGGAATGACCAACATAGCCACCTCCGATCGGCATGACGCTGAATGCGTGTTTATCGTCACTCGCAGGCACTTGAGGAGATGTAGGATGATCAGTCCTCCAATTCACCAGCGTTCCACTCGCGACTGCACAATCCAACAGCATTCTACGCACTTGAGGGTATCCCAAATCATGCAGTCATCGGCGCAAGGCCCAGCTTCACCCAACGAGCTAGACAGTCTTGTCGATCCCCTTTCGTGACTGATTTTCACGATGATAGCGGGCCCTCGATCAGCATGACGCCCTTCTCCACGAGACTTTTCGTTGCACGCTGTACCTTGCTAGTCTTGTGCACTGTTCGAGCTTGGTCAGCTTTCAGCTTCTCTACACGACTCTGTGTACACGCGTAGAACTCCTGTACCTTCGCGATTCTTGCACCATGGTGACAAATGCCGTCTCAATAAACAGCTTCAAGCCCTTGACCCAATTGCAAGTAGCGCAGCTGTACGTGGTACAGAGCGGTTGCTTTGCGGCCTCGGTGATGCGCAAGTCCACAGCTACGAGACGCAGCAGTCATGCGTATGAAGCAAAGTCACAGCTATAGCCGAACGATCTTTGCAACAGGCACTGTAGAATCCTAAAGGGAACGGAAATCTGAGTCATGTTTAGGCGTATATATGTATGGTAGGTTGGATGTTACAAGATGAGCCCGCTGCCCGCATGGATCTTTATTGCCTCGGACCCTTCTGATGCGAATTCGTGTATTTGAAAAAAAAAAAAAAA